>OX276344.1:11435470-12035470 GCA_946251885.1 Cosmia pyralina | reverse complement strand
ACAACGTACTAACTTAGCTCGTTAGTGACGGAGCAACTATCTGAAATATTTACATTTTTCTTGAACTTCTTCTTTTCGAGTACTCTTTAGATTAGTTGGGGCCAGTAGATGGCCAGTGGCATTCGATAGATCTATGGTCATGTACAGAGTCACCAGTATGAGGAACAGGGAGAAAGTTCACTTACCCTCCATAGAAAAGGGAGGATCCTCTGAACAGACGGTTGTTGTGACTGGTGAGCTACTGCCCGATGATTGACGTCGGAATGGTGTATACATAGTACTTAAGCTAGTCGCGCGGTAAACTCTGCTTGCGTTATGCAGGATTTTGCTGACGTTAATGTGATGCGTAGTTCGCTTGTGGAGATATAGATGCCGCCACAGATCTTCAAAAGTACAGGTATATGGACACTTGGGACACTTAAAAAGTTATGTCCTGGACAGGAGAACCCACTTCACATTGGGTATAACGAACATTGAGTTTCTTGAACTGTGAACTAAGCATGGATGTACAATGTACACATTTTGTATTCAGTTCGAATTGAATGTTTTATCATAATAATTTTTGACATCATTCCTTTTTCGAACCAGGTTCTGCCTTATTGAGTACAGCAAAGAGTTTAAAGTTATAGAATGAACGTCTTAGACCTGCAGGGTAATTCTGTAACAAACTAACAATGGCAATGCCATTCATTTCACAATTCAACAACATTCATTGCGTTATTTACGTTGTCCAGCCGACGCATTTTTACAGCATTCATTGCGTTATTTATTTTATAGTGTAAATGTATCTCAGAAGGGAGTCATAGAAATTTAAACTACAAATAAATCAACGCAATAACAATATTTATTTAAAAATTATTCACCATAGTTCAGTACATTTCCCAATATTTTACTAACCTTACAACTCCGGTGCCTCGTTCAAGATAGACTGAATCATGTCGACAACTCACGACAACTTATTAAACTGACAATTCACTTCAATGTCAAACTCAAATGACTTGATAACTGACACTGACTTTTAAAGCTTTCAAAATGGCACAAACGTAACTCGACTATAACAAGACTTATCCATTGTTATGACTGTTCACTATAATGTTACTAATATAAATCTACCCTCAAATAGATAAGTTTTGTTACAATAGAGTACATGCATTTTTTACTAGATTCATTGCGTTATTTACGTTATCGAGTTGACGCATTTTTTACAACATTCTTTGCGTATTTGCATAGTCGAGCAGATGCATTTACATGAAGCAGTGAATTAGGAATTTCTTTCACGATCCTTCATTCAAATTGTGATTGAGATGTGTTACTGGGACTGGTCGTCTCTTAGCTGCCATGGCTTATTTTTAATTTTAATATTTAATTTAGTTGTTTTAGTTATTATCTTTTTATTACGGACGCTTTTTAACGTGCACGTCTTTCTACATTGTTCCCACATGTATATTTTCAACTTGAACGATGTAACAAATATTTTGTAAAAATATTATGATTTAAAAGAGTGTCCGTGGAGTTTCTTGCCCGTTCTTCTCCATAGGGATCTACTACGCTTTGGAATGGGCAACTAGCTTCATCTTTCTGACTGACCGACCCATTGACAATTCAAAAGTGCCTGTAATTGGTTTATTTGAAATATATGCTATGAGTTTGAGTTTGAGTTACTCAGGTACGGTGCTGCTTTGACGATAGAAAGTACCCTTGACACAGCCGCCTAAAAAAAGATTATCTAAGGTACCTTCATAGCTTTTTGACATCAAACCGGCCAACTGATCTTATCTTGGCACAATGGTGAGGTGGCGTGGGCGTGCCATATTACACAATCATAAAGTTCATCTCTACAAAAATATCAGCTAATATGAAATACCAGGCTGCCAGGAGTCTACAAGATACGAACACAGTTTGAAGTCACGTTCTAATGTGACGCGTAACACGTACTAACGTAACTGGTTTTGGGGAAGGCTCTGTTCGTAATAGTATATGTCTTGATAGGTTGTTAGATTACAGTCTACAGCTTTGTACAGATATACATACAGAGAGAATTAAGTAATTTCCATCAGAATTTGGTGATGTAAAAAGCATAAATCATATTTATGCATCACGGACTAGAAAAAAAGAAGGACTCCGCGCCACGCGTATCGAAAGTGAAGCACCTTACCGATCTAGGTGTGCGTGATTTGACAAAGACGCCGTCGTGTCACGTAATGGCACCCGGTTGGCATACTATGATGTAAATGTGTGCGTGTGGCGTGTTTGTACAAACGGTCCTTACTGTGCTTCACTTTCGATATGCGTGGCGCGGAGTCCTTCTATCCACCTGTCAACGAGAAACTGTGATAACGTCATAACCAATCTAATAAAACCTTGATTATTACAATAAAATTACACATTTAGTATCTAATAAAGAATTTCGTATTTATTAATAAACACAACAGATTAGATTTGTCAACAAAAAGATTCACGCCAATCTATAGGTAAAAACATGTAGGTAGGTACAATGTATTATTCTACCTAATTCTTATTTTCTCTCACCTACAATTTAATTATAAATAGGTACCTGTATACTCTGTATAGTAAGAATTATGATGAATGTTTGCCCAGGGACGAGCGAAAGTGAATTAGACTAAAAGAAACTAAACGAAGTCCCGGGAGGTATGGCGTCGGCTCGTAATAGGTGCTATTGCCAACTTAGTAACGAGTTCCGTACAGTTCGGAAATATTTTTTTTATTTTGTTACAGACACATTGAATATACCGTTTGTGTATCATCATCGTCATCATTTCAGCTGAAAGACGTCCACTTCTGAACATAGGCCTCCCTCAATTGTGGGTAAACTGTTTTGAATAATAAAAAATAAAAATTAAAAAAAAAGTATCGTCACATTGACTGGTCCTGTGCTTTTCGCATCCAGCGGATTCCCACGACTCTCATCAGCTCATCAGTTATGGTTTTAGTACCGAGCAATTTTACTTTTGCCACGTAGACCTTTCTTTCTTTTTTCACTCCTCTCGACTTTGAGATAGAGCGGACCAATCTTGTCTTCAGCATACATAGAGTTCGTCCCTTCGTATCTTCTCGTAGGTCTACCACTATAGATGTATGGTAGATTAGGCAAACGTCCTTAATCCGAGTTTAAAGCAGACAATAATAAATTGAAATGGGACAAATACATTTATTATTATTTATTTATTTATAGTTAATTAAAACGGTACAACACCAATTCATAGAAACTTATAAGTAGATAATATTGTTGTTTAAACATAATTTAATTAAAATCTAACATGGAACAGTAGACTCCCTTGCATACTTTCTCTCACAGAACACCAGACTTAAACGCATAATTTTACTCCATTTATACGCAAACATATCACATGGCATATACAAATTACATGGCATGGGACTGTTGATTTTCTTGTGCAAGGATCTCTAGCGGCAATTCTTTTAACAGAAAATATTTGGATAGACTTGGGGCACTTCGTAAACATCATTCTAGCTACTTAGATGATTGATAGGCGGCGCACACGCGAGAAACTGCTTTATATTCTATTTGTCTTAGAAACTTTGCTAACTATTCCCGGCTGATACGAAAAAAAAGCCTGGAAGTGGCGAGTACGTACCGAGTGCAGAGTCTGTCGTCATGAATGTATAAAAGTCTTTTAGAATTACATCTTAGTATAGTACGGTCATCAACAGAAGTCGTTGAACACTGCTACTTTTTGACATCATCTAAATTAACAAAAAATGATTCGATGAACTGCTTTTTTTTCGTTTAACTGTTAACAGTAAAGTTAACGTTCTTAAAATTTTAAGTACTTCTGTTCCGATTTGAATTACCTAAATATCTCGCGTAATAATTAAGATTAAAAAACTGCAAGTGTTAATCGACTTTTGTTGCTGTCTGTACCTACCTATTTTATTTGATTTTTTCAAAGTGTTATGAATGATGGATATAACTGGACCATCAAACTGTGTACAGTTTAAAATAACCCTGTATGTATAAAGGGTTATTTTAAATTGGCTAGCTAAACTACGGAGTTTAGCTAGCCAATTTAAAATAAGGAGACGCGTTGTGTATATTATATATCTAAACTTACTAAACTAAAAAAAAAATATTTGATGATTTTTTTGTTGGGTCATCGACCACAATTATTAATATTGTAGTATCTTGAAATAGAATAGAATAGAATAGAATACTCTTTATTATGCACACCATTTAAATTAAATATCAGTATAAAAATCAGTTTTTTTTTTGTGTAAACTTCACAGGCATGACGGGTATATCGATATCTTAACACGATAAAACATAGTTTTTCTTCAAGTAACAATATTAACAGCGGTTGTTGACCTCCCAAAAAACTTTTTATTTTTTATTGTATAGATATATTGATACCCATCGCGCGCCTGTGAAGTTGACCTAGTCAATTTAAAATAACCCTGCGTAAACATAAACTTATATGAGAGAAAATTATAATTATAGTATTTATCCTGAACTACATATTGTGAGGGCTCGAACTTCGCAGGGGATAGCTACACTATTAATTAAAGAGGTAGATGGGGGTCAAGAGGGCTGAGGGCCTTTTTATATTAAAATAACTCAGTTCCAACCTAAAATATATAACACCTCTATCGAAGAGCTAGAATCTGTCACCACCCTTAAACAAAAGCTAGTTCCGCTTTTCTTCAAAAGTAATTCGATGTTTGAATGTTAGAATGTCAACCTATAACATAGGAACTAAGGTTGACCAATGCAAGAAACGTACAATATAATTTAAAACTCAGCTCTGAATGACGCTGTGTGAGCTGTGTACTTGCGTTGGTATCTATGTTACGGTAAGTGTGATTAATTCAAAATTATTAATAATTGTCTATCATTATTAATAATTACCGAAAGTCGAGGTAAAAGAAAGAAATTAATCACATTTACTGGTGATTATTAATAATGTAACCTTAGTACCGATTTAAGTAATAATTTTCAAAGTTTACTTACTCGTAGTATTTTAGTTCAGTAGCTATAAGTTTTGTGGTAGGTATTATCAATAAATACCTATTGAACAAAGAAATAGAAGAATGATTTTAATTTTAATGTTGATTTTACGGAGTCTATGATTGTAAGTACTTATAATTTTAAGCAGAACCAAAGAATAAACGATAGCGCATGTATGTTTCTTTTATTTACTTATGTATTTGTAACTACTGTGGTATTATAAACAAATACCTACTGGACAAATGAATAACTTCGAGACTTATTTTATTTTATTACTTTTACCGACGAGAGTAGTGAATTATTAATAACAACTGCTAAAAATGATGAATTTCAATTTTATATTCGCATTTAACAAATCATGATGTAATTATTAGTAATGATGGATAATTATTAATAATTTTCAATTAATCACATTTACCGTAACATATAATATGTAAACTTATTCATAATCGTCAACTGGTTATGGCGGCAATGTTGGATTACGATAAATACTGAATTAAACAATAATTATATTATAACAAAAACAAACCGCAAATAGAAAAAAAAATGAACACATTTCAAACACTCCAATCAAATCGCTACACAATCTTACTAGACACACAAACAAAGCTAATTTCAAAGGCAGCGGCTGAAATTTACGGAAACAGGAGCCATGTCGGCTTGTTCCTGAGATTGCGTTTGCTACGTCCAACTTTAAGCATTGTGACTGCGTACAGAACTGGCAAAGCTATCAAAGTTTATAACTGTCTAATACAATGCTATATGCAAACGCAGCGGAACTTTGTCGCGAGATATATTACGTTGGAATCGTGTGCGGGGGGGATTATAATGAAGTCGATATAGCAGCAGGATTCCTCCTACTTTTTAGGGTTCCGTACCCAAAGGGTAAAGCGGGACCCTATTACTAAGACTCCGCTGTCCGTCTGTCTGTCTGTCTGTCTGTCCGTCTATCACCAGGCTATATCTCAGGAACCGTGACAGTTAAACAGTTGACATTTTCACTGATGATGTATTTCTGTTGCCGCTATAACAACAAATACTAAAAAACAGAATAAAAAATATATATAAGGGGGCTCCCATTCAACAAACGTGATTTTTTTGCCGTTTTTATAGATAATGGTACGAAACCCTTCGTGCACGAGTCCGACTCACACTTGGCCGGTTTTTATTGGAGTTACAGACAGGTTAAAAACTGAATTAGGATTTTTGATACTTTATTGTTATCTGGATAAATTTGGAAACTTGGAGAGTATTGTGGTACAACTTTGAATTGAGTTTTATCTTGGTTGTATTAGCTACCTGTTGTTTTAATTCAGGGTACAAATTTTAAAATTGATTCGAATAAATCTGCAGTACGAAGTAGTAATAGCGATATTCTTATTGGAACAGCTTTTTTTTGTTGTTATTAATTCTTTAGGTAGGCATCCTAATTAAATGATGTAATATAGCTATGTCAAACAAGCCCATTTTAAATTAAATAAAAGTTGGAAGCAGGCTGGACCCATTTGAGTTTGAAAATATAAAAATGGTATGGGTCCGGCCTGCTTCCAACTTTTATTTAATTTAAAATGGGCTTGTTTTTTAGCTTTTCAGTTTTTTTTAAATTAAGTTTTTTACCGCAGTCGGGTTTTTTAGTTTTTTTAATTACTTTTTTTTTCCAGCTTTTTGATTTCGCAGGCGATTTAGTTCTTGCAAGTAGTTTTGGTCGTGAGGGCTATATAAAAGCTTTTCTATATATTATAAATCTAAAGACTTATAATTTATCCCAATCTGTTCATTCGTTTAGGAGTTACGAGGGAACAAAGAAACGGACATACACACATAAATACATACATTTGGGTCAAACACATAACCCTCCTTTTGGGCTTCGCCGCAGTCGGGTAATAAGAAAACGTGTTGTACCGTGCCCAAATGACATGAGACAAGCACAGAGAGGTGATGATGATGATTAAATACTTAATTAATTTTAATAACATATTTTAATAAAAATTGTTGTCTGTTTACTGAAAGTCTGACAACCAGTCTTACCAAGGGCTATCGTATTACCCAGTAACTGGGTTGTGGAGGTCAGATATAGGCAAAAATGTAAAATACCATCCATCCATGTAAAATACTGGTATTCAGCTGCATCTGGTTAGACTGGAAGCCGACCCCAACGTAGTTGGGAAAAGGCTAGGCAGATTGATTTTGTCTGTTAACTCGTTTCCTAATTATATATTTTATTTTGCTTTATTTTTATTTTATGAATCAATTATATACTACTTTTTTGTGCCCTACAGGGTCCGTAATTGTACCTTAACTTTAATCCACTGTAACAATCTTTAAACATTATGGAATGCAAATAAAGATATGAATATGAATGAATATAAACTAATGTCTCTAAGCACTAATTTTTCAATAGTCAGATATCTCACAGCAGAAGAATAAATATTTGAATTTGACAGCTTTTGTATAGAAAATATGTAAACTGTCATATTTATTCTTCAGATAAGAGTAATCTGACTATTAAAAAATCAGCCTATAAAAACCAAACACTATAGTCAAAAGATACGTAGTTTTTTAACAAAAAGCAATAAAAGAGAGCATTCTGCATAACCTCTACATTTTGCGTCTACGTGCCTCACAGGCGCTTCTCCATTTTGACTTATCTTGTTCTGTGGCACGTACTTTATCTACATAAATATACGCCTGGCTTCCCAAAAGATTACTACTATATTCTTCATCATTTGAAGGTGGAAATGCTCAAAAGTCGGTCAAAGTGTGTTAACTGTATTCCGTCTTGTACAGGTGAATGACAATAGACTTAATAATAAAAATCGACAATCTTTCGTGACAACGCTTATTATTATGTAACAAAATAAAATGCTTTTTCACTGTTGATGTTTCTAGCATTTGTGGTAAATTAAAGACGATCTCAATAGAACGCGGTTTCGTGAGCAAAATGATTATCAAGGCATCAAAGGCAGGTCAGATTAATCAGATCTTTGAGCTGACTGTGTGACAAACGGTTTGTGATAAGTATCCTACCACAAACTGGGTTTAGCAGAGAAATTGGAGGATGCCCGGTTTACACGAGGCTAGTTTTTCAAGTTAGGATAGCAAACTAGTGCTAGTAAAGCACCTGTCCCACCCGAGGAAGCGCTAGCTATCAACGATTTTCTCGCTCAATAATCGCACAAAAGATTGTAGGTCCCGTTTAAGTATAAAGTAAGTTCAAAAATAAAACCCTACTAAGTACTGAAAAATCACGCTCTAAAAAGTCAAGAAAATATTCTCATCTGTGAATAAAAAGTAAGTTCAAAAACTAAAACCCGACTACTGAAAAATTACGCTCGCCGCGGTTGGTCTGTAACCAATTAAATTAATATTATTTACCGTCACTTTTACTTATTTTAAACAATTTAAACATATTTATTTGCTAAAACAATATAGCATATATACATATTTGTAATTTGCTCGTCAAGACCTTTCTTTTGGTACCAAACATGTCATTATTACCTTAATTTAATTTTTTTCGTGGTCAGAAATGTACGCCTAAAGTCCACTATATTTTTAGGGTGAATTTATGTAGCCTATGTCACCCGAATCATTATTACGAATTTATTGATACCAATCGGTTCAGTAATTTAGGCGCTACGGTGGAACACACGTAAATACATACTTATATACATACTTACATACATACATAGACTGCTAAAATCATAACCCTTCTTTTTGGCTTTGCCGTAGACGGGTAAAAAGACAAGCAAATTCAAAATCCGGAGTCACACGTAATTTGTTTGATCTATGCCCTAACATGACGTGTGACTATTTTCTTGTTTCATACTTTTAGAGCGTGATTTTTCAGTAAGTAGTCAGGTTTTATATAGTTTTTGAACTTACTTTAACATAAAATTATAACCCCAAATTAATTTACCGGTCATCTTAGTATGATATACTGAATTCACCCCATCAGTGTGCGGAGGGCTGTCTCTAACACCCTATATGTATTTTGGGTAGGTATGGAGAGATGTTTAGCTCACATCTGAGGCATGATTTTAGGAATTATTCCCAATTATCTAATTAATTTTTTTGTTCATGACTTTATGTCCTCTAGAGGCAGCCATATTTAATTAAATGTAACGTCACATAGTCTATAACCAGCGGATAATAAAGACGCTTTTAACGATACCTCATTTGTCAAATTATGATAAGTAGTTTCGAAATTATGAGGGAACAGATGAACATACATACATACTTACCGGTCAAAAATCATAACCCTCCAATTTGCTTCGCCGTAGTCGAGTAAAACGTGATACATTATTATGAGTTTATTACTGTATATGCACACCGCAGGCGAGTACTTGTTTGTTGCAGCGACAAGAGCTATCAAAGAGAGCAATCGCTCAGCGAACCTCGTTTGGCGGGCAGAACACACTCACCCTTGGTACACATACGCATACCAGTGAGAAATCGCTCGTCACTGTCACGCACTCGCTGCTCGATGTCCTCCAACTCGTTTTTAGTTGCTAGGTTTACTCGCTTCTCGTTAATCGCCAGCGCTGGGGCAGGTGAATAAGCTATCAAGCTAGTCACTCTGGCCATATGTATATAGAACTATCGTCATTTTTGCAAGTGCCAGGCCAGGAAAGTAATCCAGGATACCTATTACTTGTTTGCTATCCTAACTAGAAAACTAGCCATGTTTGTGGTTTGTTTGGTTTTCCCGTAAGTCACTGCTGAGCCTGACCCACGTATGGCAAGATTTCCAGCCAATATCAAATGGTTAGCTCGACCTGAAGTCGCTTTTGCGGTCTTCCGTGACGCGGGGCTCCAGTGTGTGGTAATTTTGGTCCATAGCTTAATCTGGCATTCCGCAGACTTAGTCATAATCCCTCTTTAGTTTGGCGGCTTTGCTCAGGGCTTTTCAGATTTCGTCATACTTCACTGACATGGCATCGTCAGATTAGAGTTTTGTCTCCTGACAATGATATTCAAACATCTTCCTTGGTTTCTAATCGGCTGAAATAAATAGCAAATTGAAAAAAGTGTTTAAAAAATATTGTATCCGTGGAGTACCTAAAGTATTTTATTTGAAAGGGTTCCGAAAACCACCGCGTGGCTGACCAACTTGAAGATCACGCCATTTTGTATAAAAAACACAACGAATTTGGGAGCAGCTCAGCTTACACAGATAATAATTATAAGTGTTTGGAAGCAAAGCATTTGTTTTAGTTTAGTTGGTCATCTTCCTGTGCGAGTCACAATAAATACTTTTTCTTTCTTTCTTTCTTTCTTTTATAACATACATAATTCATCTTAGGCTTTTCAGCTACCTATGTTTTGTTTTGAGATCGAGTTTTGCCCGGATATTTTGGGCAAATTGGGCATATACTCTGTTAAATAAATGTCGATTATACTCTATAATATCGGAGCATAAAATACTCCCTGAAATGTCTGAATGTGGCCATGATTAACAAAATCTGCTTGAAAGCTTTACAATTTTTTTTACCAAAGGTAATTACTTACTTACATAAAATAGTTTGTTAAATGAATAAATCCAGTAGTTTTGGTGGATTGCGTTGGATGCAGTACAAGTTAAAGTTCATTTCAAAATAAAAATTTCGTCCAGTTACATTTTTAATTGTTTTTTGTTAGCAACTGAGTCTTGGTCTTATGATACTGCATATGTATTCCGTCATAAGTGAATGACAGTGCAGAATTGAATACTTACTGATAAACATACACTTGTTTTTCATGACAACGCTGATCAATTGTGACAAGAATAAATTTAATGTTTATTCATTGTTGATGTTCCTTTTGCAGATAAGAATCAGAATCATTCATGGTGATCTGTTGAGATAGATGGGTATAGGTAATCTAAAAGTATTCTCTAATCGTTTGCTCGTTCTGACGTGGTTCTTCAGAACAACTCTATAGTAATAGAAACCACGGTCGATAGTGACTTGTGTTATTAATAAACACGATAAACAGAAATGGGCCAAGAATTGGACCCAGTGGAACTCCCATAGAAACGATATCACTTTGCGTTAACGTTGACTTTTAAAATAGCAAAGTAACCCACGATGTCTCTGGGCTGACCATGTTTGACAAAGGACTGATGCCCCAAACTGAGACTCAAGCAAACTGAAGGTGTCCTGGTGTACAATGAATAGGAATCCGTTTGTTGGGTGCAAAACGGAGTAAGGTGTTGTACTTAGCTTTCTCTAATAAATAGTAAGTATTTAATTAATGTTAAGTTAGGTACCGAGAACGAGTGAGCGAGCGATTGGCCACCACAAGTCAATGCATATCAATCACCATCTGTCCCTATGGAACATAAATACAAAATCTGCTGTTCATTACGTAGGCAAAACTTGTCAAATAGTAGGGAACAGTTGATTTTTTTTCGCAATTTCAGTTTTGGTCCCATGATAAAAGTTGTTCATAATAATGAGTACAATAATCCAAAACGACGTTAAGATGATAACGGTGATTAAAATTACACCCTACTAATAACACATACATAACTACAAATAATACATATAATATAATATGATGGTAAATTATGGAGACTAGATAAATATTGTTTTTTTTCCCCACCAAACCACATTTACTCATTGGAAGATTAATTTAATTATCTCACAATCACATATTTTTGGAAAAAAAATATCACTTGTGAAGTGTGCAACAAAAATGCAATGATACTCATTGCAGTTAACCATCTGAATAGATTTGTTTGTAACTTACCTACATTATAAGATCACCCATTCAAACTTTATTGCGTAGTAATGCGGTAATACCTAACAAGATAATAGTAGATAAGTATATAGGTAGGTATGTGTGCGTTGTAAATGTATAAATACGCATCCTGACCTTGGTTGATCAGTAGTTGTATGATAATTCTTGTCACAGACATCTATAGAGTAGCGTCTTGTGTTAATTATCGTGTCAGAGTTTTTTTACGATTAAGTTGGATAAAAATGTAAGTGTTTTTATTTTGCTTTAAAAGTAAACGGTAGGTACTAGAATATTACTGTTTCGTTTCTTAGTGTTTTATTTCCTGTTTTTGAATAGTAAATATTTGATTGTAATATCGCTATTTGGATATGCATTATCAGAAAACCAAATTGGCAAATAAGAGAATTAATTTTGCCAATTGAGTAGTAGTATAAATGGTTTTATCTACACTCATAAAGGAAAGTTCTGATTATGAATTCAAAAATAGTACCATAATGACAAACTTCATGCATGTACAACTCAAACAAAATTAAAAAGTTTTATTATGATACAGATTTCATCAACATAATGCTATAAAATATTTTTTTTTTCTATTAAAGTACACGTTGGATCGACCAAGGAGTTTTCAATTCGATTTTTATCATTGTATAAGGGGACCGTACTAGGGCGCGGTTGACCGATGATATCTCCGTAACCATAGTAACGTAATCCACGTTAGTATGGTTTCGGAGCCATTATTGTGTTTGTTTAGTTTTTGCTATCTTTGGTTTTTTATTTAAATAGGTACTTGCATGACTGTAGATAAAGTAGCGTATGAAACTGCACTACACTTCTTCTTTGAGAAGAAGTGTTTTGATACCCAGTTACGTGAAAGATTAGACGTAAACCAAGTGTACGTAAGAGAAAACTTTAAGTAGGTACCTATATTATGTAATACGTATATAAACGTATCTATATAATACATACATTTACATATAAACGTAAAATATCTCTATCCAATGGCAACCGCGAGTTTACAGTAGTTGTGAACCTATGGGGTTCGGTTGACATTCGAGCATACATTGATATGAACCTATGGGGTTCTTAAGCACATAAATATCGTTTGACGGGAACCTCGCCTGAGGTTAGGTTTTAACCGACTTCAAAACTGGAGGTTCTGTATTCGACCCATATGTATGTATGTCTGTATGTTTGTTTGTCCGCGATTTTCTTAAAAACTAATGAACCGATTTTTATGATTTTTTCACTAACATGATCTGCATACTTTCAGGAAGGTTTTAGAGTCATTTTGTACCTAATTATTCTTATGTTCGAAGTTATATGCATAAATGCACTGTATCTCCGGCATTTCTATGCGGATTTTGATGATTCTTCTTTTGGTTCGACTTGGGCTTACCTACTTATGTAATTGTATATTCAACTAAAAATGGAAAAATAAATATACTTTAAAAAAAGTCAAAACCGACTTCAAAACCAAAAACGAATAAAAAACTTTTTAACAAAAAAAAAAACCGACTTCCAAAAATCACTACAAAGTGAAAAATAACTTTAATTTCGGAAGTCGGTGTCTGGTTAAATGTATTTTCGTTTTTTGCCACCGACTTCCGAAATTAAAGTTATTTTTCACTTTGTAGTGATTTTTGGAAGTCGGTTTTTTTTTTGTTAAAAAGTTTTTATTTCTCGCTTTTTAGTGGGTCTGTTTATAATTTGTATAAGTTACAATAGTCTAATGTCAATTGCTCATCACATGTTACAAAATATTGCTTTTCCCGATGCTGGGACGTTAATTGTTGAGGAGTTCTGCTGGTAAGAACCAGGAGAACTCCTCAACAACCACTCATCACACGCATTGTGTGACGAGCGGAAATTGATTAGCAACCATATTAAAGTAATAGAATCGCAACCCGTGAAATATTTATTATTGTGTAGTTCCGGTAGCCATCTGTAGTCTTCGTCATCAGTTCCACTTCACCAAGTGGTGCTTTCCGAGAGCAAATGCACAAGCTACTATAAAAAATACCCAAATCGCTATAGGTGTGCCTATAATATTTGAAGTGTTCCTTCGATTTCTCCAGGATCCCTTCATCAGAACTGGATTTTGACAAAAATGGGACCATTTGGGAAGTATACCCTTTCCAACAAAAAAAATATTTTTCAAATCGGTTGGCAAGCGACGGAGTTATGCGCGAACAAACATAAAAAAAAAAAAAAAATAGAAACATCCGAATTGAGAACCTCCTCCTTTTTTAGAAGTCGGTTAAAAATAACTTTCATAAAACACAACAGCTTCTGAAGTCGATGTCAAGCTAAAGTGCATTGAAGAATTGAAGACGCCGACTTCAGAAGCCGTTAAGTGTTTTATGAAGTGTTTTTGGTTTTGAAGTCGGTTTTTATTTTTTTTAAGTAAATTTTTGAAACACACACTCGTGTTTTAATAACCTCATTTTACAACTTTTTTGCATAAACTACTATTTTATCAGACTTCTTTATTTTATTCATTATAAATGCATCTAACTGCACCAGACTAATTATCAGTTTATATAAAATCTAATTTTATACCGAAGTATTGAAATTAATAATTGTTAATTACCTACGTTTACTTATTTATATTGCCTAAATTATATTGTAATTATTTAAGTACCTACTATATTTATTTTCAGATGGGTGTTAAACTGTACACATTAGACTTGAGTCCGCCAGTGCGCGCCGCCATGATGGCTTGTGAAGTATTCAACGTCCCTTTCGAGAAGATAGAAGTGAATCTTCTTACAAAGGATCATTTGACACCAGAGTATTTGAAAGTAAGAGAATAAGTCCATGTACTCATAAGAAACTTAAAAGTATTGCTTATCTATTAAAATAGACTAAGCAATAAACTCCAGAAGATGCCAATTCGCTAACAGTTTAACAACTCTTCCATAGCATCCGGTCTCCTCCGTAACATTCCTTTAGGACTTAATATTTAACAACTTGTAATAAAAAAAATAATATCTTCAAGTTTTATTTTATGTTGTTCATTTAATAATGAATTAATTTTCCAGAAAAATCCACTGCACACCGTACCTGTACTAGAAGACGGTGATTTTATTCTGCATGACAGGTTTGTTATTTTAAAATTGAAATAACTTTGAAACTAAAATAAAACCGTAATGGTGCATCATCATCATTTTCTTACTCGATCATTTTGCTGCTTTCTGTGCTAACCTTTACACTGCTATTACATAGTAATAATTTACTTTTAAAAATAAAATTGTGTTTTTATTTTGACCCGTGGTAAAACCATGGAGCCGTTTTTTTTTTTAAATTTTACAATTAATTTGGTAAAGTTCTAAATACAAAAAGTTATGTTGAACCCGAACTTAAGGTCCGTTTGCACCTCAAATCACTAAATGTGTATAACGGTAAACAAAATTTAAAACATCAATCTGTCTCTATCATCTTCAAAAGAATGACAGAAACAGAACGAGGTATTGGACGAGTTTAGTGCTAAACGCATTTAGTGATTTATGGTGCAAGCGGGTACAAAGTTGTCAAATTTTGAATTACGAACATTACGATGATCGTCGAAAAATACAAAAACTTGCTAAACGGTCCTAAGTTAAAACTCGTTTTGTAAAAGTCACAAACAAAGTTAGCGATGGTTGATCAATGCTTGTTTCGTTTATGAATGAGAAAAGGCATTATTATATAATTATTTAACTTGTCTGGTACTGCCAGTGCACGTTTTATGTTATGTATTGTACAAAAGCCATTTATAAAACAAAAATACCTCTCACAACAGATTCATGTTTGTATTCTCTCTTTTCAGTCACGCTATAATTATTTATCTAGCTGATACCTACGGAAAAGACGACTCGTGGTACCCAAAGGATGTCAAAAAAAGGGCACTGGTCAATCAAAAACTTTTCTTTGACACATCAATTCTTTTTCCTAGAGTACGAAATATAACTGTAAGTAATTTATAAGTATTCAAATAATTTTAGGTAGGTACGCATATACGTTTTTACTTACCTACTTACTTAGTGGGCCATTTTTAAAAGCTTTTATTTAACTTGCAATGTATGTATGTATGTTTGTTCGGGTGGAATCTTGCTACTCAATTTTGAAGCAGATATCTTCAACTGATTGAGCTGAAATTTTGTATACACGTTTAGTTTGGATGCCAATACACGATAAGCTGTGTGACGTCATTCTAAATCCAATATGGCGGACTATCCAAGATGGCGGAATAGTTATTTTTAATGCATTTCTACAATATGAGTATCAAATGAAAGGGCTTATTGAGAGTAACTCGAAAATAATGTGACGTCATTCTAAATCCAATATGGCGGAACATCCAAGATGGCGGAATAGTTATTTTTTATGCACTTCTGCAATATGGGTATCAAATGAAAGGGCTTTGCCGAGAATAATTAGAAAAATATTCTGACATCACTCTTAATCCAATAAGGCGGACTGTTGAAGTTTTTTATGCTTTCCTATAGTAACCGGCAAACGACCTTGCAACAATGATGCGTTGAATGAGAATGAGACTCAGAAAGCGAGCCAGCGATAGCTAAAAAGTAAAATTAAATTAAAAACAAATTAAAAGCAAAAAAACCTTTTTTAAAAAAAGCTTCTATTTAAATGCTCTAAAAAGAAAAAAAAAAATCTTTTAAAATTTTAACTATCAACTTATAGCCTTATTATACACTTATTATGATCATAAAAGCTTGTCGCGAGGTTTGCGTAAGTACCTATAAGTATTTAATTAAACTGAAATTTAAAAAAAATTAAACTTAGCAGATTAAGTTACTCAATTAAATAGGTACTAGTTTATTTACACAGCTAAGTCGCGCGACAAGCTTTTATGATCATATAAATTGTGTATAATGAGGTTATAAGTCGATAGTTAAAATTTTAAAAGAAAATTTTATTTTCTTCTTTTTAGAGCATTTAAATAAAAGCTTTTTTTAAAAAGGGTTTTTTTGCTTTTAATTTTTTTAATATATATCTCGGATTCCTGCATTCTATTATTAAAGACGTATCCTAGACTTTTTGACGGGAATGTCGAAAAAACTTTTAGGTGCTTCTTTTACTCGATAGTAGCAAAATAATTAATTATTCAAGCTCCGTTTATTTATTCTTTTTAATGATCAAGCTCCACTTATTTCGTTTTGCAGTATCCTTTAATAATTGAAGGAAATAAGAACGTAGAACAAAAACGGTACGATGACATTGCAGAGGCATATGGTTTTCTTGAAGAGTTCTTATCCCGAACAAAGTTCCTTGCCGCTGATCACATCACAATTGCCGATGTGGCAGCCTTAAGTAATGTGACGGGTTTGGAAGCTTTACTGCCAATAGATGCGAAAAAGTAAGTGTCATAATCATCTGCTTAGCTGTGTTCCCAACTATGTTGGGGTCGGCTTCCAGACTAACGGGATGCAGCATATCAGTATTTTTCATGGATTGACTGCCCATCTACAACCCAGTTACGGGGTAATGCAATACTCCTTATATAGTCATGTAATTACTACGTTTGACGTACCAATTTTAAAATGCAATTGATGTCAAACTTTGGGCTCCAATATGGCTTAGGATTTTCCCATCCAGTCCCATATATAATAATAAAAACACTGTAATCAGTATCTGTATATCCCTACGTGAAGAGCTCGTGGCTAAGTAATAACAGCTGCACGGGTCGATCCATTAGGTTAAGCTACGCTTGCCGGGGTCGGTCCGTGGATGGGTGACCATCTTTACATACCGAGACACCTTCGTGCCTCGAAAAGCACGTAAAGCTGTTGGTTCCGGCTGTCATTCGTGGATCTTTGACAGTCGTTACGGGTCGTCAGAAGCCCGAAAGTCTGACAAGTCTGACTACCAAGGGGCATCGTATTACCCAGTTAATGTGTTGTGGAGGTCAGATAGGCAGTCGCTACATGTAAAATACTGGTATTCAGCTGCATACGGTTAGACTGGAAGCCGACCCCAACATAGTTGGGAAAAGGCTAGGCAGATTGATATCCCTACCTGTTATCGCTTATGCAGTCTTCTTCGACGTCTTTCAGCTGTATGAAAGCTGCGTGTGCGGTAATTTCGGCTAGCAACTCAACAGGCGTCCAGCAGGTGGCAGACGTAGCCAGCATAATCCCTCTTTAGTTTAGCGACTTCTTTCATTGCTTCTCAAGCAATATCAGATCAGGATTTTTTATCTTGAATGAATAGATAACCTTGTAAATGTTATTCACAGATTGGACACCTCTTCCTTGGTTTTTAGTCGGATGAAATAAATAGTAAGTTGACAATTGCAAAAAAAAAAAATTAACAATTTTACTTTTCAGGTTTCCGAAAACAACCGCGTGGCTGGCAAACATGAAGCAGACATCATTTTCTAAAAAACAAAACGAATCTGGAGCAACTCAGCTTGGACAGTTGATAAAGAAGTGTTTAGAATAAATTCATCCTAGGCCTTTTTAGCCCCGATATGAATTAAAATCATTTATCAACGGAAATTTTGGGTGAATTGAGCATGTACTCTCGTGCCAAAAATACCCTAATTGTCTGTACATAAATCCATCACTAGTTGTGACAGGCAAGCATTCCACACAGAGCATCTGTTAACTAATATCCACAAAAATTAATTAAAATGCGTAACGGAATGTATGGCTTACAAATACTTACAATGTATAACAACTAAAGTACTAATAACGCTTTTTATTTTTTTTTTATTTACCTATATCATTTCATTTTAATACCTATACGTATTTTAGAAGTCAACGGTACCGGAAATTCCCTTACCAATCCTTTTATGGAACAAAATTGTTTCAGGATGTTTCAAATATACTACTCAGATGAAGAAATAAAAAACATGTTAATTAAATCCTGAAATAAGTTTGTAGTCCCAGTAATAACACTTCTTTGTAATCTTTAAAGTACTACCAGTGTTTTTCCCAAAGCTTTCAAAAAAGCGCTTATTCATCCAATTCACAAGTCAGGCGACAAAGACTGGCTCAACAATTATATACCTATTTCTGTGCTTTCTGTGATGTCTAAGATATTAGAGAGAATCACAAACAATAAGCTGATGAATTACCTATACATGCCTATAACATCATCAGCGCAGCCAACAAGTTCGAGTTCGCATCGGGTAGGTCTCAATCTGCCTAGCCTTTTCCCAACTATGTTGGGGTCGGCTTCCAGTCTAACCGGATGCAGCTGAATACCATTATTTTACATGGAACGACTGCCTATCTGACCTCCACAACCCAGTAACTGGGTAATACGATACCCCTTGGTAAGACTGGTTGTCAGACTTTCGGGCGTCTGACGACCCGTAACGACTGTCAAAGATCCACTAATGACAGCCGGTTCAATGGCTTAACGTGCTTTCCGAGGCACGGAGGAGTCTCGGTATGTAAAGATGGTCACCCATCCACTGACCAACCCCAGCAAGCGTAGCTTAACCTGATGGATTGATCCGTGCGGCTGTTATTACTTAGCCACGAGCTCCTCCCCGGGTAGGTCTACAGAAGAAAAAATGTTGTTATTTTGACATTACAAACAGACACTTCAATTTTATTTAAGTATTTATTTAGATGTATAGATATGGCAACAAATCTACTAACCTAATGAAAGAAAAGGGAAAAATAGACTTGAAACAAAATATAATTTAGGAAAAAAAAAATTAAAAAATACAGAATTGATTTAAAAAAAAAAAACACCTCCCACTATGCCAGTAAGCAACTCTATGAGAGAAAATTAAAAGAAGAAGTAATGACCGCTTGACAGCCTGACATAAGTGTCATAACATTGATAAATAAGAAAAAGAAAGAAAACAAATTATTTTAGACCGATTCGCAAAATACTAATGCAAAATCAATAAAGGAGTATGATACATACAAAGTGTAAGTATATGATGTAAAATGTCTGTAGTACGTAGATACTATAATATGTATACATATCGTTATTTAAAAGCTTAAAGTTACTGGCTCAGATTAACAAAAAAAGGAAGATGGAGCACCGCGAACATCAACAATGAAGCCAAAAACCGTGCTCATGCAAGTAAAATACACGCACACACATACAACTAAAATCATGCTCACCGTTTTCCCATTAGATTAAATATGATATCTTATCCATACAATATTAATCCCCAAATTAGAGGGAAATAATTTAATAAATGGCAACCCTGCGACACACAGATAAAAAGGTGGCATTACTTTTGATGAGGTTGAGGTTACAAGTGAAGCTAATAAAAGCGTGTTAATTATAATCAACCTCTTTGTATTCAAAAAGTTAGTAAGTACCACAAAGGTTGGTAACTTCTTGATGTCTGTCAAATTGATAAGAAAGTGAAATGTTGTCACCTGTGTATGCAGCTGCTGCGTGTGTAAATATTATTATTATTTTTATTGGACAAGGATAGATAAGAAAATATTTTTTTATTATTAACGTTCTCATACTACGTACATACATACAATGTATACATACATACATACATACAAACTCATACTACGTACAATATTAGGTAAAATTACTCGGACCCGATTCACACCGAAACCGTATGAGGGGTTAGTATGAACGACCAACAGAAATTGATTAATATTCCCACCTAAATTATTATAGATTGACGCACTACTTCACTCCCTTATTGGGCCAGTCACATTTTATTCGCTATATTTCGGTTTGACCGAAGTTAAACGATGGCACCTTTGAACGTTGTCGTGACGTGAAAAAACACTATGGATCCATTATGGATCCGTTGAGAAAACAGGATGGTGCTATAGGTTGTATATAGTTCCGTCTCTCTCTCTCTCACATTGGAACCGATCAACTTCTGCCCTGCTATAAGAGCTCTAGTAAGCCCCCTGTTTTCTGTACTAAAATGTAGGAGTTACGTAGGCTATTGGGTACAGTGGCCATAACAGTTTGCTGCAGGAACTAGTTAGTAACTGGTTGCTACCCTCGTAGACCGAGGTTTTACAACATGTCACTCAAGAACATAGGCCTACAGATAATTGTGCTATAAACGAAGACCAAGCAAAAATAACTTAGAATCAGGAAGCTCTCACTGACTATAAAAAAATAGAAAAGACAAAAAAGAAAAGAAAAAATTAATAAATTATTATTATTAATTTCTAATATTAGAAAATTGTCTAATGTAATTTTTCAGTCTCGCCACTAACTGGCACTCTGTCGTGATTACAAGCCCCATTATTGATATTAACAATTGGCGAACATCTTCGTCTTTATACCAAACTCGTACTATTTGTGATTTTTTATCCCTAACAGTTGAGCATAAAATAAAAATATTACCATTCACTATTATTCACCAAAAAAATTTGTAATCTTATACAGCTTTTATAACTGACGTTTAGGAGGCTGACAAACTTGCTGACTGGCTTACATATTATTTTTTAGCATGGCACGTTATGCCTTATTATTCCGCTCATACACATGTTTGGAACTCCTAGTACAAGAGCCAGAGCTACACTGATGTTTGTGTCTACAATAATATTATATACAGCAGTGACAATACAAAATATTCTGAGAATCCAGGAATCTAACAATAAATCAGTTTTATATGAAATATAAATATTTCAGATGGCAGTGAAACTTTACACAACGGAGCTGAGCCCTCCAGTTCAAGCATCTATTATGGCTTGTGACATATTCAAAGTGCCCTACGGGAATGTAGTAGTTGATCTTCAGGATAAGCAACATTTGAATCCAGAATTTTTTAGAGTAAGCTCTTAAAATATATGTATGTACCGACCTTGTACTTATATTGGTACTTTAGCCCTTTTTTTTCCCTTTTTTCCCCTTCCCCTCCCCCCTACGGTCCCTTTTTTATTTCTTTTTTTTTGTGGATGGGAAATCATCAAATGACTTCTCCCGCTCTGGGCGGAGCGGGAGGGCGTGTCAGACTTTTACTGACTAAAACCCACCCGTGTTCCTTCAGTTGCCCGTGCCAGGGCCACTGTATCTCTTTCGAACTACCCGCGACCCCGGCGGCATCGGCCCAATTGACCCCGTCACTGCTGACATCTCTTTGAGGCGCGCGTGAAACACAACGCGCCGTCGACCCGGGCCTGGTCCTTACCGGACGGCGAGCTGCCCATTACTCGTCGTCCGCAAGCCCGCGCCTACGGTGGCCGGGAATCGGCAATCGATTCCCGCCGCCCAGGGCGTCTCCTACGGCGGCTAGGGGCGCGAGGGCGCGGCTGTTGCCTCTCCCTCACGCGTTCCGCTTCCTCCTTCGCGAGCATTACTGCTTCGCAGAAGGAGGTGACGGCTTCCCATGCACTCTCGCTCCGCACCATGGCCTGGACCAGGTTTGAACAACGAGAGATCGCCGCCGCCGATCGCCTCCGTGAGAACACGGCGGTGCTCCGCCCAAGCCGGGCAGACCTCCACTGTATGCTCCACCGTGTCCTCCGGGCGATCCACACAATGGTGACACCCGGGCGTTTCCTCCCGCCTTATCCGAAACAGGAACCTCCCGAAACAACCGTGTCCGGTAAGGACCTGCGTCAGACGGATGGTGAGGACGCCGTGGCGCCTCTCCAACTCAAAGTGGGGACTTATCGCCGCAATTGTGGCGTGCCCAGCGCTGGGTTGCGACAATCGCACTCTCCATGTCGCCATGAGATCCCGCCGGAGCTCTGTCCGCTGTACCGTGATTTCTCGCGGCAGCGGAGTTACGTCCCGGCGTTTCACCTCCTCGCGCCACTCCCACACGTGCGCGAGGACTTTTGCCTCCAGATCCCATGGCGGTAATCCGGCAAGGAGGCACGCCACCTTACAGGAGACCGTGCGGTATCCCCAGACTAGCTGGATGGCCATGACCCTCTGGGACGCGTTCAACCGGCGGGCTGGTCGCAGCCTCAGGGAACGCGCCCACACCGGTGCCCCGTAAAGGGCCACGGACCGCACGACCCCCGCGTAAAGCCTCCGGCAGGAGGCGCTTGGACCCCCCAGATTGGGCAGGAGCCGCTTCAAGGCAGCCCCGGCCCGCTCCAGTCTGGGAGCCAAACGTCGGAAGTGCTCCACGAAGTTCCACCGGCTGTCGAGGACGAGTCCCAGGTACTTCATCGTCGACTCAACCCCGATGTGAACCCCTCCTACCGTTATTTGGGAACCCGACGGTGGCGCGTTCCGAGTACCATGAAAACACTTGACCTCGGACTTGTGCACGGCCACCTCGAGTCCCAACTGCCGGATCCTCTCTACGATTGTCGCAACCCCGCGTGTCGCTAGTTCAGCCGCCGCCTGGTGCGACCTCCCCTGCGCCAGGACCAGCGTGTCGTCAGGGTAACATACAACGCTGACGCCGCTACGGAGGTCGGCGCGCAGCACCCAGTCGTACCCGATGTCCCACAGATGTGGCCCCAGGACCGATCCCTGTGGGACACCGCACGACATCTGTCGCCGGTTCCACTCTCCCTGATGACCGGGGTAGATGACGGCCCTGTCCGTCAAATAGGCCTCGACCACTCGCAACTCCAGGGCAGGGTATTGAAGGCGTTGGCGATGTCTAGAGACACCGCCAAGATGACCCCACCCCGGGCCACAGCATCCCCCGTCGTGAGGGCTCGCACGCGCATGATGGCGTCCACCGTAGAGCGCCCCCTGCGGAAACCAAACTGGCTCTCCGCCAAATCCGGCCCCTCCTGCACTAGCCACCCGACGAGGCGGTCTGCAATGACTCTTTCAAAGAGCTTGCCCACCTCGTCGAGCAGCACGATGGGCCGGTAAGCGGATGGAGAGTCCGCAGGGCGCCCCGGCTTCTTAATGAGGACCAGTTTCCCTGTCTTCCAACGAAGTGGGAAACGGCCCCTCGAGGCGACTCCTCGCGAGCCAGACCCCTGGCCCGCGAGATCTCCGCTCGGAGGGCGGTCTTCGCCGCTCTGTACCCCTCGTACAGCTACGCCTGAATGGATCTGAATGGATCTGTTTTTGTTTCTCAAACTTTATCTCAGTCATGCATGACGCAAAGTTTTTACTCGAAGATTCCAATTTTCAGAAAAATTCACTGAAAACGTTTCCAGTACTTGAAGATGGTGCTTTTATCATTATTGCATGATAGGTTTGTAGTTTTATTGAGTAATATATTTTTGCTTTGAGGGACGCTAAACGTAATAACAATAAAACCTCTATTGTGGCTCGTTAAGTGTCCCTCAACCGAATAAGTTACTTTTATTTAGGTATTTAGGCATTAAAAGAGGAGGTCCTTTTGAAAATTTGACTAATCCAGTTTTTATCAAAAAAAAAAAAATATTTTTAACCGCCGAAAAAAAAGGAGGAGGTTCTCAAGTCGAAACGTATATACCTATATTTTTTTTGTATGACCACGCATGACTTTTTACGGAGTAATTTTTGTTTCATTCGAGAGGGTATATTTTAAAGTTGGTCCCATATAAAAGTTATTAACATTGCTTGGGTAGTGTTTGAGTTACTTTCAATAATACCTACGTATTTTTTCCCCACTTTTTATGTGCATGATGTTCTGGTTTCTTTTGCAGTGGTGAATTTGTGAGGGGTAAGTACCACAACTAAAAAGTGAAAAATAAAAACTTTTTTGCAAAAACATACAACAATACAACAACAAAGTGAAAAATAACTTTAATTTCGGAAGTCGGTGGCAAAAAACGGAAATACACTTTTACACCGATTTCCGAAATTAAAGTTATTTTTCACTTTGTAGTGTTGTTTTTGGAAGTCGGTGGATGGATAAAACTACTCAAAACTTTTTTACAAAAAAATACAACCGACTTCCAAAAACAACACTACAAAGTGAAAAATAACTTTAATTTCGGAAGTCGGTGTCTGATTAAATGTATTTTCGTTTTTGCCACCGACTTCCGAAATTAAAGTTATTTTTCACTTTGTAGTGTTGTTTTTGGAAGTCGGTTGTGTTTTTTTGTAAAAAAGTTTTTATTTTTCACTTTTTAGTGGGTCTGTTTATAATTTGTATAAGTTACAATAGTCTAATGTCAATTGCTCATCACATGTTACAAAATATTGCTTTTCCCGATGCTGGGACGTTAATTGTTGAGGAGTTCTGCTGGTAAGAACCAGGAGAACTCCTTAACAACCACTCACCACACGCATTGTGTGACGAGCGGAAATTGCTTAGCAACCATATTAAAGTAATCGAATCGCAACCCGTGAAATATTTATCATTGAGTAGTTCCGGTTGCCATCTGTGGTCTTCATCATCAGTTCCACTTCACCAAGTGGTGCTTTCCGAGAGCAAATGCACGAGGTACTATAAAAAATACCCAAATCGCTATAGGTGTGCCTATAATATTTGAAGAGTTCCTTCGATTTCTCCAGGATCCCATCATCAGAACTGGATTTTGACAAAAATGTGACCATTTGGGAAGTATACCCTTTCCAACAAAAAAAATATTTTTTCAAATCGGTTGGTAAGCGACGGAGTTATGCGCGAACAAACATAAAAAAAAAAAAAAATACAAACATCCGAATTGAGAACCTCCTCCTTTTTTGGAAGTCGGTTAAAAATGGTCAACAGTGAAGCTCGATAGGTTCACTGTTGACCATTTTGAGTTCCTCATACATTTTTACAGCCGGCCCTAAATTCTGTCAAATCCGCAATTCAAACAAAGTCGTGTTTTAACCGTGGACAGTGGACACGGCTTAAAAAATCCTAATTTATTACTCAGCAAATTGATTTATTTTGCCATCTCTGGCGGATATTTTGCATCTAAATCGCTTGTCATTTACCTCTTTTTATTTCCGCTTCACAGTCATGGTATATTGATGTATCTAGCTGACGCCTATGAAACGGAAGACACATGGTATCCAAAAGACCACAAAAGAAGGGCGCTCGTCAATCAAAAACTATTTTTCGACGCTACAATCCTTTTTCCGAGATTAAAAAACATAACGGTAAACTATTTAATGTAGGTCCGGTCTAGCCAGATATTTTTTTTTTTTAAGTCATGAGTCCTTAATTTATCAAATCTACCTTTTGTAGAAACTCGATCTTTTCCTGGACTTGACAGTTACGAGCGTAGGTAAATGCCTTGCTGTTACGCAAACCGTAAAAGCGTTTTTGTCGTGAAATAAAAATTGCATCTTTGAAAAAAGACCTATTTCAAAATATGTTCGTACGTAACACCATAAAATATTTATCACTCCTTTAGGAAAAAACCGCTTTTTAATCTTGCGTTAACCGAACGAAATATAGAGCTAGAGCACAGAGCGTCGACGTTGGTTGCTTTTTGTTGTAAACGATACATCATTTTCATCATTTACAAAAAAAAAAAAAAAAATACCAAAGAGCAGGAATGACAACAAACAAGAACTGGAATTCCTGCAAATGCTCTACAGATGTTTAGATTAGGCAAACGAGTGCTGATTGCTCATTCGTCTAGTGTCTGTGGCTGGTTGTAGATTAGGTAAGTACACTATGTCTGACTCTGAGAGTGTAAGTTCTGCATGTATCTTTCTGTCTCAATTACTTAAAAAGAAAAGAAGGAAGAGACGTTAGTGGGTGACAAATTTAATGAAAATAAGGAGACTGGATAATGTGGGTGATCAATGGTGGACATGTAACTACAAGAAACTTCTGTCATAAGTAGACATTTTTCTCAAGACCAATCCAAAATTAAATAAGATATTTAACGGTCAAGTCGCTAGAACACAAGAACACTTTGAAGAGACCGCATCGAGGAGCAAGAACGACTGAACACGAAAGAACGCTCTAGGTTGGTGGGTTGGTTGGTTGGTGGGGGCTGTTCTCGCGCTCATGTGCCGGCCGATTACATCAAGCGAGCGAGCATTCTTAGGACATTTCATAGAATCTCCGCAAACAAGATAGAACCACGAAAGAAATATAGACAAAAAAAAAGTAAAAAAAAAGCAATACAGATTATTTGAATTTGAAAGAATGCTCTCTATTTACATCAAAAGAATTTGATAGAGCGGGGATAGAATGAGCATTCGCTCGTTTGGTCTAAACCCACCTTTAAGGTATTTATACACGTGACTGCACAGTCCTTGCACAGTTATTTTACTTCTGATTTTGCATGACAGTCAAAATCAAAGTGATCTTTATTCTCGATGCAATAGGGTTGGTGGGGCATTGCTGCTTGGGTTGCTGTCAGAGGAATGTCATAGTGGTTAATTCGTTCATGTAGTATTCCTATCACATAAGAAGGACCCTACGAGAAAAGACTAGGTTGATACCAGCCGATCTATCCTGTGAATACTTAGGTGAAGTGAGTTTGAAGTGTGCTGTCAATAGTGTCAATCCCTTGATCCCTAGCAACCGGTGGAATGGCAGCTCACTTCACCTAATGGTGAGATTGTTACAGAATAGACCGGCAGTTAATTGAAAATAAACAAAATCTGCTCAAACCAGATTTTCAATGGTGGCTGCTATCAGCATCCTTTGTTAGCACTTCATAATAATATGAAGTACTATCGATCCAATACTAATAACCTGTATCTAACAAGCAACTTGTTTTGTTTATAAATGCAAGCACTCCGGTCGGTGTTTTCAGTTTTAATTTTAACCCTTAATAACAATTTTACCGTTAGGCTTGTTTTTATAATTGTGTTTTGTTCATTCATATTCACACAGCACTAGTCTCATTTTTCTAGTGATGTGAAGCGTGACTCTTAAACGTGAGGCTATGGGGTTCAATTCCCGGTCGGGTAAACTGTTATTGGGTTTATCCATCAGAAATTTCTCAGCAACAGTATGGAGTCGGATTTTGTCCCCTGTTGATGGCTTTTGGCTAAGTTTCCATTTCATAATCTAACCTCAGCAAAAAAATTATTTGTTTCACATTTCTCTTTAATTACGTATTTGCGTTTACAAACAAATAGTATATTATTTACAAATCACTGTGCGTCTTCTTCGTTATATTCGGTTAGAGAAGGCTGATCTACATCGTGTTCACAAATAAAGAAACACTTCATTCCACAGTCGATCTGGTTCAGACGTCCGGTGTAGAACATTGATCCACACTGGTCGTGACACCCTGCGTCCGGTTGATTGCCCCACCATTCAACACTTTCATTTATACCTGTACCTGTTAAAAGTTAAACAAATCAACAACAAAATCCTACATCCTCATTATGCAACTTGCAATGACCATCCCTTCCATTTCGACCATACTAACAAAATCCATTCCTTGAATTGTCAAAATAAAAAGGTCGATTTTACTAATGTGTGCCTATACAATAACAGTTTTTATCCTATACTTTTTGTCAAGGCATTGCAGCCTAACTTGGGTCTTTCAAAAGCGCGGCTGTCAAGCATAGGTACACTAACCTACCCTAACTACTAAGTTAGGGTAGTGTCAATCGATTTTTCCACTAAATATTTTTTTAATAGCTACTGGATCAAAGTCCTTCATTATTCCATTGCGAAAAAGGTATGTAACTAGCAATGCATACAGTAACACTTCCATATTCGGTAAATGAAAAAAGTTGATACACACACTCACGTACCTTTAACTGTCTGCCAGCCATCATTGAATCTGTTATGAAAACCCAGATGATATATTCCTCTTATATAGCTTCCTGCAACTCTGTTTGTCGGTGCAGTTTCTGTAAGCTTCACGAAGTCATCCGCTTCCAACAAATTGTTGATCACTGCTAGGTAGGATTGTTCTGCCCTGCATACATTGTAAGCTTCAGTCCAGTTCAATGGGGTTGAGTGTAACTTGTAACAGCTGCCTCTTTTCTCGATAAAAGTGTAATCTGTAAAAGAAAAGTATCGGTGAAATACGAGTATAATGTCGTAGAAAATAAAATAGCAGACTTAGCGCGAACTTGCGGGCTACACCAGTCGTGGAGCAATGACAGGATTGAGCGGTTATATTATCGACGCCAGTCGGTGCTACTGGATCTATCAAAACTTTGTATTTCAAAGTCAGCAACACAAGTCGCTAAACACAACTGTTTCATCATACTCATCATAGAACTAAAAAAATCGCAGAACTCCTTGATAAATAGTTGAGGTTCACAAATTGCCAAGTTATTTGTAGTATGTTTTCTTTTATTATTATTCTTCATTAATAACATACCGAAATCTGGCATATTGCAGTGATGGTTCCATTCTAAAGATTGGAGGGTCTTCTTGCAAATAAATGGATGCTTTTTGTCACATGTAACGTCAATCATTTTGCCATTTGCGTACAGAATTACACAGTCTTCTATGTCCAAGTAATTGTTCGGCTCTCCTTTGCTCCAAGTGTGGTATACGTCCTCTACTCGTTTACCTGTGAAAATGAAGTAATGATAATAATTAAATAAACATTATCCTTTCGTCTGTGGCGCTAACCCGAGCGGCGCGCGTGAAATATACCTTAATCTGTGTAAAAGCCGGAGCGGCTCCATTGTCACTGTCTGAACATACATTACAATTACTAATACATTACAAGTCAAAACTACACTAGTCCATGCATAATCTGTTAGCTAATTTAATAACGATTCCAACGACATAACTTTTAGGGAGCTACTTAACGCAACTTTAGAGTTATCGTCGTTTTAATCAGACGCGCCGTAATCGTGCGGGACCACCCAGAAGTACCGACACAGATGCGGCGTTTCGCGCAATATACGCGCCACAGATGATAGGTTATAGTAAAAATAATGTATGAAAGATCAAGTATCTTGACTTAGCACACGAGGTTGTCGACATGGACTCGGCAATCATTGTCTGCTCTGGTTGTGGACTCTGCAATCATTGTACCGATAACCGTTAAGTATAATGGCCTAATAGCGGTGCGCCTCGACCTTCCACTTTTCGAGAAAATATGTATTGAAAATTAAATAAAGGAAATAAACATTACTGTAGGCTGAAATACCTAATCACCGTACTTGATCAATATCAGATTGGCGATTTCAGATTTATTTAATTACTAGTTTCTGCCCGCGACTTCGTTCGCATGGAAGTCGTAAGACACCATCATAACCACTCGCGTGACAATTATGGTGGCAGTCAATGATTTAAGCAAATGCAGGCGTGATAATGTGTAATTAGGTCTGTGTTACATTCAAGTTCTCCAGTTTTTCTCACAACTTATGTCAGTGATGTAAACTAATGTCCCAAAAACAGAATGTATAAACATACTTAATTTTTAAACTTTCGCAATTTGTACACATTATTTTAACATTCAGAACGGTACCTATTTACCTCGTAAAAAGGAATATCGCGATAAGACCCATTCTCAATGTTGTTTATATTATTAATTTGCAATTAAGAGCAGCTCAGTGACTTACCGTCAATAGTCTCAAATACTCCTTTCACTAAAAAGTCAGTTATCCCCATATGTATCATCCACCATGTGGGCTGAGTACTGTTCCAATACGATATGACAGCATCAGCTTCTTCCTGGTTCTCTGGGTACCACAAACTGGCTCCTTCCCAAGAACACGTCTTTTTGGCTTCAAAAAAAGTTTGGGGTAAAGAGAATATCTTATAGAAACTCTCTGTTGCTTCTAAATAATGATAGTCATTCCGAAAAAACTTTTTATCCTTTTGTCCATCTGTAAAAAATATCGTAAATTATGTTTTAGTGAAAACACAAGTTTAGTGGAGTACTCGCGTTATGAACTTATTACGTATTACCCAGTTTCTGTTTACGTTTACGTTTCTGGGTTGGGGAGGTCAGATAGGCATACGCTCCATGTAAAATACTGGTATTCAGCTGCATCCGGTAAGACTTAAAGAAGATCCCAACATAGTTGGAAAAAGGCTAGGCAGATTGACATGCTTTATGAACTGAGTCATCGGGTCCTATAATGTCAGTAGCAATAAGAATGTGCAAAGCCTTGCTCGATATCGATAGTCATTTGATTATCCATGGCACTCAAGACAGACTAATATCAAAGTTTTATGGCCCGACGACTAAGTTCTTAAAGGCTCCTTCAAACAGACGCTACACGCGACGCGAATCGCATGCGACACATCTAAATTGAATTTGCCAATTTAAAGAAAACTTTTAAAACATTATTATTATGTCGAGTTTGATATCTAAGTTAGGTACATAAACCTCCTTTTGTTGGCTCCTGAGATACAAGTATCTTTTTACTTAGTTCAGGAGCTAGCTGTTCAAACAAATTGTTACTACCACTTGTACTACCATGTTTAGTGTAGGTATGTGTTTTATGTGTATCTCCTAGTACCATAAACTTATTATTTATATTTATTATAAACATGTAAAAGGAACTTACGTGAGAGATTCGATGCAAAGTACAGTATAAGAAAGACTAATATATTTTTAGAAAACATTGTAAGTAATACGACAAGCGTCTTGCTGGACCCAAACACAACGATTATTATGAGATAGGTACTTGACAAGAAATGAAGCAAAATTTAAGACATTAAGATACGTCTTATCAAATTAATTATTATTATAGAGGAGGCCGGGGCCACAATTAACAAAAATTGGATTTTTGGTTGCAGCTTCGAAATGATTAAATATCTAGACTTGATTTTTAAGTTAAATGATGCTTTAATTACCTAGGTATTATGTAATAACAATATGTACGAGTATTAACATAAATCAAACATAAAAGGAATTACGTCTTAAATAGATTTTTTTTCCCAAAAAAGTCAATTGTTAATTATTCTTACCCCATGTTCGAGGCTAGAATTAACAGCTTAGAGGTAAGTATTAACAGAAGGGGCAACAATTAACATTATGTTTTTATAGTAAAAGTGAAATTAATACGGACTTGTATGAAACACGTTTTCAATACAAATCGCAAAATATCTAAACATGAACAAAAACTAAAAAGTATTTTAGTTAGGTAATCAAAGTTTTTTGATATTTATTTCTTAACATTTATCCGTATTACACCGGTCATCAGTCATCATTTCTATGTTAAGAATCAAACAACTAGGCAAACAACATAATTATACAACATCTTGACATGAGGTAGAAAATGGCACATTTTTACCTAAACGCTTGGTAAAATCTTAAGTATGACAAAAGAGTATTTATTCATATTCATCTACCGAATTACAAAATGAAGGCAAGTGAATGATGTGGTGCTACCTTATACAGCCAACTTGGTCCAAGCAAGAGATACATTGGATCCAGTCACCACCTGATCTTCATTTTAGGAGACGCCGCAAACAATTCAAAAATATTAATCTTCTTCAGAGTAACTGCTTTCATTTAATATCTTTTTCTCCACATTTTCCTTTGTCTTCTGTATTTTTCCTTATCTTTTCAGTTCTCTAATATGATGTTCTTCTTCTAAATAATTTTTCCGGGAGTATCGGTAAGAATGGCAGATTTTTTAGCGCATTTACGATTAGACTGAGCTCGTGGTGGAGCTTTTGGCCTTATGGTGTACCTATGGTGTCGATCAATAAATCACTAGCATCTTTCTGCATGCCTGATGATCCGGCTACCGGTTCCTAAGACATTTGCGCTATCACTTCTTCTGCATGCCTGATAGTACAGCTATCGGTTTAGACATCTGAGGTAGGTATTAACACGTTAATACTAACTCCGCCGGTTTGTTAATTCTAGCCGCAAAGGTACATTTTTAAAATATCATAACAAAATATTGGTTAATAGTTGCTTCAATTATGCTATGTAGCATTATCAAGCATAAAAGATGCTTCTAGGGAAACAACCAATATAATCATAACATTAATAAATTTTAAGCATAAGTCAAAAAATTGTAAAGTTAAAAATGTTCGTTATCTGCGTAAAAATGTCTTCCGGCACACAACTCATATGCATGACGCGTAGACCGCAGCTGACCAATCCAGAGCCATGCGGCGTGATCTAGTCCGGTGTAGTGTGTATAGTTAGAGGTAGAGAAACTAGCTTCTTACCTCTGTTAATTGTAGCCCCGGTCTCCCTTAAACATAATATAAGCATTGATTGACATGACCCGGATGCGTGTCAGTTTTCTACTATTAATTTGCCTCTTGTTCAAGAAATACTATAGCTTGGTAAAACCCCGATTATTTACGCAGATATCGCGAGGTACCTACTTATGTTTATGCGTACAAACTATAGGTCTTCACCTTTTATCTGTCAGTAGTAATACACCAAAAAACTTTTTTTTTTTAATAAAAGAATGTAAAATTTTCATGATGTCTCGGAACGACTTAACAAAATTAATATTCATTCGGCCTTCACACTCATTCGATACTGTTGCTTTGGATCAAAATTTACATATTGCCTTCGCTCCTCCCATCTTTGGAAGCATCCACAACTTTTAGAAAAAGTAGACCAAATTATTAGAAGCACACTAACTTCTATCCTAAATGTGGCCCTGGACGACCGGCGTGGCAGCAAACCACTCTTCTCATTCGCCTGGGTGGTCTCGGCGTCCGCAAAATTTTAAGTATTAGTTTACCGGCCTTCTTCTCCTCGGTCCACAGTACCGATAAATTAACCAGGAAAATTTTATCTTCCTCACTGGTAGATTTTGAGGTACCGTTTTTGACCGATGCGCTGAACGCTTGGAAAATGGCTTGTCGCAATACGGATTTGCCCGACAACCCGTCCTCCCAGAAACTGTGGGACGTGCCGCTCTGCAGTATTATACGGAATACCCTAATAAACACGTCATTTAATACTGTTGAGCGTGCCCGTCTGCCGGCTGTGGGAGAATGGGAGTCAGGCTTGTGGCTTCAGGCGCTCCCGTCATACACCATAGGTACTATGATGGATGACTCATCGTTTCGGCTCGCTACGTGTCTCCCCTTGGGCGCACCTTGTGTTGCTCCGCATCGGTGTCGCTGCGGTGAAGCTATCGACAGTCTCGGGCACCATGGCCTGTCCTGCTACAGGAGCGCAGATCACATAGCACGGCACGCCAGCATCAACGACATTATTCGTCGAGCTCTTGTCACCGCCGGCGTACAACCGGTATTAGAACCAAAGAGCTTGGTACGTGACGATGGGAAGAGACCAGATGGCATGACGCTGTTGCCTTGGAAGATAGGTAGGCCTCTGGTGTGGGACGCAACCTGTGTCGACACCCTTGCGCCATCTCATGTTCCAAGCACGACGTGCTGTGCTGGCGCCGCTTCTGCGGCTGCTGAGACCCTCAAGCGGCGCAAATACTGTAACCTTATAGGTAACTACAGTTTTGAGCCGTTTGGGGTCGAAACGCTTGGGTCATGGGGCCCGAGTACGCGTCTACTTTTTAAGGAAATTTCACGCCGACTCGTCGAGACTCCACGTGACCAGAGGGCTGGCTCATTCTTTGGCCAAAGAATTAGCATTGCCATTCAACGTGGCAATGCTGCCAGTCTTCTGGGCACGTTTCCGGATGACATCGATGCGGACGAGTACTTCGACGCTTAGGTGTCCTTTTGTTTTGTATTTATTTGTATGTGTAGTTAGTTAGTAATTTACTTTAGTACCTAGTGTATAAAAGATGATTTTAATATGAGTGCCCAATAATGGACTCCGCGCGACGCATATCAAAAGTGAAGCACAGTAAGTATGCCGGAACCGTTTGTACAAACATGCGCCTCACGCACACATTTACATCATAGTATGCCGACCGCCATTATGTGACATGACGGCGCGTCTTTGTCAAATCACGCGCACAGAGATCGGTACGGTGCTTTACTTTCGATACGCGTGGCGCGGAGTCTTCCTTTTTTTATATGTCTATGATCGATAATTTTTCATGCATGTATCTTTTTTTCAGTATGCTTTAGTAATTGAGCGAAGAGCAACGTTAAAGCAGAAATGGTTCGACAATATTCAATTCAATTCAATTCAATTTATTTTATTGCAGATAATAAAAATCCATAATATTACATAAAAACAATATAAAAACATAAAGATGAATAAATTAAAAAAAAAAAAAAAATACAATAATTTAAAAATATTATAAAAATTAATCATGAGAGTCAAAAAAATGTGTAAAAGAATAATTAGGTCAAATAATAATAATAATCAAATATAATTTAATTTAAACTGTCAAATAATAATAATAATCAAAATATAATTTAAACAGAAATAAAAAGATAATCAAAACACATAAAATATAATAGTAGGTACCTATTCTATAATAATGAGGGGCCGCTAGCGTGCAGCCGCATCCATCTCATCAACATTGGTGAGTCCCACCTCTGGGACAATGCGCTAAGAATTGATGAGGGATATTTTATGGTCTCCTAGAAACTTTCCTTAGTATAAAAACTTTTTTACAACAAAATACAACTGACTTCCAAAAACAACACTATAAAGTGAAAAATAACTTTCATTTTGGAAGTCGGTGTCTAGTTACATGTATTTTCGTTTTTTGCCACCGACTTCCGAAATTAAAGTTATTTTTTCACTTTGTAGTGTTGTTTTTGGAAGTCGGTTGTATTTTTTTTTTAAAAAGTTTTTATTTTTCACTTTTTTAGTTGTGGTACCTACCCCACAAAAATTCTAATACCACTACCTGCAAAACAAACTAGAACATCATCCATATAAAGGTGGGGAAAAAATACGTATTATTGAAGCTAACTCAAAAACTACCCCAGCAAAGTTAATCAATTTTATATGAAACGAACTTTGATGTATACCCTCTCAAATAAAACCAATATTTTTCAAATCGGACGACACAGTAAAAAGTTATGCGTGGTCATACATAAAAAAAAATATATATATATACATGTGGAATTGAGAACCTCCTCCTTTTTTTTCGTCGGTTAAAAACGGCTTTCGTTGCCATAGATTTTATTACGATTGCCGATATTTTAGCCTACAGTAATGTGTCGTGTCTGGTTCATGGTGTGCCATTAGATGTGAATAAGTAAGTTGAACATCCAAATCCTTCGATAGTATATAATCAATCTGCCTAGCCTTTTCCCAACTATATTGGGTTCGGCTTCCAGTCTAACCGGATGCCGCTGAATACCAATATTTTACATGGAGTGACTGCCTGTCTGACCTCCACAACCCAGTAACTGGCTAATAAGATACCCTTTGGTAAGACTGGTTGTCAGACTTTCGGGCTTCTGACGACCCGTAACGACTGTCAAAGATCCACGAATGACAGCCGGGACCAACGGCTTATTTATTTATTTAATTTTATTTTAACGTGCCTAACGTGGCTTAACGTGCTTTCCGAGGCACGGAGGAGTCTCGGTATGTAAAGATGGTCACCCATCTACGGACCAACCCTGGCAAGCGTAGCTTAACCTAATGAATCGACCCGTGCGGCTGTTATTACTTAGCTACGAGCTCCTCCATACTTCATACCTTCCATGTTGATGATGCTGATTGGATTCCGATGAAATTTGGCACACTTTTCAGCTATGGTGGGCAGTCTCAGTTGACACTATAGCCATCTTGGCGCGGGAAATGTCATATTGCACAAGCGTGTGCGCAGGATACAGGTGCACTCCCTGTTCCCTCACTCTCATCGTTCGGTGGGACGGAATTCCTACACGACTGGAGAAAGATAAGGCGCAAGATCAACGGCTTAACGTGCTTTCCACCTTTTCGGGTTATCACACCAACTTCCAAACTCCGGGCTACTACTGAGTAATTCGTAATGAAAAAACCGAAAAACACTTAGCCCGACCTGGGAATCGAACACTTGCGACCACGAGACCAACGGGGCAGTGGGGAGGTGTGACATAGTAAGGAACTGTCATTTTGTTTTACGTCAGGTTTTCAGAAACAAACCGATGGTGCAAAGAGATGAAGGAGCAGCCTTATTGTGTAAAGCATAATAATCCATCAGCTGCTACCTTTGGAGACTTACTAAGGCAGTGTCGAGAGTCTACATCAGCCTTACGACCTTAACATTCTTAATCATATCATGACAATAAATTATAAACACCATGTTTATCACCTTAACATCTTTTTTGTAACTAATGGAAATTACACTTTAAAAATATCATGTTGTTTTTTATTTAACCTTACTCGTTGACTGACCAGTGTCCCGTCTATTTTGGATAATTTCGTGGTACGTCCAATGGGTAAACTGGGGTCAGTTCAGACCAAGCGGAAAAAACCTCGTTGAATTTGCTGGCCCCATTGAAAATAGGACCGTATTACCATAGCCTAAAGTATAAAATTGTCAGTTGGCTCGCTCCGAGCAATATTATATTATATTCATATAATTATATAATATATTCATACAATTTCATGATTTAGGCTATGGTAGTACGGTGCTATTTTCAATGGAGCCAGTAAATTCCGCGAGGGTATTATTCAGCTTGGTCTGAACCGACACTAATTTTATGTTCGAAAATCAAAGTTCTAGCTCACTGTAATAATATTGATGGCCGGATGGATCCATCCCGCGGATCAGCTTTGAGAACCTTAAATCGTTGACTGTCCAGTGTCCCGTCTATTTTGGGTAATTTCGTGGTACGTCCAATGGGTAAACTGGGGTCAGTTCAGACCAAGCGGAAAAAACCTCGTTGAATTTGCTGGCCCCATTGAAAACAGGACCGTATTACCATAGCCTAAAGTATAAAATTGTCAGTTGGCTCGCTCCGAGCAATATTATATTATATTCATATAATTATATAATATATTCATACAATTTCATGCTTTAGGCTATGGCAGTACGGTGCTATTTTCAATGGAGCCAGTAAATTCCGCGAGGGTATTATTACGCTTAGTCTGAACCGACACTAATTTTATGTTCGAAAATCAAAGTTCTAGCTCACACGTCCAGCCCAGGAAACGCGGTTCAGTTGCCTTTGGCTAATGCATTATTATTATTATAAGCCTGAGTTGTGCCACTGCAGGGCAAAGGCCTCCCTTCCCTCTTTCCACTTTTCGCGGTCTACTGCTATTGCGGGCCAATCCTTTAAGAACCCAGCTCATCCCGCCATGTCATTCTGGGCCTGCCGCGTAGTTGTGGCTAATGCATCATGTACCTAATGCACGAACGTCACAGCCAGACCAAAAATGCATTAAGTACATGTAATGCACGGACAGTCAACGTGTACCATGTACTGAGGATGTTGGTTCGAAATCTGTCAAGTACCTTGGACACCACTGTCTTATGGGGAAGAATAAGGAAGTCTTGACTACCGTGAATCCAAATACGAGTATTAGAGAACAGGCATTTGTCCTGCTGTGGGGAATATCAGTCCCTTTTTTTTTTTTTTTTTTTTTTTTGTGGATGGGAAATCATCAAATGACTTCTCCCGCTCTGGGCAGAGGCGGGAGGGCGTGTCAGACTTTTACTGACTAAAACCCACCCATGTTCCTTCAGCTGCCCGTGCCAGGGCCACGGTATCTCTTTCGAACTACCCGCGACCCCGGCGGCATCGGCCCAATTGACCCCGTCACTGCTGACATCTCTTTGAGGCGCGCGTGGAACACAACGCGCCGTCGACCCGGGCCTGGTCCTTACCGGACGGCGAGCTGCCCATTACTCGTCGTCCGCAAGCCCGCGCCTACGGTGGCCGGGAATCGGCAATCGATTCCCGCCGCCCAGGGCGTCTCCTACGGCGGCTAGGAGCGCGAGGGCGCGGCTGTTGCCTCTCCCTCACGCGTTCCGCTTCCTCCTTCGCGAGCATTACTGCTTCGCAGAAGGAGGTGACGGCTTCCCATGCACTCTCGCTCCGCACCATGGCCTGGACCAGGTTTGGACGCGAGAGATCGCCGCCGCCGATCGCCTCCGTGAGAACACGGCGGTGCTCCGCCCAAGCCGGGCAGACCTCCACTGTATGCTCCACCGTGTCCTCCGGGCGATCCACACAATGGTGACACCCGGGCGTTTCCTCCCGCCTTATCCGAAACAGGAACCTCCCGAAACAACCGTGTCCGGTGAGGACCTGCGTCAGGCGGAAGGTGAGGACGCCGTGGCGCCTCTCCAACCACTCCTCAAAGAGGGGACTTATCGCCGCAATTGTGGCGTGCCCAGCGCTGGGTTGCGACAATCGCACTCTCCATGTCGCCATGAGATCCCGCCGGAGCTCTGACCGCTGTACCGTGATTTCTCGCGGCAGCGGAGTTACGCCCCGGCGTTTCACCTCCTCGCGCCACTCCCACACGTGCGCGAGGACTTTTGCCTCCAGATCCCATGGCGGTAATCCGGCAAGGAGGCAGGCCGCCTCACAGGAGACCGTGCGGTATCCCCGGACTAGCCGGATGGCCATGACCCTCTGGGACGCGTTCAACCGGCGGGCTGGTCGCAGCCTCAGGGAACGCGCCCACACCGGTGCCCCGTAAAGGGCCATGGACCGCACGACCCCCGCGTAAAGCCTCCGGCAGGAGGCGTTTGGACCCCCCAGATTGGGCAGGAGCCGCTTCAAGGCAGCCCCGGCCCGCTCCAGTCTGGGAGCCAAACGTCGGAAGTGCTCCACGAAGTTCCACCGGCTGTCGAGGACGAGTCCCAGGTACTTCATCGTCGACTCAACCCCGATGTGAACCCCTCCTACCGTTATTTGGGAACCCGACGGTAGCGCGTTCCGAGGACCATGAAAACACATGACCTCGGACTTGTGCAGGGCCACCTCGAGTCCCAACTGCCGGATCCTCTCTACGATTGTCGCAACCCCGCGTGTCGCTAGTTCAGCCGCCGCCTGGTGCGACCTCCCCTGCGCCAGGACCAGCGTGTCGTCAGCGTAACATACAACGCTGACGCCGCTAGGGAGGTCGGCGCGCAGCACCCAGTCGTACCCGATGTCCCACAGATGTGGCCCCAGGACCGATCCCTGTGGGACACCGCACGACATCTCTCGCCGGTTCCACTCTCCCTGATGACCGGGGTAGATGACGGCCCTGTCCGTCAAATAGGCCTCGACCACTCGACGGAGGTGGGTTGGCACCCGGTGATACCGGAGTGCCTCCCTGATGCAACTCCAGGGCAGGGTATTGAAGGCGTTGGCGATGTCTAGAGACACCGCCAAGACGACCCCACCCCGGGCCACAGCATCCCCCGTCGTGAGGGCTCGCACGCGCATGATGGCGTCCACCGTAGAGCGCCCCCTGCGGAAACCAAACTGGCTCTCCGCCAAATCCGGCCCCTCCTGCACCAGCCACCCGACGAGGCGGTCTGCAATGACTCTTTCAAAGAGCTTGCCCACCTCGTCGAGCAGCACGATGGGCCGGTAAGCGGACGGAGAGTCCGCAGGGCGCCCCGGCTTCTTAATGAGGACCAGTTTCCCTGTCTTCCAACGAAGTGGGAACTGGCCCCTCTCCAAGCATGCGCTTAGGAGCCCCCCTAGTCGAGGCCCGAGAGCCCCAAAGGCCAGAACCCAAGCTCTTCCTGGCAAGCCGTCGGGTCCTGGGGCGGTATTTTTGGCACTCAGCCTACGTACCGCCGCTCTCAGCTCTACCTCGGTCACTTCCGGAGCATCGTCGTCGTCGTCGGTGATGTGGTCCGCATCGGGCACCGCAGGAGGCGGAGCCATGGGCGGGGGAGTATGTTCCCCTCGCGAAGGGAACAGAGCGCTCACCACGTCCTCCACGAGCTGCGGCCGGAGACTCTGCGTCAGCGGGGGAGCCCATGGGCGGAGTTTATCCCGCACCATTTTATAGGGGCGTCCCCACGGGTCTCTGTTCAGAGTCCCCAGCGACTCCTCGCGAGCCAGACCCCTGGCCCGCGAGATCTCCGCTCGGAGGGCGGTCTTCGCCGCTCTGTACCCCTCGTACAGCTCCGCCTGAATAGCTTCCGTATCCGGTGGGCGAATACGGAGCCTGCGGTGCCTGGTGTACCGGTGCCGTGCAGCAACGCACGCCTCGCGCAGAGCCGTCAGCTCCGGCGACCACCAGTACACCTGGCGCCAAGCACGTCCGGGCTGGACCCGGGGCATTGCCACGTCACATATTTCGGACATGGCCTCCCGGAACCACTCCGCCTCGTCGTTGATGTCAGCAGGCCTGTCCGGTGGTGACACCCAGGCCTGCACAATTGAGGCTTCCAGGAGGAGCTCCCGGTCCAGCTGCTTCAGCGCCCACCGCGGACCACTCGGGGCCTGTCGGACCGGCGCGCTCGAGGTCTGGGCGGAGACATCAAACCGAATGTACCGGTGATCGGAATAGGTCTCCACCCCCTCCATGACGCGCCAGTCAACAACATGCGGCACCAGAGCGGGGCTGGCAAACGAGATGTCCACCACTGATTCGCCCCGCATCCGCACACATGTGGGGACAGAACCCCGGTTTAGGACGACCAGGCCTGTCTCCAGAGCCCAGTCCTCCACCATCCTGCCCCGTGTGTCCGTATACCGGGAACCCCAAGCCACATTCTTGGCGTTGAAGTCCCCGAGGACGAGCACGGGAAGGGAGCGGAACCCGACAACGACGGTTTTCAACTCCGCAAGGGAGTTGTGGAACTCGGCGAGAGTTCGGTTCGGGGAGAAGTATACCCCTACCACGACAATCTCCCCGAACCGTGCTGCAACGCAACCCTGTCCTCTCTTAACAGCTTCGAGGGACAGAGTACCGGCGGCGGCCGACGAAATGAGGGTCACTGAGCCGCTCAGGTCCTCCACCCAGTAATCACTGGGCGGGACAAAGTACGGCTCAGCGACCACGGCGATGTTAATCGACCACTGCGCCATGCTCTGGAGCAACAGATCCTGAGCTGAGGCGCAGTGGTTGATGTTCGCCTGGAGGAGGCGTAATGGAGCCATTACTGACATTCCATTTCACCCCCTCCCTGAGCCCCCTGTGTGGGTCCTGGCGCAGTGGGTACGGCGACGACGGCAGTTGAGGCGGCAACGGCGACGGCTGTGGCGGCGGCCGCGGCAGTGACGGCGGTGGTAGAGGGCTTGCCCCTGCTCCGGGCTTTAGTGGATGGACCACAGCCCTTGCTTCCAGCCCGGTGATCGGCCGGCTTGCCAGCAGCCGCACATAAATAGCAGTGCGGCGTGGCATTGCACGAGCCGGCCTTGTGACCGGGCTGACCACAACGGAAGCAATGACTGCTGCGGTCCACCTCCGAGGTGCATTTAACTCCGACGTGGTTGCCCACTTGGCAACGGAAGCACCTAAGAGGTCTGGGTTCCAGCAATTTCACCCGCGTGGAATCCCAGCCCACCCGGAACCTTCGGCCCTCCCCAGCTATCTTTTGGGCCGCCGACACGGGGCAGCTCACCGTAACAGCTCGCATCCCCGTGGAGTCAAGACGGATGGTGCCTACCCTCACCTGTTCGAAGGCGCACCCCCCAATCTTGACCACGGCGGCCACCACCTCTCCCTCCGTCACTGAGTCGTCCAGACCCAGGATGCGCATGTCAGCACACTTGGCGGGTCTGGACACTCGGGCCACGTCCGCATCTAAGGACGCCCTGAGCCTTTCGGCCAGAGCGTCAGCGGTCGGGCCACTGGCCGCACCGGGGATCTCCAGCATCCGAGCCCCAGTCGCAGTGACCTTTACCCGGATGCCATCTACAACCCCGAGCTCCTCAAGGTTCACCGCCGCCCTCGCCTTGGTGAGCACGTCGCGGTAGGACACGCCCTTCTTCTCCGCTTCCGGCTGTAGTGTGATCACTACAGCTGCGGACTTCGGGGCACGTAACCTAGCCGCGACGTTTCTCTCTTTGCGCCGCCGCCGCTTCTCCTTTCGCTTGGCCGCCCTTGCCGCCTTACCCGCACTCCTCTTCTCCCCGGCCACCTGCCATTCGGCGTCAGCCGGAGGAGATTTAGGAGGCGGGGGCAGCTGCTTCTCCGCTGCGGCTGGGGCCCTCGCAGGTGCCTTCGCAGGTGTCGGCACGGCCCCGCTTTTAGCCTTTCCCGCCGATCCCGGTTTGGCCGTGGCAGCCGCGGCAGCATACGAAGCTGCCTTTGGCTGGTCCGGGGCCGGCCGGCCCGCCGCTAGCGGGGGCCGCAGGACAATGCCCTCCAGGACGGAGAACCGCCTGTTGAGGGCAGCCAGCTCCTTCCTTACCACGGCCAGCACCCGATCCTCAGCAGGCTCGGGCCCACCCTGCCCCTGCTGCAACCCGCCCTGTGAACTATCCCGGGGGCCGGCTCCTCGGAGCCCGGCCAGGTCCGCTCGGAGCTTCTCGTTCTCCTTTCGGAGAAGCTCCATGGCGGCTGTCAAGCGGGCGACCTCCGCCCGCATCTCGGACATGCCGTCCGTCGGAGGCCCCTGTAGCAATGCCTCCGCTGCCGCCATGATGGAAGCCTTGGCTGCGGGTATGGCCTTGTCTTTAGAGGACTGAGTCCTCTTCAAGGCCACACCCTCGATTGCCGCCACCACGACCTCCTCGAACCTGGCCGCTCGCATTATATTGGAGCCGCCCTCGGCGTCCGACTCACCGCCAGACGACTCCATTGCGACCCTCTCGGCCGGCTCGGCTGAGCTGGCTCTGCTCAGCTCGCTGTCCTCCTGCGTGGGGACTACCCGACCCTTGCCCCCTTTTTTCCGGGTCCAGCCTTGGCCCCGGCGAGCAAGTTTCCTACGGGCCGAGCTCACCCCACCGTCCGAGGAAGACCCCTGGCCATCCCCCGGATTTTTGTTTCGCTTCAGGAAAGGGTTCTTCCCTTTCCCCCCAGCGGCCACCACCACTACGCCCTCCGGGCTCTTAAATGGGCCCGTCGCGCCCTTCGCACCAAATGCGGCATCGGACTCCGACGCCGCATCACTCCCCTCCTCTCCTCGTCCTTTATTTTTGTGTGTATCCATATTTGATCCCACGAGTAAAAACTTTGTGTACCTGCTCAAAATCCGTGGTTCGCACTAATGACTAATTTAGCTACCCATTAGTCAAGCTACCAACCTCCCTCACGGTGCGCCGCCGCTTGGAGGTTTGGGGTAATTTTTTATAGAGGTTTTCTTCCTCGCGGTCCGGGCGATTAAGCCAAGACCCTCGACCCCCGGCAAAGGTCAGAGACATGACCTGACAATCTTCGGGGCTACGAGACTAACGGTGGCAGAAGGAAATGACTTCCTCCTGCCTGCCCGGCGGCAGGGTTAGTGCACACCGAGCCCGCTCTTACTCCGCCGCTGTGCGTCTCTGCTTAAGCAGAGGGACACACGTTGGAGCGTACCTCCGACAGGATATTGGCATACGGACAACGGGACCCCTTAGGCATATAGCGCCTAATGGGGAGCCATTGCCCGTACCCCAGGGTGCACCGTCCCGGAGACTGGACTCCCTAAATGCAGTACCTATAATTCAATAATAATTATAAAAAAAACTTTATTTGCCAAATTAATATAACAATCTTGCACAATTCAACTCAAGTTGTCAATAAGCAGTGAGGGTGAGTACTTATTTAGTCGGTATGTCATTGTATTGGTACATAAACTAAACTAAAAAAAACCCTATGTAACTGCTTTTTCGAAAATCACTGACACTTCTCATGTTCTATTTTCTCACTCCGAGTTACTTTGCTTCTTACTTTTTCTTACCCGTCTACTGTCTCTTGTTCTATCCTAATTTTGTCAGTGAAAACTTGTAATTGGCCTTCTTTCACTAATGTCATCCTATCCATAATTTAGCTGTAAGTTTTCTTAAGTTAATAAAATAAAAATAAAATAATATGTTTGTTAATACGGAACTAATTCACTCTGTTGTCTGTTCCCAGTAAACTAAAACAAAACAACTACCTGATATAAACTGTATCACGGTGGAACAGTCCTTTTCGTCCTTTAGATAGTAATCCCAATGAAAGTATTTAAATAATGATTTTGGTTTCTAATTTTAATTTTGTTAGTTTTTAGGGTTCCGTACCCAAAGGGTAAAACGGGACCCTATTACTAAGACTCCACTGTCCGTCTGTCTGTCTGTCCGTCTGTCACCAGGCTGTATCTCATGAACCGTGATAGTTAGACAGTTGAAATTTTCACAGATGATGTGTTTCTGTTGCCGCTAAAACAAAAAATACTAAAAAACAGAATAAAATAAATATTTAAGGGGGCTCCCATACAACAAACTGATTTTTTTACGAAGACGTCGCTGAGCAGTCATCAGTCCTCCCGTGACCACGATCACTGCAAGGCGGTCGAAACGTCGGGAAACAAGTAGGTACCTGTTTACCTCGTAAAAAGGAATATCGCGAGAAGACCCGTTCTCAATTTGTTTATAATGTGATTTTTTTGTTTGTTTTTGCTCGATATTGATAACGGCATCAGGTAAACTCTTGAAATATTCACAGAATATTTAGTTATATATTCACTTTAAAAATAAATAATTAAATTAAAATAAAACAAATACGAGTATTTAAGGGGGGCTCCCATACGACAAACGTGATTTTTTGCCGTTTTTATAGATAATGGTACGGAACCCTTCGTGCGCGAGTCCAACTCGCACTTGGCCGGGTTTTTTTTAAAGTTCCTTTTTGTATTTCCTGTGCGTGTCCCAAACAAAATATTTTTCTCAAACATGTTTGGAAATTTTTGACAACCTGCTTCGAGTTACATTGAAAATGCTGTATTGGTCAAATACATGCGAGTAGTCGGCCGGGAATACTAATTATGTAAATCCATAATTATCTGTTGTGTTTAGCGGCCGAATAAATTACTATGAAAACTCATATCGTCGTGCAATTTACAAATAGAACGAACTTTTTACTTCGATGTACTATTTCTTGCTTTTCTTTTCTATCTTTATTTAATTATTCGTATTATTGCGTATGTGTTATAGCAATGACAATACCTGCATTATTTGGTCTCAACAAATACCTGAATAATAACCATGATTGTATATTCCAAACTGTTTCATCGCCGCCATTGCATCCGACGAGATTGGATTGAAGTGGGCCGCGTGCCAGTTACACGTAGATACACAAGCTACAGCATGATTTGTGAATAAATCGTAAGTTGCGCTCTGACCATGATATATACCGGTACAAATTGGATTTATTTCCCGCTTTCCCTTCCCATTGGTAGGTACTGAACAGAAACTGTTATTGCACGTATGAACGATGAGGTGTCATGAATAAAATATTCTGTAGCGAACGCGTCACGGATCCGACGCTTTCGATCGCGATTTCACTGTGATACACCAATCACACGACACCTCGTACAAATGATTTATTACTCGTGAACTCATAAGTATAACCCTGTTTCGGCACGTGATGTAATAGAATTACTGTTCCCAAGCGTTCCGATGCTGAAATATTCTCAGTATTCAACCATAGGACACACATATGCTGCCTTTTATATAACGTGACGTTTTTAAATGTAACAATCGTAACACGTTTCAGTAATTCAGTAGGTAGGGCTCTTACAAAGTTACAACTAAGTATGTAAAACCAGTAAAAAGTCAACTTGCATTTACATACAATCAATGACCCCTTATCGGACTATTTTAGCCACATACTAAAGTAAACGGTTTATTTTATTCTAATAGTTAGCTCAATAAAAACTTTGTGATGCAAATTAGGTCCAATTAAAAACGACATTTAACAAACAAAACAGGTTTTACATGATTAAAAACTCAAAGAAAACAACTCTTCTTTGAGTTTTTATTCTTTTTTTTTTTTAATTGATAAAACTCGTTTTGTTTGATAAATGTAGTTTTTATTATGAATTTGTAAATTATAATTAAGAGGCGAGTTCTCTATCTACTTGAATATCCACTGTCAGAGCGTTTTTTTTTTTCGTCAATTCATTAATCAATCATAATAGGTAATAAATAATAATATATATTTTTTTAACGTTTTTTTTTTATAAAGTCAGCGAAGCTACTATAGTAGCCCGGCTAATCAACTGCCTACACAAGAAATTACCAAGCGTGAAATTCAATTACTTAAAAAAAACGTGTGTTTGATGTTCACGGGCTACATTGCTGTTTGACAATTTCTCAATTCAGAAACCGGGTGGAAGACTAAATAATTTCATTATCATTGATTAATCAATTGGCAAACTTAAATAGTCACCACATAAGCACAGCCAGACAGACAGTCGTTCTAGATAGCTTATTTCTAGATCCATGATCGATATCTTACTGTGTACCTACCTCGCTAAGAATAACTCCGTAATAATCCTGCCCTCAATAATACCGCAATGAATTGTAATTGGTACTTCTGCATGCAAATGCCATTTGTTAGATTTATGCTTCAATGCAAAACGACTCATTCCTATTTTCCTTTGCGTTTTATTTGAGTATTACCGTAATACCCATTTTTGTTGTTTTTCCATTGTTGATCAAATTATCGCACACAAATCTATGTCGTGCCACAGCTTTTATACGGTATAATCTCCTTTGCAGATACAAATCCCCGCATCGGTGTATTGTCTTTTGGGACATATATTTCAATAACTCTGCTGTGGTATTGCGTATAAATCGTTCTTTTAGACATTTGACAATAATTTACGTCGATAATTTGCATCCGGATAAAATATGCCTTTATTAACGTATAGTTGAGATATATTTTCTACGGGACCTCATTTATTTATATTTAATGAGTACATTACGAATTAATGACTTTTCGGGATAGCATTAATTTATTCTGCTTTTTTGTGCGGTTTGAATACTCTTATTTTGAAAAAAAAAACACTCTTAACTGCTATTGAATAAATGATGGTGGGTCCGATGGATACTGGCACTTATACCTATTTCAAAATGACCTTATTTTTTAAAAGGATGAACTTTTTATACATACGTGGTGGGAGAGTCCGGTGACGCACAATCCATTAGCACAGACTTAGGGCTGGCGATTTTATATAAATAATGCCCACTTTGACGCCACAAGCCGCAACATAGGGAACGTTGAATTCAATATTTTTGACATGTTCCTGACAGTGTAGCCGACCTTCTTTGTAAGCACGTTCAAGACTCAAAGGGCGATGTTTCAGCATTCATTGGCAGAAATATCTGTATTCGTAGGTACTGTCCGTATTAACAATGAATCCACTATAAATCTTTTTTCCTTTTTTTAGCAAAAAGCCAATTAAAAGATGGGTATATCACCAATTCGATCGATTTGATTTTAAAAAAGTCTCCGGTTTCCGCAACCGTTGCTGATATTATATGTTACAAATGATGGAGTTTCTTTGAAGTAAAATTTTGGAAAACAGATAAGGACCTACTTAAGAGGCCCCTGGAGCATGCGTATTCATACAAACGAAATACCAAAATAATTTGTAAATCAAACATATTGTTCAGGTAGTGTGTGTGACGTATTTATTCCAGTTGGATTACACATTATTGATTATTGGATTATTATTTTATTTGGATTACTTAGATATTCTTATCTAGGTTCCCAAATAATTAAATATTAAATATGAATACTGATTTAAACATTTTGCGTAGATGTGACGCATATTTTCCCCAAAACTTGCTTTTTACATTGTTTATTTTATTTTGTTGTCCTTTGCGTCATGTTTACCGCAAATACTCTCTCTCTCTTTTCTTTCTTTCTTTCTTTCAAAAATAAGTTTTCTACAGAAATTTGAAATTCCTCATATCTCATCTTTAAATCAGTGTACTTTCAAATATATATTTGGGAACTTAGATATTCCGTGATCCACTCGGAATAAATATACACTACCATAAGAATATGTTTGATTTACAAATTATTTTGCTACTTATTTCGTTTGTATGAACTACGCATAATCCGGGGGCCTCTTAACGCATGTATTTCGCAAAAGAAGACTAAGTCCGGGACTTATACTGCCTATTCTCTTGATACATAAACTAATTCTTCCCCTATTTTACCCAAGGAAGCAAAATGAGGGTAATGTCAAGTAATTTAAAGCTATCATCACACGTAGGAGATGATAACCCCAAGGGAAGGATTCCATTGCCACTACTTGGCACATTTCCAAACTTCTCTCCCAAACTATAGCTATCAAAGCACGAATAAAACTACCATGTCAATTATTTCTCCATAATGATAGATCGCCCGGTGACTTGTTCTGCTGAAAGCTATTCCGAAAGCTCGGGTTTGCGTCCTGCCAGAAGACTGCCGCGAGTCCTGCTAGAAGTAACTACGCAGTTTGTATGAAATTTTGGTCTGGTCCTTCTACGGTGACTTCGATTTTGAACTTGCGCTAGTCAGAAGTTTTAAACATTTGATGAGTGCTTATTAAAATAAAATAAATTTGTTTAAGTACTTTCGAAATACTATTAATAACAATAATAGATGTATTCGTACATAATAAATGACGGATTATTATTATAGGAGTACCTACATTTATCTAATATTATTTATAGGCAAAGAACTATTAAAAACCTATAAATCTATCACTTTGGTTTATTAAGCACTTATATATTGTGCCTGACGTGTAAAAAATAAGAATGAATGACATGGTACTCACAAAACAACGAAAACCAGGAAACAAAAAAACTTGTTCGCTGGAATGCCGAAATGTTAACGACTCCGTGCGTTTTCGGTACCCCGGCGTCGAAATAAGACGCTCGAGCGCGAACGCGTGCCCCCGTGTATGCTCATATGCCACCGCCTGCTGATTGAAGGTCAGTTGTGTTTTCCAACCGTTTTTGTACAGTGTGAAAGAGACAAAACTCTTCTATTTTTTCGTGCAGAATTTTGAGCAGAGATAGTACTGTGATCGGAAAAAGTTGCGTCTTTCCGGAAGTACGTTTTGTCTTGCTGGCAGGACTTCGGGAGATCTATCATTAATGCATCTGTTAAATATATAGAATATCAACAATATTTCAATTATAATTGCTAATCACGCATGACAAGGACGTTTCAAAGTAGTGGGGGCCCTGTGAACCCTGACATATGAGTTGTAGATCGTAATTTGGAACTAGGCTGGCATGCACTTTGTGCAATTTATTTCATCATCTATCCATCACCACTGCTCACAAAACAGCGAAAGAAAAATAAATATCGCAAGGAAAACGTCATATTTTCCTTGAACAAAAAATGTAAAGACATATTGTGACATCTACCAACCCGCACTGGGCCCGCGAGGTGCTTTACGGCCCACTTCCTCTCACATTGAGAAAGCCTGTATCTTAACAGTGGAAACAATGACTTTTTAAAAAATTAGATCCTCTGGACCGGTTATAATAGAGTTTATTACGCTTTGTCACGTAATTAAGCTCCATGAATACCTACAAATTATGAGTTAAATGAGCTGAACGCTCAGGGTAATGAACTAATTAATCGTTGGGGACTGACTAAGGGGCTCACAAAGTAACCATGGTTGATCCAACGGTCGGTTACGTATGATTAAGAGAATGGAAAACGTGTTGTGATTTTTATTGACGGATAAAGTTGTGTTTTTCGCGAGTTACCACACTATCACACTTCACACTAATATTATAAAGGTGAAAGTTTGTGAGTGTGTGTGTGTGTGTGTTTGTATGTTTGTTACTTCTTCACACTCAAACGGCTGGACCGATTTGGATGAAATTTGGTATGTAGACAGCTTATTCCCTGGATACATAGGCTATTACTTTTTATTCCGGTCTACGCGGGTGGAACCGCGGGGAGCAGCTAGTGTTTTATACCAGAACCATTGCATTCCAGGGCTTTAAGGGCACAAATCCAGACTCCTGAAAGTCTTCGCTCACCACGTAGTGTTCATATTCTTGATTAGCTTTTGCTCGCGGCTTCGCTCGCGTGGATGTCGGAAATTAAATCTGTTTGGCCACTTTTGCGTGATTGAGTAACAGACATCCAAACATCCAAACATCCAAACTTTCACATTTATAATATTAGTAGGATGTACAGACAATCAATCTGCCAAGCCTTTTTCCAACTATTTTGTGGTCAGCTGGTATTTTATACGTTTTATGTCAACTACCCTTACTGAAAAGTTTACGAATAACCGCGACCGTTAAAGTGGTCGACGCTTTGACGCAGTTTTGCATATAAATTCTTTCAGAAAATGAGAAAGTCATAAGTTACACATCGTACTTAGAAAAACTTTGAAAATCCCTGCTTTCATTAACGTCACTGTAGGTAGATCACACTAATATAATAAAGGCGAAAGTTTGTGAGTGTGTGTTTGTTTGTATGTTTGTTACTTCTTCACACCAAATTTCATCCAAATCACATGAGTTTTGTTATGTAGATAGCTTGTACCCTGGATTAAAAAAAAATAGTAATAAGTTTATTTGTCACATATGAGAGCATTCACAAGAATTTGGTACATACATACATACATTATTCATTTATTTTTGCTTTAGGTACTGAAACTGATACCTAAACTAAGCCAGGGCTTGTATTTTGGAAATCAGTCTTCAAACATGAGCATTACAGGGAGATTGTGCCAACGTGAATGTGGTGGCATAAATTATTGATATTAGGTACAGCATATTGGCACAGTATAAAAACATGATGATAGACTGATATGATGTATAGACTGTTATATTAGTTTGTTACTTGTGAGTAAGGGTGCGAGTGCGCGTTTACGTGTGTTTGTGTGTGGGATTAACACATAGGCTACTTTTTATCCCGGTCTACGCGTGTGAAACCGCGGGGCGCAGCTAATATTATAAAGGCGAAAGTTTGGATAGATGTTTGTAACTCTTTCACGCAAAAAATACTGAACAGATTTTGATGAAATTTAACACACAGATAGTTTATAACCTGGACTATAATATAAAATACTTTTTATCCCGATACTCTAACGGGTTTGAGACACGCGGGTGAAACCCTGCTAGTATCTTATAAAAAAAGATGAATTCAGATAACATATTAACAGAATACATTTATACGAAGATAAACGGTTTTTTTAAAGTTGGTGCAGCATTGTAGTTTAGATTATCCGTTACTTATTTTAGCTATACCATAGTTGAACGAAATACATATGTCAACTTATGCGTATGTGTCATTGCATTAGGCTAGTAGAGATGAAACTATGTATAAGTCTCATGTTCCTGTAATTTTACCGATATCATCCTCTTCAAATCCTAACAGCAATGCGTTGTTTATCTCTGCCAGTCTGCATTAAAGTCGGCTAAGTCAGAGATTATCAAAGAAACTCTTAAACTAAGTAAACCCTTAATACCATACAAGTATTAAGGAGATAAAATCGTGCAATTTATTTTTATGATACTGCCAATAAGGCAGAAGCAAACATTAAACATTTGGACTATCATTTATCATTTTCTATTTATAAAATGTTTTTCCTTCTAAACAAGAGAATCGATAAATAATCGTAAATAATATTACGTTATCCTAATAACTAACTTTTATTTAAATGTAATAAAAACATAACCTAAAAATAACAAAATTATATCCTAACTAAAACTATTCACAAACTAAAACATGGCGTCGAAAAATTCATCTGCATCACTGTCGACTGGTAATGTACCCAAGAGACTGGTGGCATTGCCACGTTGTATGGCAATGCTTAGCCTCTGGCCAAGGTAAAAGCCAGCCCTTGGGTCACGGGAAGTGTCAACCGGCCGTTTCGAGATATCCTTAAAGATAATAAAAGAATAATAATAGATAAAAAGAGATAATAGATCAAGATCCTTAATAGATTCAAGTGGGCCTATTTTAGGGTTCCGTACCTCAAAAGAAAAAAACGGAACCCTTATAAGATCACTTCCTTGTCCATCTGTCTCTCTGTCTGTCAAGAAATTAATATCAAATACGTTGGTCTGTGGTCCCTTGAAGCTCTAAAAAAATCAAGCTTCTAAGTCAACGCAATAAAAATACGGCCATCTAGGCGACATAAATTTTGATTCTTGCAAGTAAATATTAAAAACAATCTTTTTCTCGTTAGTAAATTTTGATCCGAAGAATTTTTTGACTTCCCGTTGACACTTTGAATTTGGTGATAATTTATATTATTACGTATATTTTACTAACAAATACCAATATAGTAATAAATCAGATTTGGTTTGGAACCCTAAGTCGACGTTCACACGAACGTAAAAATATCGCGGCGACTTTTTTTCGCGCACTGGATTTTCAACGCTCTGCTTAGCGCCGAGAGTGCAAAATCCAACAGTGTGTTTTTTCGACGCGCTAGAATGTACTCTGTTATTGTTAAGTTAGATTCTCAACGCTCGGCTCAACAGCGAGAGTTGAAAATCCAGTGCGCGATAAAATCCCGCCGCGATTTTATTACGCCCGTGGGAACGGGTTTAAATGTGCGAAATCACGCACTTAGCCGGTTTTTTCATTTGGTCGTGTTTACATATCAATAGCCATCACGGTTGCCAACTTTCACTAGCTAACTTAATTTGACCATAATTAAATACATAATTAAATTAAAGTCGCTTTTCGTGTCTGTGTGACCGCGTTGTTCTTCTACACTACGCAACAGATTTTGATGCGGCTTTTATCATCCTTTGGAGAATTTATATCGAAAGGTTTAAGTAACACAACTATTTAGTATTTCGATGTTTTGTCCACTCGTTAAAACCATGCGAAGCAGGAGCGGGTCGCTTCATGATAAAAAATAAAATACTTTGTCGAAAAGCTCTTCGCGGTCAAGGGTACTCTAAATTCAAACCTAAATCTGGTTTTCAGTAATAAAACATTAGTTTTTGGTTCAAAGATTAGCATTAAACCATAAGCTTATCGCTAGAGAAATATTTTGCTTACGTCTTTGTTTTGATGTCACAGTCACAGCTAGTGTGACAAGGGTCGTTGTCATGTCACAATCCTCTTAAGCAGTGTTACTAAAAGCATTGCTAAACTAGCCCAGTGTTAGAGTATTCTGGTTTTTCGTAAATTTAGATCTTATTGTGTTTTTGCCCGACTATGGCGCAGAAAAAAGGAGGATTACGATTTTGACCGGTATGTACGATGTATGTTCATCTGTTCCCTCATAACTTCTAAACTACTTATCATAGTTTGACAAATGAAGTACCGTTGGAAGCGTCTTGATCGTCCGCTGGTTACATGGTACGTGACGTCACATTAAATTGAATATGACGCCCTCTAGAGGACATAAAGTCATGAACTAAAAAAAAAATTTAATGATGCCGTGTTGTAATATATCAAATGAAAGGGCTTAATTAGTACATTTCAAAAATATATATATTGTTAGCTCGCAACTTTGCTTGCATGTACCTACCCGATAATTGGGAATAATTTCTAAAATAATTTCTCTCCAAACCTATCCAAAATACATATATAATATAATATTCTTCTCTAAAAATGTACAGTGGCTATGCAAATACCTACTTTATTACGAAATTATAACCCCAAAATAATTTAAATAAAAAGTAAGTTTAAAAAAAGACAAATTAAAAAACCGGAGTCACACGTAGGTAATCTGTTTGATTTATGCCCTAACATGACGTGTGACTCCGGATTTTTAATTTGTCTGTCTTTTTCTAATTTCAGATGGGAACATTTATTTGTTTCATACTTTTCAATTAACAGTCGAAGAAAAAGGAGGTTCTCAATTCGACACGTATGTTTTTTTTTTTTTATGTATGTCCACGCATAACTTTTTATAGAGTCGTCCGATTTGAAAAAAAATTGTTTTATTCGAGAGGCCTCGAAGTTGGTCCCATATAAAATTAATTAAGTTTGCTTGGGTAGTTTTTGAGTTAACTTCAATAATACGTATTTTTTCCCCACTTTTATATGGACGATGTTCTAGTTTTTATTGCAGGTAGTGGTATTAGAATTTGTGTGGGGTAGGTACAACAACTAAAAAAACCGGCCAAGTGCGTGTCGGACTACGCACAATGAGGGTTCCGTAGTTGGGATGAATTTATCTTAAGAACAAACATAACATTGTAGTTGAAAAACATGTTCGCCCATACATTCCAACTGTAAATGTATGTTTGTACTCACAATATTGATAGATTTTCCATGTTATTTTAAGACCACAGACTTTTTATAGGTTTTTCTGTAATCTACAGGTAAAGATCTATTTTCTGTAATTTTTTCAAAATTTTAGGCTCAGTAGTTTTGGAGATAAGGGGGGGGTGAATGGTCAATTTTCGTCTATTTTCTTAAATAACTTTAAAACGATTTATTTTAAAATTATAAAAAAAAATATATTTGAGACCCTTATAGTAAGCCCTCTCATTTGACATGCCACATGGTGTAGTTTGCAAAACTTTTTTTTTTAATTTTCTTATTTGCCCCCCAAAAGTGACCTCTATATTCAAATTTAATTTATTTACTTTATCCGTCCGTGTTTGGGTCACAGAAATTCATAATTATGTGTATCAAATGTTAACTTAATCGGTCCATTAGATTCGGAGCAAACTGGCTGTGACGGACAGACTGACAGACACAGACAGACAGACAGACAGACGGACAGAGAGACAGACACACGAGTGATACTATAAGGGTTCTGTTTTTTCCTTTTGAGGTACGGAACCCTAAAAGTTAAAAATAAAAACTTTTTTTACAAAAAAATACAACCGACTTCCAAAATCAACACTATAAAGTAAAAATTACTTTAATTTCGGAAGCAAAAAAGGAAAATACATTTAACCAACCACCGAATTCCGAAATTAAAGTTATTTTTCACTTTAAAGTGTTGTTTTTGGAAGTCGATTGTATTTTTTTGTAATAAAGTTTTTAATAAACCGTGATATTTCAGTAGTCGGGTTTTAAGTTCTTAAACTTACTTTTTATACAATATTTAACTTGTGTGATAATTTAAGTTTAGAATGTAAACGTTACGGGTGGTTTGTAGTCTAAGGCAGAGGTGACATGTGCCTGAAGCATTGCTTAGGCTGTACATTGACCAGCGGAGACCACACTGACATCAATGTCTTTTGCCAATTCATCAACATTCATTGCGTCACTTACGTTGTCGAGCAGACGAATTTTGAACATAATTTGAATATCCTATGATGAAGCAATGGTTCAAAATCCTTTGAATTGTGACCCAATTGGGGTGTTGATTCAAGACTGCCTAGATACAGACTATCGTTCTATGAAAACTAAATAAATACCACAACAGCTCTTTCAAAAATGAAGTAACAATTTTATTAGGATGAGTTCTAGTGGTAACATTATGACCAACTGAACGGTTTCCCCATTATCATAATGCATTAACATTATTATTATCCCCTTGGGTTGTTAACACCGACAAGTGCCGATTAACATAATCTCCGCTTTGCAAAAATCAATGAGTTCCTGATAGTTTCGTTCTCGTAGTAACGTATCCTCGTGGATAAGTAATTACAACCGATCTTGTCGATCGATCGGGTTAACCGTTTTTAGGGTTCCGTAGTCAACAAGGAACTCTTATAGTTTCGCTATGTCCGTCCGTCTGTCCGTCCGCACTTTAGCTCAGAGACTCTTAGTACTAGAAAGCTATAATTTGGCATGGATATACATATTCGTCACGCCGAAAAAGTGGTAAAATAAAATCATGAAAAAAAAATTTTTTAGGTTACCTTGTGTAGGTATACCTACGTAAAGTTTTTTTTCTTGTCAAGTGTCGTCCCCCCCCCCTGCCAGCTAAGCAGAGGTGTTTAAAGAAAAATTTTAACCGAATATAGTAAAAAATAGTTTGATAATCCCAATAAAAACAACCCTAAAACGCCTTCCTATCTGCCGGAACGCTTTTCCTACGCCCGTCCTTTTGATGTGCCTTGCAGGTCGCATCTTAGAAACCTCCTTAAATCTCCTTCCCACTCCACTGACTTCTACTCCTACTCCTTCACTGTCCACGCGGTTCGGTTGTGGAATTCACTTCCGCCTGACATTAGGGACTGCCAAACAATTGCAGTATTTAAAAGAGGTGTGAAAGAACACTATCTTTCCACTTCGTCATAGTTGTTAGTTATTTTAGTGGTATTTATTTTAGTAGTATGTATGTATTTAAGTATTTATTATATGTTTTATTTAATGAGTTAATTATTTTGCATTTTATGTATTTTATTTTCTCTTCTACTCTTACACACGTTGTCTACATCTCTTTTTATCCTCTGTCCTATCGCAGGTATGCTGGAAGAGATTTCTTTTGAAATAAGCATCACCTTTGTACGTATTTTTCTGTTCCTTTCTGTTTGTCTGTTTATTTGTGTGTACATAAATGGTTAAATAAATAAATAAAAAATTTGGAAGTTGCTCCACAAAAATAAACTTTGGCGTCGAACATCTCTGTATTTTCAACGATAACGGCATTCTTTTTTTTAAGAATTTAATAGAAGCATTTTTTTTAAACTTTAACCGGACAATTATTTAATTTATTCATTCTGTATATTCATTTTGTATATTCTGAATAATCTCAAGAAAACCCAGAAAATAAATGCACATTCGCAGCTTAGTCACATCTCGGCAACACAAATATTATTTTCAATTTTCAACCAACCTTATTTAAAGCCAGCTAATGGTGACAATAGGTTAGGCGGTTGTGTGCCGTTTAAAATCGTAGTCAGTCCGCGCCTTAACCAGCAATATTTAAGTCTAATATAACAGGGGGCGAGCATATTGCCATGAACTGGGCACAAATCCAGACTCCGGGCTGCTACTGAGAAATTCTTGTTACAAAAATCTAATAACACTTTGCCCGATCTGGTAATCGAACACAGGACCTCACTTCTGTTAGAGCGCACTTACGACCACTAGACCAACGAGGCACTTTTTACTTATGAGACTAATATTAGAAATAACACCACCTGTAACTAAGTACGTCATGTACTTCCAACGCGCACGTTGCGGCCTACCTATCAAACTGTGGAACAAAGCCCACTAAGTCTTGTATTATGCAAACAAGCATCATGTAAGGCAAGGATTTATGAGGCAAGTTCGTTGCGAAAATCGCGAGCGCCACCCGTGGGAGTACCCATGCTCACTATGGTTCCATATATTCATATTTAGGGTTAGACGGCTCTAGGCAACCGCCCTCGGGAACGTCGCACGCATGAATGACAATCATACGTAATTGAATTGATTAATCATTGTACATTCATTCATTCATATTGAATGACGTGGTGTCGTTCATCAAATACTTGTGTTTAGTTTTATAATGCGTTTGTTAACATTATCTGTGATGTGTGAACAATCAAATCTAGTTACTATGGAATTTCCATAGGCGTTTTGTTGATTTTTGAATATTTAGTTCGTATTTAATACTGTTGTGGGCTTCGTGGCTATTTAATAATAGCCGCACAGATCGATCGAAGGTTAAGCTACGCTTGCTGCGGTTGGTTCATGGATGGGTAAACATCCATTATATTACGAGACCGTTGGTCCCGGTTGACACTCGTAGATCTATCTACCAAATCGTTACGGGTAGTCAGAAGTCCAAAAAGTCTGACAACCAGTCTTATCTTACGTGTTACCCAGTAACTGGGTTGTGGAGGTCAGATAGGTATTCACTCCATGTAAAATACTGGTATTCAGCTGCATCCGGTTAGACTGGAAGTCGACCCCAACGTAGTTGGGAAAAGGTTAGGTAATTGATATGGAATTTCCTTATGAATTTTGTTGCAAAAGACATTTGAATATTTAGTTCGAATTTAATGTTGCTAATATAAAACCGTTTTTTTATCGATGCAATGAGTAATGAACATAAAACAAGGTTTTAGTATTTAGCACACATTTTAAGACTATCACGTTTTGGTTTTTTTATTACCTAGGCAGCTATTTATTACCTCGCTGCACCGGATAGATTTTTTTTCCATTTAAATAATTTTATTTTATTTTCAGATTTTCTTTAGTTAAGTACTTTTAATAAATTTTATTCCAAAATCCAATTTCGTCACATTATAACTCTCGTAAGCGGTTATTATAAGTACATAGGTATATTAGTTAGACCTAGTATGGAGGTTGTCTGTAGGTTATTTGTAAACCCATTCTGAAAATGTAGGCACAAAAAGTTTGCCTAAGTTTGCTACGCGTGCCTATGTGTCTCGATCGTAAATTAAATAGATACTTCTCAAAAATATATTACTGTAATTTATATGAATTTGAATTTTCGTACGTGTTTAAGAAGTATTTTATTTAGTTTTAAATTTAATTTGCTACTTGTTCTAACTTCATTTTAAACTCTTGATTACATAGCTCGACCTTACGTTACCATTGGTTACCATTGTTAGACCACATTGATACTTATAGGTATTGAGATATTTTCATTAATTTCCATAAAGACGTTTATGCTGCAATATCCAGACAGCCCTCGCGAAGAAGCAGTAATACATTTCAGAGATAACCTCCTGATATAGATAGTCTAAGGGCTGATTGTTCAATAGTCAGATAATTTTTCTTTGAGGAATAAATATGGTGGTTTGACAGCTTTTGTATTGAAAATATGTCAAACTGTCATATTTATTCTTCAGGTAAAAGTTATCAGCCTATTTATTTATTTATTTTTTTAATTTATTTACTCAAATAAAAATACAGCGATGTTTCTTAAATATAAACTCGCCAAACTTTTACGTTTGATGGCGAGACGCGCTCTTTTACATTAATAAAAAAGAAAACAATGAACCACCTTACGTACACACAGCAGCAGGTCAAGCTACTACAAACTATCAAATTTTCTCATTCGAATTTGAATTTAACTATCAACATTTTAAGGTTTAAAATCATTTGGAGAAATTCGACAGCTCGGCACAACCCGATGTGCCGCTGTCTGTACATACCTACTACTTATATAATTATCCTTTTATAGCTTAATCCATACAATGTTTTAGTTCTGTTTACTATCCTGTATAATGTTTTTTAATTTTGTTTTAAGTGATCCTTTACTATTTTTTACTTCTTCTCTTAATAAATCTATTTTGTTAAACACATAGAATAAATCTATTATAAATAAATAAATCTATTTTATTGAACAATCAGCCCTTAGTCATAGACGTATAAAAAGGCAGACAGATTCTCGCTAACAAAAAACTGTGTCTATCGGAGTCAGCCAGCTCGCTGTACCTACAGGCACGCACATATTCACACATTAGTTAACCATTCGTAATATGATAAGGTACTCTATAAGGGATAAGGTAAAAATACAGCATGTCTTGTGAAATGTGTGCGTGCGGCCTGTAGGTACAGCGAGCTGGCTGACTCCTATAGACACAGTTTTTTGTTAGCGAGAATCTGTCCGCCTTTTTTTATACGTCTATGGTCTTAGTCAACAGAATAACAGTATGCGATCCACAAAATATTTTGAGCACATTGCAAAATCGGTATACGAACAGAAAAATGCAAGACATTTTTAAGAGGTTCAAGGTAAATCTAGACGCATTCAAAATCATACCTTTTGGAAGATTTTAAATTATATTCTTATATTGATTATTTAAGGGAAGCCCGCAAAATTCAAATTTTCATACGTTTTTTGCAATTTGCAAGACAGTGTAGGTTGTATGTTGATTTGCGACCGTAACAAATATATATTTATAGGATTATAATCATTAGAACCAGTACTACAACTTTTTAAGTTAGTACAGTCAGCGTCAAAAATACTGGGACGAACAGACTGTTCAAAATGATCTCAACAACTAAGAAAATTAAACTTTATCTCAGTTGGATAAAGTTCTTATCAGAATGACAGTTGTCGTATACTGTCTTCATTCTGAAACATTCCTTGTGTCACTGAGTTAATATTTCATTTTCATAGTTGTTTAGATCATTTTGAACAATCGAATCTGTTCGTCCCAAAATTATTGACGCTGACTGTACCTACTTATGTTTCTCAAATGTCAAGATTTCATGAAATAGTCACTCAATAGGATTACTTGGTTTTATAGAATTATATTGATGACTTTAATGATTATTCTGTGAATACTTAAGTTACGGTTAATGTTATTATTGTTATTACGGTCGCAAATCATATTTTGATCAACAACAACCTAATACCTACTGACTCGCAAATTGCAAAAAACTTAATAAAGTTAGAATTTCGCGGGCTTCCCTAGCGGTTTCGCCTTAAGATACTAATTTATTTAAGATATACATGCATAACATAACAGATTTAAGATATACATGCATAACATAACAGATTTAAGATATACATGCATAACATAACAGATTTAAGATATACATGCATAACATAACAGATTTAAGATATACATGCATAACATAACAGGTTTAAGATATACATGCATAACATAACAGATTTAAGATATACATGCATAACATAACAGATTTAAGATATACATGCATAACATAACAGATTTAAGATATACATGCATAACATAACAGATTTAAGATATACATGCATAACATAACAGATTTAAGATATACATGCATAACATAACAGATTTAAACGTATGTAAGGCGTTTTAAAGTATTTTTATTAAACTTACTGTACCTACATACATACATCACATCACACTAATAATAGGTCTTTACCTATGAAATTGCCGTTTTGTATGAAAAAATTTAAACGAATTTTTTTCATGCATTTTTTATTTGTATTAATCGAAGTAATCACCCATGCAATCAATGCATCTTCGCCAACGCAGTGGCAGTTTATTGATGCCCTTCTTAAAGAAATCAGCTGGACGGGAGGCAACAAATTCTTCAAAGGCATTTTGTACTGCCTCTCGGGTATTGAATTTTTTTCCCGCCAAGAAGTTATCCAAATTCTGGAAAAAGTAGTAGTCTGTAGGCGCAAGGTCTGGTGAGTAGGGCGGATGACGGAGAGCTTCCAACCCCAGTTCTTGCAACTTGGAGACCGTCTGCTGTGCAGTATGACGTCGCGCGTTGTCGTGCAGGAGCAGCGGAGACGAGCGATTGACCAATGCTGGTTGGAGATGTGCCAGCTTCTCCATCATTGTGTTCAGTTCTTCACAGTACACATCTGAAGCAATGCTCACCCCGTTTGGTAAGAAGCTGTGATGAATCACACCGGCGCTAGACCACCAAACAGTGACCATCACTTTTCTAGGGGTAAGTTTTCGTTTAGGGCATTGTTTAGGTGCTGAACCAGGATCCAACCAACTTGCTGAGCGCTTGCGGTTATCAAACAGAATCCATTTTTCATCGCAGGTAACAATGCGGTTCAAAATTCCTTCATTTGTGTGTCTGTTGAGCAGTGCAAGGCACGTTTCGACGCGTACTTCGCGCTGGCGATCATTGAGTTCGTGGGGCACCCATTTGTCAAGCTTTTTTACCTTGCCAATTTGACGCAAATGGACCAATATTGTTTTGACGCTAACGTCGAAAGCTGCTGCTAATTCAGCCGTAGATTGTGTATCATCAGCTTCCACAATCGCCTTTAATTCGTCATTGTCGACCAAAGTCTTCGGACGACCGCGAGGTTCATTTTTCAGGTCGAAATTTCCAGAACGGAAGCGAGCAAACCAATAACAAGTGGTGCGTTGGTTTGTAGTGTTAGCTCCGTAAACGTCGTTGATGTTGCGTGCCGCTTGTGCCGCGTTGCTGCCACGACGGTACATAATATTCCATAATTACTCGAATTTTTAACGTATCCATGATGACGAAAAAGATTGAAATGCGATGAAAATGTAACACTAATCAATAAACAAATGACTACTTTTGGAAAAAAAAATCCATGTTTTTAAAATAAAATTAATTTGAAATTAGAATTCTTAGCCAAACAAAAATTATTTTGATTTGAAATGGCCAGTACCTACTGCAGAACGGCAATTTCATAGGTAAAGACCTAATATTATAAAGGCGAAAGTTTGTGAGTGTGTGTGTGTGTTTGTATGTTTGTTACATCTTCACGCTCAAACCGCTGGACCGATTTCGATGAAATTTGGTAAGTAGATATTTTATACCCAGGACTAACACAAAGGCTACTTTTTATCCCAGTCTACGCTGGTGAAACTGCGGGGCGCAACTAGGTAGGTAATATATAACAAAACAAGGTAACAAGTTGCTACTTTTTAAATTAAATAATAAAAATGCGATATTAAGTATTCAGAGTGCCGTTTCATCAGCTCAAAAGGCTGCTCAACGTAAATGGAACTGGGCAGGTCACATATGCCGCATGTCAGACAAACTGGGCCCACATAGCACAAAACTGGTGCCTTGACACAGTGAGGCAGGGTCGCGGCAGACCACGTAGGAGATGGCGGGACGAGCTGGACAAGTTCCGTCAAAACTGGGAAGAGGACGCGCGGGCTCGCGAATCATGGAAGGAGTGGAGGGAGGCCTTTGCCCAGGAATGGGACAGAGTAGGCTATTCAAAAAAAAAAGTACCTACGTGTTTCGGTAGTAGGTAAATCCGATATAATTGTATTCCAATAAGTTCCAACCAGCCTGTACATACATAACACGTTCATCACATCTGATAATAATAATAAAAATCCATATTAATATTTATTATTATTATTATATTGTCTTTGACATATCTCGGGACCCTGGGGTCCCGGACTTTTGGAAGGCGTACGAGGAGCCGAAGCCAACTCGCAGAGGCCCCTTAGACAATTTTAAGTGAAAAGAAGGCACCAGCCGACGATTATCCCTGTATGCACTATGCAATTGCACCCAAGGACAACCCCCGGTTGGTGTAGGACTATTGCAGGATATGGAAACAAAGATATTGGACTATGGATTTGGGTGGCTAAAGTGGATTGGTTACCTAGAACTATGAAAGGACTATGGCCCCTGCCTGATCAATGTTTTATTACACGGAAAAATTGGCAGGGGGTGACTTGCACACTCAATAATGGGCCCCCGGAAACGGTCGCTAGCACATAGTGACGTAGCGACAAGGGGCAACATGTCCTGAGGTGCTTGAGGAGTGGAGAGGTATTCCACGGCTCTCAGAACAATCCCAGAGCCCGGAAGATGGTCAAAATCCCTACAAGCACTTACTGGAATACTTCCTTCCTCCGAGCACGTTTGCTCTTGCGAATCTCCACTCAAGCCGGCCAATAAAGGCAAGAATGAGGTGGGAGCTCTGTTCCCGTCAGTGTTCACTCCAGCCGTCCAATAAAGGCAAGCCAGAGGTGAAGAACAAGACTTCTCCCGGGAAATAGGGTCCGTGGGGTCGCTACTGCCCAACAGCTTGCCACATGCTGCCCTGCGGGTTCACGTATCTCTCTTGGTCTGGCTCTTCACCCTGGACCTGTTTCGGCAAATTAATTTCCACCGGCACAGACCCAGAGTTCGGAGCGCGCAAGCCCCACCACGACGTCAACGTAGAGATACGGCGGTGGGGTTATTATTATTATTTAAATTGTTTTTGACATATCTCGGGACCCTGGGGTCCCGGACCTTTGGAAGGCGTACGAGGAGCCGAAGCCAACTCGCAGAGGCCCCTTAGACAAATTTAAATGAAAAGAAGGCACCAGCCGACGATTATCCCTGTATGCACTATGCAATTGCACCCAAGGACAACCCCCGGTTGGTGCAGAACTATTGCAGAACATGGAAACAAAACACATTGGGCCCATGGGTTTGGGTGGCTATAGTGGATTGGGTACCTTGAACTATGGAAGAACTATGTCCCCTGCCTGACCAATATTATATAATATACACAGATAAATTGGCAGGGGGTGACTTGCACACTCAATAATGGGCCCCCGGAAACGGTCGGTAGCACATAGTGACGTAGCGACAAGGGGCAACATATCCTGAGGTGCTTGAGGAGTGGAGAGGTATTCCACGGCTCTCAGAACAATCCCAGAGCCCGGAAGATGGTCAAGATCCCTACAAGCACTTACTGGAATACTTCCTTCCTCCGAGCACGTTTGCTCTTGCGAATCTCCACTCAAGCCGGCCAATAAAGGCAAGAATGAGGTGGGAGCTCTGTTCCCGTCAGTTTTCACTCCAGCCGGGCAATAAAGGCAAGCCAGAGGTGAAGAACAAGACTTCTCCCGGGAAATAGGGTCCGTGGGGTCGCTACTGCCCAACAGCTCGCCACATGCTGCCCTGCGGGTTCACGTATCTCTCTTCGTCTGGCTCCTCACCCTAGACCTGTTTCGGCAAAGTAAACTCCATCGGCACAGACCCAGAGTTCGGAGCGCGCAAGCCCCACCACGACGCCAACGTAGAGATACGGCGGTGGGGTTATTATTATTATTATTATTTTTTTATTATTCCCTATAATATTTATGGTTATAGACAACTGATCTTGCAAAAACAAATACATTCTGAATGTTTTTGTTCAGACCTCAAAGCAGTGTGAAGCCTTTGCCATTATTGTTCAATCTTGTGTTAATATTTAAAGGTAAAAGGTCGACAAAAAAAAAGCTTTGCCCGCGGAACAACTCGAGCGATGTCGTAAACAGATCTGAAGATGACAAACAAAAGTATTTAAAGGCCTTCCGAATCAGCGGATATTATAATAAAAAAAGGCGATAGAATGGATGGTTTTTCTTATCTTCATAAAAATTTATTTTATCATAGGAAGCTTTTTCACTTAAATAAGGAAGTCATAACATAACATCACGGGTTGTTTCCCTAAAAGGTTGGGCAGAGATACCTAAAGTACACCCACATTTCACCGCCCCTTGTAATAGACAGCGAGCCTGTTGCCATTAAACGGGCACAAATCCAAACTAGTGACTATCCGGATGTAATGTGTGCAATCCATACTAATATTATAAATTCGAAAGTAACTCTGTCTGTTTGTCTGTTACCTTTTCACACCTAAACCACTAAACGGATTTCGATAAAATTTGGCAAGGCTATAGACGGCATCCTGGGGCATAGGCTACTTTTTTTCTTACAATTTTTTTTTTATTTTTTTTTTTTAATTTTTGTTTTTTTTCTACAGGGGGTGATATAGGGGATGAAAGTTTGTATGGGAAACCCAGCATTTCTTAAGTTAGGGATATGAAAATTCAAATTTATGTTTTTGGCAGGAAATAAAATCATCCCCTAAAGGGGTAAAATAGGGGTTGATTTTAAAGATTTCAGCATTAACTTGTAACAGAACATGGAGCATTCGCCGTTTTTAAATTTGTCGAACTGAACAACGAACAGAGTCAATCATAGAGCCAAACATCGCTACGAATATTTTCAAGTTCATTCTAGCGAACGCCGTAGTCTATGCTGGTTCAAAATGTATTCTTCGCGAAGATGTCAGGCTTGCTGAATACTCGCTCTAACGCTCGCTAGAATGCTCATTACAAGTAAATACTCAAGTCTATCAGCGGCTTAACTGGAAAAATACGGGTGTCATAAATATACACATCTGCCTATAACTTCCAGGAATACAGTCGAGCAGTAGTGCTATTCTGTAAATATCTCACCGTGAAAACATGAGTGAAGTGATCTTAAAGTGAGCTGTCAATAGTGTCAACCCCTAGCGTCAGGTGGAATGACGGCTCACTTCACGCTCACTTCACCTGAGTTATCACGGTGAGATGTTTACAGAATAGCATTACTGTTCTTACTTTAATTAATTTGTTTATTTCCTTTGGAAAACTTACAGCTAAAAACAAAACAGCCTTCACGATGTCCAAGTAGCCACTACTTACCGAATAAATTCAAAAATGGAACAGATTTTGTATGAAATAATCTGCCAAGTAAGTTAATAGAAACCTAATCGTAGGTGGTGAAACAGGTCCAGAGATTAAAAATGTGACTGACAGCCAATTACAAGTTTCACATATGTATAACTATCAGAATAATAATTTAAGAAAACTGTGAACAACACAGTACTGCCAACAAAAACAATAAACCGCTAATAATTTAATAAAGCTTATTATTAAGTGGGAACTTCAATCTCATCCCGATAACTAACTCCACGATAACTCATTCTCTGAATTTCGGGAGTATCATCCGCCATATTGGATTAGACGTGACGTCACGTACCTCAATATGACACTCTGCCGAATAATACGAATCTAACGACTTCTCGTTTACTCAAATCGGTGAAAGCGTTATGCCTTTTGGTCCCTCCCTCCCTGGCTACTAATAGACCAGCCCGTCTTTCCCCGAATCTGTCATAAACGATGACTTAGGGATTTCACCACATAGGTAGATAATTATATGCAATCGGTTATATATTTCAACCTGTTTTGCAATATACAGAGTGTAAGTTTAAACAGTGGCAATCTTTTAAGGGGTCATTGTACTCATCATTATGAACAACATTTACTATGGGACCAAATCTGAAATCGCGAAAAAAAAATCAGCTGCTCCTTACATTTTAACGAATTATGCGAACATAAATGTACTGAACAGCTGATTTATTTTTCGCGATTTCAAGTTTGGTTCTTTAGTAAAACTTGTTCATAATGATGAGTACAATGACCCCTTCAAAGTTTGCCACTGTTTACACTTACACCCTGTTTACACTTACCACTGTTTACAGATACATATCCAATTTTACCATGCCTGAATAGGACTGCTGTATTTGGTTCTATGAACCTGATAATAAAAGGTTTTGGACAAGTGATACGTTTCACAATAATAATACTTCAATCCAAATCAATGGCTTCTCGAATATTAAAATAAATTCATTCGTAGCTAACTAAGTATTTTATTACATAGGGCGTCTGCATGTAGTACCTAAATTTTCATTAAATCATCAAACACGTAACCTTTCAACGCAACTTTTAAGAACATGATCCACAATTTTACTATTACCAACCTTTTTAGGGTTCCGTACCCAAAGGGTAAAACGGGATCCTATTACTAAGACTCCGCTGTCCGTCCGTCTGTCTGTCCGTCTGTCTGTCGCCAGGCTTTATCTCATGAACTGTGATAGTTAGAAAGTTGAAATTTTTACAGATGATTTATTTCTGTTTACAAATACTAAACAATTGAATAAAATAAATATTTCAGGGGGCTCCCATACAACAAACGTGATTTTTTTGCCGTTTTTATAGATAATGGTACTGAACCCTTCGTGCGCGAGTCCGACTCGCACTTGGCCGGTTTTTTTCAATAGAAATACATAAATGTCAGTAGTAATTGTTCCCCCGTGTTGTTGTAAGGCCTGTCAAGTGAAACTTTCGCAATAATAAAAGTAGCGAGATACTCACCAGGTTTTTTCCTGTTTCACATCGAGACTGGCAACATTTTCAGATAACATTCAATTAGCTTTTTGTACAAAACTTTCAAATGGTTGGAACTTTTCTGTACTTTTAAGTATTTTTTTGATAATCAATCATCGTTTCCTATTATACTTAAAAATGCAGACGTTTTATAAAGATATTTGTTTATATGGCAAAACACTGAGATTTTCTACATTATCCGTTTACAAAATACAAACAAATACAAACACAGACTGCCTCAGATCAACAAAAAAAAGGAAGATGGAGCGCCGCGAATATCAAAAGTGAAACCACCTATTTACCTGTGTGCGTCGAAGGGTTGTATTTGTTAAATTGTTTCCATATAATTTAGGGAATAATATTATATGGGTAAGATATCATATTTAATCGAATGGGGAAATTTTAAATCGTATTATGGCTACTACGTTCGGTCCGTGAGGTTTTTTGTTCCAAGTAACGTAAAACTCATAAATTATTTAATAAAAAACGATGTTATTACAAGGCAAAGGTGATTCCGTAAGCCTATTTATGTGATTTGCTATTGTTTTAACAAGTTTTCACTACACATGAATATAATTCAATTTTTTTGCTATGTTAACTAGACGACGACTCGTCACGTACTAAGAGTGGTGAGCGTGATTTTAGTTATATGTGTGTGCATGAACGTATATTTTACTTGCACAAGCACGGTTTTGTAGCTTCACTTTTGATGTATGTACACGGCGCTCCATCTTCCTTTTTTTGTTGATCTGAGCAGCCTGCAGAATTGTTTCTTCAGTCACTGTGCCAATCGAGCTGTCAAATTCTTACGAAACGTGTAAGAATTTATTTGAAAATATAGACCAAAGCAGGTAATACTCGCTTCCGTGTAAAGTTCATGCATACTTCATGCTTAAGACCCTCCTTTAGCCATGATGCCCTCAATATACTTTTATCTGATGGAATATCGGAATAGGAAATTATAGCCCCGTACTAAAGCGCATAAAAATGCTATCGATATGGTCTAAAAACATGAAAAATTGGCCTGGTTGTATTATGAGCAGCAATTTTGGTTAGGTAGTAGGTACCGCCATTAAAGACAAATAAAATAATTATTTTCTAGCACTAAAATATTATAAGAAAATCACGAGTTCATGACAGTACGTGCCAAATGCCTTTATATCCATAGCTTTGCAAAAGGAAAAAAAAAAACTGTTTATTTTTTATTTTTCTGTAGTCTAGTCACACTTTCATGTTAAAAAATTCGGTAATTGATGGCAATTTCAAATTCGCTGCATAAAAAACCAGTTAAAAATTAAACCTCTGAGCACACATCGATACTGGAAATATGAAGGGACATTTTGTCGAAAATGAGTAAAATGTATACTGTTCGATTCAGAATTTCTTGCTCTAGATTGGTATCATTTACTTATCATACAGAGAACCAAGTCGAAATAACATTCAAAAAACGTCACCCTACTGACCCCACCATACGACACCCTTTAATCCGTCCGTAATCTTATAAGTTTTCCCACAGCCACAATGTAGTCTCGTTAAAATCAAGTAGATTGCGATACGACACTGAGGGGACAGGATAAAATTGTTTTGGTACAGAAACGGTTGACAGCTTCGCAGCTGCCCGTTGACAACGGTCGTCCAGAGTGACACAGTAATCTATTACGCGGAACACCCGGCCCCACGCTTGTTCCCACTGTTTAGTCAGACAACTAACCATTGGCTATTTCGGTGTGGTAAAAAAGTCATCGCTGTACGCGTGGCTGACAATCGGTGACAAATGATGGATGTATTACCGACCTACGTTCCACTCTTGACAAGTCAACCGCCTTGGCAAAATTATACGCTTTGGGGCCGACATTAAATAATTGTTCCGGGACTCCCGTAACAATTAAACAACTGCTTCCTAGACTGCCATTGACAAAAACCAATTATCAAATATCGGTTTACATAATTTAATTTGTAGTGACAGTACCACTATGTTGCCTTGGAATGTCGTGCTTCTCTATTTCTTTTACGGCATACTCAAGATGACAAGCAAATATAGCGCTGTAAGTTTTTTTCTAAGTCATAATGAAGAAAGCACTCTCATGCATCTTCAGATTAAATATAACTTGTAACATACGTTGCTCAAGACAGGCGAGAGAAATGATACCAATGCTCCAACATTCCGATCCACGTTTTACAGAACAATATCTTTCTGAAGTATTTATCCAGATGAGAAATAACTAAAAAGCTTGGCCAAGACATATTTCTTAGAATGCGTATGTAAATTAAATAACTTACGTATTGATTTCCAAAAATATGTAGTCCGTCAGAAAAGGTCTTCCGATCTCCATCTAAGTTATAGTCGTTTCCGCCCCATACCCTTGTTATGTCCGCTTTTATGAGAAAATTTATTCTTCCTCGGTTTTTGTTCCGCGAGCGTACGGACGTACCTTACTGAGATACCTATGTAAAAAGTTCCATAGCTAAAGTTTTTGTTACATATTTTCGTATATACTAATATAACCTGATAAATAATATCAGTGAATTGCCTGGAACTACTGAGCTACTCGTAAAACGGTTTGAGAAAATGGATAACTTATTAACCCAGGAACTCGTAGTCAATGGACTGGCAACGTTCCTATTACTGAGCCATTGTAGACTTCCAACTAGTTTTTTTGTACTACGTGCTTAAAGTTGCATAGTTCGTAATATAAGCTTTGAAGAGAATAATAATTTTAAGCCTGAAAATGTGGGTGGACTACATTAATACTCTAGCTCAAGTAAGAGGAAATTCATTTTGAGCATAGCCAATCATCTTAATTCGTCATCTATTTAGAATGTGGGTGTTCTTCCTATGCCTCTGCAGGAATAGGCGTGATGTTATATTAGATGTGTTTTTGTTTGTTAATTTTATTAGGAAATACATAGGATTGTTAAAAACACCTTTCACTCAAGTATTTGTAAATACAAAGAGTTAATATTATATCGGATTCGGATGGATGGTTTTGAAGGTAGATAGATTTGATCTCATCAAAATCCCTAGTTCTGTACCGTGTGTGACTTTTACTATGCATATACACCAGAAAACATTAAACATGTTTCGAAATTTATCACATGAAACACTTGTTTTGTTGAATTTGCGTTGCACGAAACATAGAAAAAAAGAAAAGAAAGAAAAGACGTTCATTGACGGTAAAAATGACGCAAAGAAATAACACGGACACTAAAGAAACATGTAATTCAAGTGAGTAAGTCGTAAGACAGATGTCAAGATTTGTTGTTATCTGCATTCGCACTGTCTAGAAATATATTCAATAGGCATGTTTTGAGAGATTTGTCACGTTTGCGTTCGTACTGTCGTCTGTTGTCTCGAAACTTGTCTATAGCTTATGTTTAGTTCAAACTTTAGTGTTGTCCAAATGTTACCGTCTCATTTGTCACATCGAAACATGTAGTGGACAACATGTTGCAAGATTCATACAGAAACATTTGTTTTGTTATGTTATGCAATTTGTTTCTAAGCCATGTCAAGTGATATGAAACGTCAAACATGTTTCGCATCAACGAGTTGTGTGACAATGCGAACGCGTGTTTTCTGTCAATGTATCGACATTGACAGAAAACAGAGATTTCAACATGTTTTTAAGTAAATGTTTCGCCAGTGCAACGTCGACCGTAGCGAATATTCTCTGAAGCCAATCGTTTGTTACACTAATGAAGATATTTTTCGCATAATATGCACGTATTCAGACCGATCAGCACATTTAATATTTGTCTGTTCAAATTAATCTTCATTTATAAAATATTAATATTTTGGGAAAACCAATTACACGTTTTGATCTAAAAATTAACGACTTATTTCAACAACGTCCAAAGACTATTTCACAGATAACCTTTATCGTAAGGGCGCGTCGAAGAGAAATATTATACGTATATTTATTTTTATGTCTCAGTACAGATGACGCTAACAGGCTTATCTTATCGCGTCTGATCTATCGCGTGGAGGACACTCGCTGTAAAGGATGTATCGTGGAATTTAGAAAAACTGTTGTTATTTTTATTGGGATGATAAAAATAAGCTCTTAAAATATATTTAGATACCTATACCCAATAATTATGATGAATTATTTAATATAGTGAGGTTGGTCCGTGGATGGGTGACCATCTTTACATACCGAGACTCCTCCGTGCCTCGGAAAGCACGTTAAGCCGTTGGTCCCGGCTGTCATTCGTGGATCTTTGACAGTCGTTACGGGTTGTCAGAAGCCCGAAAGTCTGACAACCAGTCTTACCAAGGGGTATCGTATTACCCAGTTACTGGGTTGTGGAGGTCAGATAGGCAGTCGCTCCATGTAAAATACTGGTATTCAGCTGCATCCGGTTAGACTGGAAGCCGACCCCAACACAGTTGGGAAAAGGCTAGGCAGATGATTATTTAATATAGTGATGACTTTCATAAGGACGTAGGCAGAAACTACATAATTATATGTATGGGCTACGCTATCCACCAACCCGCACTGGGCCCAAGTGGTGGATTTTGTTTCAGTCCCTCTCACAGAGAGAGGCGGCCTGTGTCCCAGCAGTGGGATCATTAATTTTACGCTTTATTATGCTATTTGGAACACAATGGAATTTATGAAAACCCAAGTAATAAGGGGTAGTATTTAAACGCACATCAAAAATTACCAATTTTTCCCCACAGAAAACGTACATCAAGAATATTGTTTGCACATAAAAATTTGCATGTCTAAATAAATTAAATTTAACGTCAGGTCGACGAAGCCCCGCTGCACGGGGTTCCTATTTCTGTCTGCAACGTTTAAAGGAATCTAACCAAACCGAACCTCGGGGTGCCCAATAATTATAATTTGTACAAGTTTTAGACATTCAATTTTATTAGTTAACTAGTTAAGTAGTACAATAATAAGTTTATTTATTTATTTTTATTTATTTATTTATCATTTGTTATTTTTATGAACAGTTAGTATTTTGGTATTATAATTAATATTTTTATTGTGACTTTGGACTTGTTGTGTGTTTATAAATAATGATTATTATTTGTAAAAGTTTTGATATTCAATTAGTAATTTAGTAGTGCAATCATTGATTTGGTGTACATATAGATTATTAGATGTTAAGTATTTGATGTAAGAATATTTTTCTGGTGTGCGATTAATAATTTCCCAGTAGGAAGTACGTAATAGTGAAGTTTAAGTTTTGGTTCTTCCTATAAATATTTTAAAACCTAATGTAGGAATGATGATTCCTTTGTATTAACTCGGATTTTCATTTCAATATTCATTCGTGAGATAGCTACTACAAATGTCCCTTAGATCGTAAAAATAATACATATCGAACAGTCGCGTTCAGTTTGTATGTCCCGTGAGAATGAATTTGATACCGGCCCATTGTTTTCCTATAATGGATATTTTATGCAGCTCTATGTGGGAGCCTTTTCACCTCCAATGCTAGTAAACTGTATGTATCTATTGTTATACCCTAAATACTTGTAAGGTTTTATTATAAACATTTTTGATAAGTAATAATAATATAATATATAATATTAATTTGTTACTCTGGAAGATGAAATCCAGCTTTAGTCCTGCAAGAAGGATAAAAGAGTGTTTTTTCGAACAATCGGCAACATAAAATATCATGTTTGTATAAGTAATTTTGTGTTTCTCCAAGCTTTGGACAGCCTTATCTAATCTCACTATCATGCTATTGGGCATTGGGGTTAATTAGTTTACCCACGGTAGAGCCTGATAACGTGGTGATCAATCATTATGTTTAAGAGTGCTTCGGAAAAAATTAAAATATCCCACCATATCAAAACAGACAAGACATTTTTAACTAGACATTTAATAAAGGGGTAAACGAACTAACAAAGGGGGATACACCATCTAAAAGATTTATCTAAACTGATTATTTCAGCACCGCTGTGACAAAATGACTGCCAGAGGTCGAACAACAATAAAATTTAATCAAAATGTAATTTATGAAGATTAGCGTAACGCGGCGTACAAAAGGATCGTATATTGGAAAGAGAACAATGCTTCTGATGGCGGCGGCTTATTCCCGGGAAATAGTTAGTGGCTAGAAAGGCTTTTTGAGGTTAAAAAGTTTACAGATTTTCAATAGTATCCGATTTAAATGGGTACAGAAAAAGCATACGTTTCAAAAAGTTTAGTTAAAAAAATGTTACTTACTCAAATTATAACTTTCTGTAATAGATCACCGCAAAAACCTAAACAACTTACTACTTAAGCATTTTCGCACCCATATTTCACAATAATACTTACTCCATACTCATGCAGTGACGTAGCACTTTAAAGAACACTACACAGCTCTTTCATAGCAATTTGTATAGAAGTACTTATCTAGATTCTTTACTTCATTGTACCCAACATTGAATAGGCAAAGTGCGACCACAAGCCGAATAATAAGAGGTAAATGGTACCAACGTACAGAAGGCACCGATTTTCAAAAATCAATCACTTATGTAGCTGGCACTGATTGAACGGAACGACAAAGCGACCCGATATACATAAACAAAATTAGTAGAGAAAAGTTTGGCTTAAAATAACTTAGTGAGTTGGCAGCTAAAATTTAGGCGTCATGTTCGTGAACGGGTGCCGTCAGTTGAGACTGGTTATCTCTTAACTGCCAGGGCCAAGCCAGGGCTTATTTTTAATTTTATTTTGAATTGTGCTTTTTTTTACATTGTTCTCACATGTACAAGCAACAAGAATAATGCACTCAGTGTTTTGTAATACTCTTGATTTAAAATAGTGTCCTTGGAGTTTCTTGCCGTTCTTCTCCATAGAGATCTACGTTTTGGAATCGTGCAACTAGCGTCAACTTTCTGACTAAGATTAGTCAAATTACATGCACTTTTGAACTGTCAAAGAGTCGGTATCTACCGACTCTTTGACAATTCAAAAGTGCCTGTAATTGGTTTAATTGAAATAAATGCTTTGAGATTGAGTTTGAGATTGAGTTTGGTGCCTACTTACTTTGATTATGTATTAAAACATCATAGTTTATGAAAGTTTTATGTGCCCAAGTTCCTTGTCTAAAGTATAAACCCATTATTATACAAACTACATAATAGTAATGTGCTTTATATTTGAGCAGTTTTGTGATTCAGAAAGCAGTAAGCTTCATGATATTTAAAGTTATTTAAAAAAAGTATGGAAAAAAAATATTAATTGGCCGTGGATTAATTGATCGCGATTGGTCCGTGGATGGGTGACCATCTTTACATACCAAGAGCCCTCCGTGCCATGGAAAGCACGTTAAGCCGTTGGTCCCGGCTGTCATTCGTGGATCTTTGACAGTCGTTACGGGTCGTCAGAAGGCCGAAAGTCTGACAACCAGTCTTACCAAGGGGTATCGTATTACCCAGTAACTGGGTTGAGGAGGTCAGATAGGCAGTAGTTCCATGTAAAGTACTGGTATTCAGCTGCATCTGGTTAGACTGGAAGCCGAAACCTTTTCCCAACTATGTTGGGGAACATAGTTGGGAAAAGGCTAGGCAGATGATGATGATGATGGATTAAATTGAAATGTGTTGTGTTTAAAATTAATGTTAAAAATAACTAAGCCTGCTCAATACCGAAGGCCGAAGATTACATTTTTAAATTCTACGAGGAATTGATGATAATCGAAATTGTAGTAACAACCAACATGGCGTCCTCGCCTTCCGCCTGACGCAGGTCCTCACCGGACACGGTTGTTTTGGGAGGTCCCTGTTCCAAACAAGGCGGGAGAAAACGCCCGGGTGTCACCATTGTGTGGATCACCCGGAGGACACGGTGGAGCATACAGTGGAGGTCTGCCCGGTTTGGGCGGAGCATCGCCGTGTTCTCGCGGAGGCGATCGGCAGCGGCGATCTCTCGCCTCCGAACCTGGTCCAGGCCATGGTACGGAGCGAGAGTGCATGAGAGGCCGTCACCTCCTTCTGCGAAGCAGTAATGCTCGCGTAGGAGGAGGTGGAACGCGTGAGGAAGAGGCAATTGTCGCGCCCTCACGCCCCTAGTCGAGACACCCTGGACGGCGGGAATTGATAGCCGATTCCCGGCCACCGCAGGCGCGGGCTTGCGGATGGCGAGTAATGGGCAGTTCGCCGTCCGGTAAGGATCAGGCCCGTGTCTACGGCACGTTGTGTTCCACATGCGCCTTAAAGAGATGTCAGCGGTGACGGGGTCCAATAGGGCCTATGCCGCCGGGATCGCGGGTTGTTCGAAAGACATACCGTGGACCTGGCACAGTCAACTGAAGGAACACGGCTGGGTTTTAGTCAGTAAAAGTCTGACACGCCCTCCCGCTCCGCCTAGAGCGGGAGAAGTCATTTGATGATTTCCCATCCACAAAAAAAAAGATTCCTCCCAACTTGTTATTTACTTTTGATTAGTCCAATGTTTGCTCAATCTACTTTTCCGCATTTGTTTAGGATATTGGGACTGCTTTATTTTCTTATTTGCAATACAATGTAAAAGAAACATTCAACGAGGTTAACTTGTTTTAACGACCTAAAAAGTATGAAACAATAAAATATTAAGGTAGGTATTAATATAATAGGTTGGGGAAAAAGTTTCTTCGTATTTTTTAAGAAAATTCAAAACATTTTTTAATATACATTATTTACATTTATCTAAAGTATGTAGGTACCATTTTGTACGATAACTTTTTGCCATCTTGTAGCTAGGGACATGATCCCATTGCTATAGAAATTTTGAAACTTCTGATCAAAATACCGCGACAAGTGGTTTTGGCAGTCCTCTCGTGATGTTAACCTGACACTGCCTAAAGAATTCTGAAGAGACCGAAACAGGTGGAAATCTGAATGTGCAAGGTCAGGACTATACGGCGGATGCATTAACACCTCCCAGCCAAACTCTCTTAATTTTTGGTGAGTGGCTAAAGATGTGTGAGATCTAGCGTTTGCATGATGAAAAACCACACCCCTTCTGTTGATTAATTCCGGCCGCTTTCTCTCAACTTCTTGCTTTAATCTCATCAGTTGTTCGCAGTAGAGTTCAGAATCGATGGTCCTGCCTGGTGGTAACAGCTCATAATGAATAGTGCCCTTCCAATCCCACCACACACACAGCATCACCTTGTTGCGAGTTAACCCGGGTTTCGCTACAGTCTGTGAAGCCTGACCGGCCTTTGATCACGACCTTTTTCGCACGTTCTTGTCGTACGTGATCCACTTTTCATCACCAGTTATCAGCTTCTTCAAAAATGGTTCGGTTTCATTACGTCGTAATAAAGAATCACAAATGAGTACACGGTTCATTAGGTTTTTTTCAGTGAGCTCGTGAGGTACCCAAATATCGAGCTTTTTTGTGTACTCAATTTTTTTCAAATGCGCCAAAACTGTTTTGTGGTCAATTCCCAGTTCTTCAGCTACGTCGTAACTACTGATATGCCGATCTTGCTCCACTTTTTCAAAAATGGCATCCATTTTATCCGTAATAGGGCGACCAGAGCGACGTGCATCTTTGACATCAAAATTTCCGGATTGAAAACGCTTAAACCAAATTTGTGCTACTCTCACAGACACTGCACTGGGTCGATAAACATCGCAATTTTTTTTCGCGGCTTGCGTTGCATTTTTACCTTTTTTGTAGTAAAATTTTAAAATGTATCGAATTTCTTCATTAGATTCACTCATCTTGACAGTACGAAAAACAAATGAAAATCACACATTTTCCTAATTTGAATTTGGAATTATGTTCTTTAAAATTTAAACTTTCAATGATACTAAAACCAGCCAGATACAAATAGTATAGCCTAAGAGATTTTATTTTAAGTTCATACATACTATAATGCGAAAAGACTTTTTCCCCAACCTAATATATTAACATAGGTAGGTGTTATAGACTCGATCAAATGTTGTATGTATTTACAATAATTATGTGTGTACTATGCGGTGAGCATCTATTAGGCATTCATAATTATTATAATTTGTTCCCACAATTATTCGTTCAGTTTAATCAATAGCATGATAAACAGAAAACTTGCTAATGGGGAAACTTAAACTTATCTTGTTTACGATCATATTTCGAAAATAGTGGAGGAAAAATGCATTGACATAACACGTTCAAGTTCTAAAACAGTGGCCTCAGCACGAACTCACTACATACGTTACGTAACGTTAATTCTAATGATTTTGTATCGACAATACAACTCTCCTATAGCATTTTGGTTTGAATTTTTAAGACAATCACAATAAGTATCACCCATGTTTATGAAAAAAGTTTTAAAACTAAGCAAATATTGTGTGCATAATGGGGATTTTAAATTTTAAAAGCATTCGAATTTACAATCGTTCGTATTAGGCCTCAGAGCTTGTCATATTACATCTGTTGTTAAATGTGTAAGTTATTTCTTTCTCGTGACTGTAACAACATAATAAGCAGAAAATTACAGAATTTACAACTGTAATTACATACTTATTGATGGATTATTAGCTTTCAAGACTGTCTGGACTTGAGGAGTCCCCCTTCTGTCCGCCCGCGAAAGTCAGCGATCGTTCATTCTATATTTATCACAGATTTTTATTTCATGTTTGCTTTTTCGCTATACTATACTACGTGGGTCTTCAATCATAACTCATAAGATATGAGGAAATTGTTTAAATTCAACGGGACTAAAGGAAAACTTACACTAAATGTACAAACTAACTTTTTTCGACCAGACAATTACTCTTATCGCGAATAACAGCACGAGCGTCCATTTCAGAATTACTTTCAATACAGTCAAGAAAAGAGATATCTAGGCAGGGTATATTAACATATTTGTATGTGAATTGCTTCATTTTCAATTTTATATAATTATATTAATTTATTTTTACAATACTCCTACATTGTAACACACCAACACAAAATTGTACATTTTCACAAAATTGAACATGAAGCAATGCACATACAAATATGTTGTATACCCTGCCTAGATATCTCTTTTGTTGACTGTACATTCATTGTCCTTATAATAAAAACTGATTCGGATTAAACTGCAGTTTCACTGCCAGAAATCAAGTCATAATGAAACTAGTCTATCCCAGACTCAATCTAAATCACAACATATTTGCTTCTCTATTTTTCGCTTTGCTCTTCAAACTCCAACGGTTGCATTACGAAATTGAATGAAGATACAAGGCTGTAAGGCATTTAAATAGTTCAGTCGTTAAAGCTCCGGCAACCGTCTAGACGAGCACACGCTTGCTCAGTTCTCATGCAAATGGGCATAAAATTTACTGGCATAATTTGTGCACATCCACTGCCCTTATCGTGCCTCGACTCACAATTAAAACTTATTATGACAGAGGTAAAGGACCAATATACCATTTTTACTGTTTCTAGTTTAAAAATGTCTTCATTAGGGCTCGTAAATTGCCTTCGCGGCGATTATTTAGCGCTTTATGACACGAAATTATTTTAAAATTCTAATGAGCAATTTTAGTGGCCAATCTAATCTATGCTGTGATAAATTCTCATTATCGACCTGTTATGAGCATTCGGCCTAAATAATATTAGCTGTTTATAAATTCATAATTAAGTGTCATGACTTCATGAGTTAGTTGCTCCGATCATTTGAAAATCACAGACACGTGTCTGGAATATCTTGGAAAATCTATGTGCAAAATGTAATTTTGCACTAAGTACATGATTTATTAATAACATGTGGGTTTGTTTCGTTGAATTGACGTTGTGGGTAACGTCAATTATGCACAACGTCAATTCAATTCGGTATTATATCGTTTAATATTAAACAAAATGCGACCGATTAACAATACCTGCTGCTCAGTTTCCATACGTTACCCATACACAAGCATTCTTACTAAACTAGTTTTACACTACGAGTGCGTCGTTGGTCTAGTGGTCACAAGCCCTACTGCTTAGCATGAGGTCCTAGGTTCAATTCCCAGGTCGGGCAAGTTTTTGTATCTGGAATTTCTCGGTAGCAGCCCGGAGTCTGGATTTGTGCCCGGTTGGTGGCAGTAGGCTCGCCCTCTATTACATGAGACTTAGGTAAACATAACTGACGAAAAGTGGGTGTACTATTGGTACACGTCTGCCTAACCCTTTGGAGAAACAAGGCGTGATATTATGTTAGTTTTACGATAATAATACTCTATTTAATGTTCTAATAAGCTTTTCTATATTTTTTCATGGACAATAATCTTGGCAACATGCATGAAAGACGTCACATCAAACACAAAGCACTTTATGCCTCAAAGTTTTCATGAAGCATAGGAACAGTAAATTAGCTTATGTTACTGCAAAGCTGAAGTATTAATAGTGTTTTATAAGAATTATAAAGGTGGTATAATAACGGTGCCGGGGCCAACGTCATATTGCTTCAACAGCAATTCATCAAACGCGCAGGGTACTATCGATCACGCCAACGCTGTTAATGCACCGACAAATTAATGATTCCTTCAAAACACTGCCATCACATTATTACCCTAATGAAATTCCACTATCGAAGCAAATTATCACGTAGGTAAGGTACCAGCCAAGCAATTGTGCTGCAAATTACTTTTCAAGACGTTAACTTTAATGTAACCAAAAAATTACTCGTTAAACTTGCAATTAACCGATTTTCTGAACAATAAAAGTTTGGAATGGTAATTATGTCTGTCTGAGGTCTCGTTTTAATTAGTTTAATGCTGTCTTTGAAACCAATTTTCAAGAACATTTTCTGAATAAATTAGAGTGCATGACTGGTAGGTATTCAGTTTACCTCTAACTGAAATTAATTATTTTAATGAGATAGCTCAAGATACTCGATCATAATATCTTAGTATTTTAATTAAATGTAAAAGATTTCTCTTGAATTATTTTCTTGAAAATATTTTCTAGCTAGCTAGTATTAATTTAAAGTGATTTATTTAATAAGCCTTTGTACCTGTTATAATTAGATCAAAACACAAACATTTCTAATCTTAAGATTTTCACTATATTTAATCTATCATGTGATAAGGCTCTAATAAAATATTCACTCACCGCTAACTTCTAAATAATAGTCTTGCTAACGATTTCTTTGTCCAACACTCGAAATATAATTTGATTTATTTTTTCATTTCCGTCAGTTCATTTATTTGATGGAAACAGAATTATGTTGTAAAGCAATTGTAGCAAGTTAATGGAAGGCAGCATATGCCTACGGTGGTACGCCCCCTCGATTCATTCCCCGTATCTGATTCAAGCACGCGCTTTTTGAATCAACGGCTGCCTCGCTGCACTCGCCTAAAGCTGCGTTTTCACTTAACGTTCTGGAACAGTTCTGAGCGAGCAAGCGTTTGTTCGCGTGGGTAATTGAAAACATTTGAGCGATCGAACATGTTTGTTCAGTGATGATCAGTTCGACTTTGCGAACGAATGCTCGCTCATTCTTTCAGTGAAAACGTCATCACGGCGAGCGAGCATAATTTTCTCGTTGTATAAGCGAAAACAGACCGATGTTTTCTGTTCAAAACAGAAAACATCGGCAAAATAGCATTCGCTCGGCAGGGTATAGTGGAAACAGATGTTTTCTGTTTTAAGGTGATATGTTGAAAAAAATGTGCATTTTCTTTATCGTGTATCTTATTAGGTTTATCAAATAGGGATTCAACATTTTGGTAAATGTTTTTTGACTATATGACCTAGTATCCTAGAAAAGGAATACACGATACAATGAAATTTTCTCGATACAAAAATAATGCAAAGTTCTATCTACTTTTATGTTTTTTTGAGTACCAAAGCGTAACGCTTATGAGTTATTCAATGGAGTTTACTTTAAAACGTAGAGAGTAATCGTATCAAAGTTTAAGGAAAACAGTTTTAGTTTTAATAATACTTTTTATTTAAAAAAGACGGCAAATCGATTTGGCACATACGTTGTTTTATTCCGAGCACACACACATTATCGCCATCCCTTCTTTTGCCTATCAAAAGTAATGTCATCACTCTTGTTTATTCAAAGATCAGTCGCTCGGTGGGGCTCGTCGACGTTGAATCTATGTCATTTTTTTTCAAATCGGTGCGATCAAATTTACGTGATTTAAAATAATAGTTTACAGAAAAGTTAGTAGTATAGCAACATAAAGTATTTTTTTAATTCAATCAGTGTTGAATAGGCATTTAGACTGTGTGTGTGCAAATTCTTGTGACTGTGAACGATATAACATATTTTTTTTACTATTATTTCGTGGCAACATTTAAATGATAAAAATGGGAAGAAATAAAAAACCAAAACTGAACAATACCTACCTGCAATGTTTGGTATCAGCACAGAGAATCAATGAACTAATTTTACAGGAATTCAATAGCAATATAAAGATAATAATGTGAGTCGAATTCACCACCTTCACTAAAGCATTGGTAACCAGCAACCATCTATTCTCGCCTTGCAAAGTAGTTAATATTGGGTAAGCATTCTATGTTCTAGAGAAGAACGTCTGTTTTTATCCGCACAACTTATAATAATCGTTTATTTAAAATATATGATTAATTTTTAGGTTTGAAATATGACAACAATTACATCAATATGTCAAGTACTGTCACTACGAGTGATGATCACAAAAAAGAAATGGAGTCGCATTTGAATTGTGAACAAAGGCGAGTTTTTACCCGACTACGGTAAAGTCAAAAGAGGGTTATGATTTTACCAGGCAATGCATGAATCAAGCACGTTTTTGCTACTTACTACTAAAAATCTGGTTTTTATGTATAATTTTAGTAACTCCTATGGATACTTTTTAGTTAATTTCGTCATTTGAAAAGGGAACAGTTTTTGAATTTCAGTCAAAAGATGAAAATCTGTCAAGTCATCCTATATAGTTCTGCAACGGGTTTGAGGCCAAATCAGAAAAAAATTCTGACATACTTCTGAGTGAAATCATGACAAAAGAACGTTATTATGGAGAGAAGACGTGATCAGAAAAGAATCAGAGCAGTGGGAATGTTGGAAACTGGTTCTCGCCAACGTGCTGTGGCCATCGCTCTGGGCACTACGCAGTGTTATAAGTTTTTGGACACGTCATAGCATCACTGGCAGCGAGGCAGAACGACATGGAGGACGAGCTCGCATCACCACCCGCAGACAAGATTGTTACATAATTACTGCTTGACGAAATCGTACACTAACCGCGATGATTGTGGAAACGAGGCTTCATTGCTCTTCAGGGATGTTAATAAGCGTTCAAACCATAAGAAATCGCTTGTAAGATGTCAAGCTTCGGTCCCGAAGGCCGCAACGAAATAAATCAGAAATTGCGCAGAAGAAGAGTGCCGTTTTGTGTGTTTTTCTGACGAACCTCGCTTGTTTTAAGTTATTTGTTAGGTTCATTACATTCCTTATTTTCTCCCAATAATATTTTATCATCAACATGTATTCCTAGCATCATTGTACTGTCTGAATTCTTGAATAAACATTTATCTACTTTCAATTGTTTTAATCCATTGTTAAGTAATACTGTGGTATTTTTTTTCATTCCAGTCCATAGGAGCTTGTTTTATTCCATATAAACTTTTTTTGAGTTTACACTTTTGTATATTTGTCATATTCTTCATAACCTTCAGGTAAAGCCATAAAAATATTTTCTTTTAAATCTCCATTTAAAAAAGCTGTTTTTATATCTAACGACATGACATGTAGATTTTTTGAAGCGCCAATAGCCATTAATATTCTAAATGAACTATTTATTACTCATAACTGGACTAAATGTGTCTTCATAGTCCAATCCATATATTTGTTGACAGCCTTTCGCTACAAGTCTGGCTCTGAATTTTCCATCTGGTTTTATTTTGAAAACCCACTTACTAGCAATAATCTTTCTTCCTTTTGCTTCTTCTTTTTCTACTATATCCAAAACTTGGTTTTGTTGTAAAGACCTCTTTTCTGAATGTATAGCTTTTATCCATTCTTTATTTTTAGGACATGTCAACACTTCTTGAAATGTTGACATAGCATAATCTGTGTATCTTATTGGTATTTTACATTGTCTTCTAGGTCTTTGTGAACTTGTACTTTGGTCTTCATTTTAAGTATCTTGAGTATTTTAAGTATCCTGTGTATCTTCTATGATTTCTAGTATGTTATTTTCTTCTTGTAAAGTGTTTAAACCTCTATTTCTTTGGGGATCTCTATCTCTTGTTGGACAGAGTTTTCTTCAAGGTTTATTTCAATTTTAATTATATTATTGTATTTGTCTTCTGTGTTCCTTTCTTCATGTAGTATAATATAACTAATCATGATCATTTTGTGGGTTCTAGACTCTAGTTTTTGTAAATGTCCAAGTTTCTTACTATATTCTTCAGAGCCAAATATCTCGATATTTCTAAGATCTCGTTGTTGTCCAGTCCATAATTCTATAGGTGTTAAGTTATTAAGTGTTTCAGCTGATTAATAAGATATGCAGCAGTTTTTGCAGCTTCTCCCCATAGATTGCTTACTTCTTTTGATTCAAATAATAATGCTCTTACTTTTCCAGAATTGTTCTGTATAGTTTATTTTGATTCTTAATTCTCACTGTTAGGATTATAGATTTTATTATTTTTGAGCGCTCTGGGCCCATAAGCCCAAGCAAGGTTTTTTATAGCAGAGGATATTATTTTAATAAAATAACTCATACCATTTTTTGACACCACAGAGAAGTGACTTTTTATTTTTATTTCCACAGACAATCAACATGACAGAATCTTATCAATTATATTACTGCTTACTCAATTTTTATTATTTAACACGACCAACCTCTACCGCCCGCTCCGATAGTAGCATGGTATCGGAACTGAGCGGGCGGATGAAATGAACGGGTAGTACCTACTTATGGGAGAACATTTTTTCAACTACAAAGTTAAGTTTGTTCTTGGGATAAATTAATTCATCCCAACTATGGAACCCTTCATAGTGCGTGGTCAGACACGCACTTGGCTGGTTTTTATATAATTATAGAAGATTAATTAACAATTTTTAATTTCATGTTGAACATACCTAATTAATAAATATTTTAGTTGTTAGTTAAATATTTTGTATTATTTGTCTACTCCATAGTTCACTATGTGCAAAAATTTCATATACCGAGATAAATTGACGTTAATTAGCACGCACTTTTTCTTAAATAATGTTTCCATCTTTATCTTGCATTTTTAGTTTGACAGTTGTGCGACAGTGACAAAAATAATGCTAAGCCAAAACTCATGCTAAGTAAGTAACGTTTTTAAATTCCGTTCAGTGATATCGTTAGTTCCAGTTTTGAGCATTGGTTCAGATAAAGTTTGTGGCTGCGACCGACCGACCACGGAAGATGGAACTGCCACTCCCCGTGTGCGGGGAAAGTAAGCTACGCCCATCAAGCTACTATTTATTTTCAAGGTAGGGCCTTAAGCGAACATCGACAAAACAGCAAACATTTGCTCTAAACAGAATGTTCGCTTGGCAAGGTAGTGAAAACGCGGCTTTATAATAAAATCACGAAAACTTTTTATACGTAATTTTATTATGTTTTTATGGAAAATGTATAATTTAACGTTTAAAATAATGTCAAGTGACCCGATTATGAGGTGGTTTAGAAATATTCTTGGAAATACCGCTATTTAAAATGAGAGGTAATTCGAAAATAGTTAATACTTAGTTCAAAATTCCTTTTTCGCAGAAAGAGAACTAAAATTTTGATCATCACCAAAATATTAATTTTAAATGGCCATATGGTTCAGGACATATCTAACAAAGTTTTTATGAAAATCTGCTTTATTAGCCACATATCGTTCTGTAAATTATTCACATACGCTTTATCCGTTTTGCACGTCTATATGGGTTAGCTAGGCACCTACCTACCCATTATTTCATAATGAATTTCATAATGAATTGATAGGGAGGCAGGCTGAATAGCTCAAGTTTGATTGTGCGTTCACAGGACTAAAATCAACTAGAATATTATTTCTGTGACTGTCATCTTTGTGATTTATTAGTAAGTTGATTATGAAACAAAGTAAACTAAGGTAGATTTGAGTTGAGATGAAAATGTTTAAAAAAAAATGTATCAATGTGTGTGTATTTCGAATTATTATAAGAAATGATTTAACTCGCATTACTGTTTACATAAAGATATCAGAATTTTTTTAAATTCTTCGAATAAAACTGCAGGTTCTCTTCAGAATAATTATTTTCCATTTGCAAAAGTTGAATAATTCACAACTTGAAATTATTATGAGTTTCTTTTTGCTAGTAGGCACAAGTTTTAAAGAAAAATAAAACTGTTTTATTATTAAATTTAGTTGTCTTAATATATTCACAATTATACAAATAGATACAATCAACAAAAGAGATATCTAGGCAGGGTATACTAACATATTTGTATGTGAATTTATTTATTTATTGGACAACCAACAAAGCATACACTAAAAAGAATACATGTTAAAATAAAAAAAAATAAAAAAAAAAATAAAAAAATGTTAATTGCTTCATGTTCAATTTTATGTAATAATATATTACTTTGTTTTTGCAATACCTACTCCTACATTGTAACACACCAACACAAAATTGAATTTTTTTTCGAAATTGACCATGAAGCAATTCACATACAAATATGTTAGTATACCCTGCCTAGATATCTCTTTTGTTGACTGTACCTATTTTTTAGATAAGGAGATTATGACTGGTAAATGGAGGACCAACCACTTCAAATAAAAAAAACTGATATATATTCATAAAAAGTCTACACTTTAAAAATTCACTCCAAGCTTTCACAGTTCCTTGAACATCAATCAAAGAGCTACCAACTATGTAATAGCCGGATAGACGCAGCACTTCACACAGAAAACACTAACAAGTCGGCACGAACTTTACCTGCACGTCAAAGTGAAAGACAAGCTGAGGAGTCACGTACACTCCGGACTCCTAAATCAAACCACCCTGTACTTTTTTATACTGGTCTATGACTTTTTAAATGATAACACTAAAATTATATGTTGGCTTCAAAATTACGGTCTGTTCCAAAACTATCTGATGAAAATATAAGCAAATGGATCGGAAAACGTACATTCAGATGCCAATTCTTAGTGCCACTTACAAACTGAGTGTTTATTTGAATACTTGAACCCGGAATTCTAATTTTAAATCACCGTATTTACCTCGTTTTTCAGCTTATTAGTCGATTTACTGGCCCGAATCGGGCGAATCGACATTTCTAAATATTTTTATTTGTTCGTTACCGACTCGCCCGAAATTAGTTTATTTGTGGGCGAATCGACAGTTTTAGAAATATGTATTAGGCAATTTGGACGTTTTGTATTGTACAGTCATGCACATACGATATTAAATAATAAGTATCTACGTAAAATTAATACGTTTTATTCTTTAGATTAAAGGTAGGATAATTAACTTGAAACTGTGAAAATAATAAATGTCACTGAATGTCGCTGTCAATGTCACTTGAAGGGAAAGTGCTAAGATAGCACGCGAAATTCAAATATTCTAACGTTTCTTGCAATTTGAAGGTCAGTATGTATTAGGTTTTTTTTGATTCAAATATAATTCGCGACCGTAACAAACGTGTATTTACAGAATTATAATCATTAGAATCAGTAATACAACTTCTCCTCCAAATCCCCAAATATCAAGATGTCATGAAATAGTCATTTAACAGGGTAATATAAACTTAGAGTTGTATTGATGATTTTAATGATTATAATTCTATAAATACAGATTTGTTAAAGTTGCGAATCGTATTCAGATCAACATACAACCTAATACGGTCAGTATTGCAGAAAAACGTAAGTAAATTTGAATTTCGTGGGCTACCATTGCGCATTTATATGCGCATTAATCAAATATTTGATTAATTTACGTGTTTCATTTTATTTCAAAATATTTTATCTTTATCACTTCTGTGCGTTAGTGTACTTTTTCTTAACTTTCTAGCACAAAATTCAAAACGTACGAGTTGCAAACGTATTTCTGCAATTGTCGATTCGCCCATTAATAAATTAACTTCGGGCGAGTCGACACTAAAGAAATAAAAAAAAAATGTCGATTCACCCTATTCAGGTGTGTTAATTCGGGCGAATCCACTAGTAAGTCCGTTAGTTTAATTTTATAACCTCAATTTACGTCAATGATATTTGAATTACAATTTAATCATGTTATTCAAACAATAATTATTGCTGAAGAGTTTTGAGATATAAATATATATATACTGAATGTGTTACTATTATAATAATACCCTTTAGCGAATCATTGAGTAAGAATTTAACCTGAACACCCTTTTCAGGTTAAAATTAGAAACTTACACTTCCATCAGACACTTTTGAAACATAATATAATGGGGAGGGATGGGCAAAGCTTATTACAGATAACGCCATTCTCGTTGGTTACTGTCTGTTTAATTTTTCAAGTTTACACACGAACACATAACCTTACCCCTTTTTTTTTTTTTTGTGGATGGGAAATCATTAAATGACTTCTCCCGCTTTGGGCAGAGGCGGGAGGGCGTGTCAGACTTTTACTGACTAAAACCCACCCATGTTCCTTCAGCTGCCCGTGCCAGGGCCACGGTATCTCTTTCGAACTACCCGCGACCCCGGCGGCATCGGCCCAATTGACCCTGTCACTGCTGACATCTCTTTGAGGCGCGCGTGGAGCACAACGCGCCGTCGACCCGGGCCTGGTCCTTACCGGACGGCGAGTTGCCCATTACTCGTCGTCCGCAAGCCCGCGCCTACGGTGGCCGGGAATCGGCAATCGATTCCCGCCGCCCAGGGCGTCTCCTACGGCGGCTAGGGGCGCGAGGGCGCGGCTGTTGCCTCTCCCTCACGCGTTCCGCTTATTCCTTTGCGAGCATTACTGCTTCGCAGAAGGAGGTGACAGCTTCCCATGCACTCTCGCTCCGCACCATGGCCTGGACCAGGTTTGGACGCGAGAGATCGCCGCCGCCGATCGCCTCCGTGAGAACACGGCGGTGCTCCGCCCAAGCCGGGCAGACCTCCACTGTATGCTCCACCGTGTCCTCCGGGCGATCCACACAATGGTGACACCCGGGCGTTTCTTCCCGCCTTATCCGAAACAGGAACCTCCCGAAACAACCGTGTCCGGTGAGGACCTGCGTCAGGTGGAAGGTGAGGACGCCGTGGCGCCTCTCCAACCACTCCTCCAAGAGGGGACTTATCGCCGCAATTGTGGCGTGCCCAGCGCTGGGTTGCGACAATCGCACTCTCCATGTCGCCATGAGATCCCGCCGGAGCTCTGTCCGCTGTACCGTGATTTCTCGCGGCAGCGGAGTTACGCCCCGGCGTTTCACCTCCTCGCGCCACTCCCACACGTGCGCGAGGACTTTTGCCTCCAGATCCCATGGTGGTAATCCGGCAAGGAGGCACGCCGCCTCACAGGAGACCGTGCGGTATCCCCGGACTAGCCGGATGGCCATGATCCTCTGGGACGCGTTCAACCGGCGGGCTGGTCGCAGCCTCAGGGAACGCGCCCACACCGGTGCCTCGTAAAGGGCCATGGACCGCACGACCCCCGCGTAAAGCCTCCGGCAGGAGGCGTTTGGACCCCCCAGATTGGGCAGGAGCCGCTTCAAGGCAGCCCCGGCCCGCTCCAGTCTGGGAGCCAAACGTCGGAAGTGCTCCACGAAGTTCCACCGGCTGTCGAGGACGAGTCCCAGGTACTTCATCGTCGACTCAACACCGATGTGAACCCCTCCTACCGTTATTTGGGCACCCGACGGTGGCGCGTTCCGAGGACCATGAAAACACATGACCTCGGACTTGTGCAGGGCCACCTCGAGTCCCAACTGCCGGATCCTCTCTACGATTGTCGCATACCCCGTGTCGCTAGTTCAGCCGCCGCCTGGTGCGACCTCCCCTGCGCCAGGACCAGCGTGTCGTCAGCGTAACATACAACGCTGACGCCGCTAGGGAGGTCGGCGCGCAGCACTCAGTCGTACCCGATGTCCCACAGATGTGGCCCCAGGACCGATCCCTGTGGGACATCGCACGACATCTCTCGCCGGTTCCACTCTCCCTGATGACCGGGATAGATGACGGCCCTGTCCGTCAAATAGGCCTCGACCACTCGACGGAGGTGGGTTGGCACCCGGTGATACCGGAGTGCCTCCCTGATGCAACTCCAGGGCAGGGTATTGAAGGCGTTGGCGATGTCTAGAGACACCGCCAAGACGACCCCACTCCGGGCCACAGCATCCCCCGTCGTGAGGGCTCGCACGCGCATGATGGCGTCCACCGTATAACCTTACCCCTAAACTAGGTTTCCAATTTTTAGGAATAGCCCCACAATTTTATTCTTTCCTTATCTGCAGGAAAACGAGTATACGTATTTTTTATTACAATTCAGTAATTAAGAAAGAAAAAAAACTGCGTTATCTATAAAAATAAAAACAGAAGTCCTAACTGACTCATCAACGCCCAGCCCAAACTATTGGACCTAGAAAGCTGAAATTTTGCACAGAGGTTCCCTTTATAATATAGATAAGGAATAAGAAAGGAATTCCTGGTAGTACGTTCCCGTGGGATAATATCTTCCGACATCCACGCGGGCGAAGCCGCTAGCAAAAGCTAGTTTAGCATAAATATAAAGAAAACACTTTAAAAGTAATAATAATGATAAAACTTATTCAACGCACCACATTGACTACATTAATTATAAAATGATTATTTAAATAATACGTATAAAATGTAATGGTGTTTGACAAGTAAACAACACCAGCGACGATGCGACACCTAGCGGGATAAATTGGTAGAGCCTCTCCCCATTACATGAAAATGCATGGGGGCTCGATTTAGTAGTCCGAGAGTAGACATATTTTACGTACCCTTATCCAGAACTCAAGCTACGATAAATGATTTCGTTTCATGGGAAGTATCCCTGAAACAAAGCGGCAAAGTTTTGGCAGGGCCATTTAGCTACAGTCCATTATTAGAAAACTTTTAAAGATAAACGCTTGTACACAAACATAAATATGAATTGCTTTGTAAGTACTTGGGTAATGGGCTAGCTGTCGACATGTATTTTGTTAAAAGGCGTGTAAGCAATTTTGCTGTATCATCTACGTAGATGTGGTCAAGCGGGCATATATGTTATCTATGCTATGTACTAGATTCATCATCTGCCTCATCTGCCTAGCCTTTTCCCAACTATGTTGGGGTCGGCTTCCAGTCTAACCGGATGCAGCTAGATACCAGTATTTTACATGGAGCGATTGCCTATATGACCTCCACGACCCCGTTATTGGGTAATACTATATACCTTAGTAGCAAGACAGCGTGCTTTTCGAGGCACGGATGGGTCTGGGTGTATACGGCCCAACCGCGGCAAGCGAAGCTTAACCTGATCGATCGACCCGTGCGGCTGTTACTACTTAGCCTCAAGCTCTTCTTGTGGCTGCTATGTACAAGATTATTTACTTATTATGAAACCTTTTGATTTACTTCAGTAGCTGCATATTAATAGGTACCACAACACACAATTAAATGTGGAAAATAGTTTTAAAAAACTTACAATTAAAAAAGGCCACTTACTTAAGTATTGAAAGTAAACCGGTTACATTTTCAAAAACCATTTCCTATCATTTGCAAATCAGCAGTGTATTTATTGAATCGATTAAATAAACCAAAACGTTACAAGATAGGTATCCACAATATATGGATCAAGACGAAAGTTACGCGACTATCTGTAATATTACGACTACAATGATTAATAGTAGAAACTTCAATATTAACAAAAATATTTTTTTTCACAATGATCTGAAGGTAGATCTGTTATTTTAATTTACGTACGAACTTGCTACCATGATGAATAGGTATCACTTTTTATTAAAAGAACACAACATGACGGCAGTGGTGTATCTAAAGTACACCCACATTTCACCAGTTTAAGCCTTATTAAAATAGGGGTGGACCTTTTTCCATCAACCAGGTACAAATCCAGAGTCCAGGCTGCTACCGAGCTCCTTCTGCGAAGCAGTAATGCTCGCAAAGGAGGAGGCGGAACGCGTGAGGGAGAGGCAACTGTCGCGTCCTCACGCCCCTAGTCGCCGCAGGAGACGCACTGGGCGGCGGGAATCGATAGCCGATTCCCGGTCACCGTAGGCGCGGGTTTGCGGACGGCGAGCAATGGGTAGCTCGCCGTCCAGTAAGGACCAGGCCCGTGTCTACGGCACGTTGTGTTCCACATGCGCCTTAAAGAGATGTCAGCAGAGATGGGGTCTGATAGGGCCGATGCTGCCGGGGTCGCGGGTTGTTCGAAAGAGATAGCGTGGCCTTGGTACAAGCAACTGAAGGAACACGGGTGGGTTTTAGTCAGGAAAAGTCTGACACGCCTTCCCGCTCCGCCCAGAGCGGGAGGTCATTTGATGACTTCCCATCCACAAAAAAAAAAGGCTGCTACTCAGAAATTTCAGAATGAAAAACCAAATATTACTGCCCGACATGGTAAACGAATCCGGTTCTAATGCTCTGCAGTACAGTAGCGCTGGCGACCAGTACACCAACTAAGCAGTTTTTTATGAACAATAAACTATTAATCAATACCAACTGAATCTTTATTGCCTTACCATCCGCAAATTAAAACTATTATAAAATCGCAAACCGTACGTATAAAAGCGAAGTATGAGTTTAAAAAACGTTAGACTACGTTAAGTGACAATGTGGAAGTTACTACCACTATTAGCCATTTTGGCTAATTTAATTTTGACAGTTACTTCTGGTACGGATCCCTAGGATTGATTTTTAATTAATTTTTGTGACTTAGTTCGGATTGCAATATTTTTTTTTTTGGAAACGTGATGTTAAGCGTGTATTGGAATGTTATGTGAAGTTTTTTTAGAATTTTGTATATAAGGGTGGTTCATAACGTATGTGTCAAACTGTTTTTGTACAATTTAACCCTTGATAAAGTGTTGACTGACTGAAACGTACACTTATTCCATGATTTTATCCTCCATCAAGTGGATGCATATTTAAGTTCAAGCACAATTTTTCATATTATTCTAAGCTTGGCCACTTTATTCCTTTTTTTCAAAAGCTTTGAATTGTAAAGTACAACTTCCTCAACTCTTATAAAAAATATTAAGTATATGAAACAGACTCACAGTAAAAGTACTTAACTACAGCTCGTCCATACGATAAAGAAATCAAAAAGAACATAACTCCTGAATTTTCAGGGACATACATAAATAATACCTATTTTATGAAACAAACTTGATAACTAATACTCTAATTAACCTCTCTAGCAAGACACACGATAATAACAACGAAAACTGAGGCAGCAGCAAATAGTGTCGCAGAAAGTGATGGAGGTAAGATTTCAATTAATAATATATACAGGGTGTCCAAGAACCTGGCGTCCAACTGGATTCCCACGATGCCCCAAGTTCTAACAGTACTCAGAAAAATATTTTAAAAAATCCACCCCATGTACTTACAGAATTATACTGATTTCAAAAAAAAAGGGGAAATGAGCACCCTATGACATACTTTTGAATGCTGTGACTGCTAATGCTGATAATTTCGATATTTCTTGGAGGTTTTGTAATCTAAGGTATTGCTGTGTCTAAATAGAATGTAAAAATAATGTACTTATTGTACCATTTTAAAATAAAATATTATTTTAACTAAAGGTGATATGGAAAACTATTGAATTTCGCAACTTTGACCGACTGTAGTGTAAAAAAAATGTACCAAAATAGTATGGCAAGTGACGTCAAATTTTGACGCGTTTATTCCTCTTTTTAAAAAGGTATAATACTTACACATTAATTTGAAAACAAAAAATTTGATAATATTTTTACTCAACAACCCAATTTTTACGAAGTGCCTACCTACTAACGGTAACTGTCGGACCCTTTCTTATCTTAGAAACTGTTATGTTACTACTATTATTTACTTCGGTTCCAAGAGTGAGCAAGAAGGAAATACACACAGGTAGATGGGTTCCCAGTAGAATAAAAGCAAAGAATGTTAGTTTAAAGATATTTTATTACAATAAATGTTCAAAATGTTGACCACCCGCGGCAATACAAGCTCTCACTCTCCTTAAAAAGGACCGCTTTATGTTTCGCGAGTAACTTTTTTGACGTATCACCTGCACTGCTTGTGTTATCTTCTCACGAAGGTCAGCGATGTCATTAATGGGCTTCGCATAAACGAGCTCCTTCATAGTTCCCCCAGAAAAAAAAATCCAGCGGATTTAAGTCAGGTGAGCGGGCTGGCCACGGGATTGTTCCTGATCGCCCAATCCACCTGTTCGGGTATTGCTCGTCCAAAAACTCTCTAACGGATACGCGAAAATGTGCTGGACAGCCGTCGTGTTGGAACCACATATCTGGTGGGGTCTCTTCTAGTAAGTTTGGCAAATCATTTTGAAGAAAATTTAAATATGATTCGCCAGTCAAATTCTCGGGCATCTCAAATGGACCAATAATATTCCCACAGAGAATACCGGTCCACATGTTCACTTTGAACCGGTACTGGGATCTATCTTCTCGCATCAAGTGCGGATTTTCCACATGCCACTCGTGCAAGTTGTGTAGGTTCATGTAGCCATCCTTCTTAAATGTTGATTCATCTGACCACAAAATTTTGTCGATAAAGTTTTCGTCTTCTCGATGTTTTTGCAGGATTGTTTCACAAAACGCGACTCGGCTCGGATAGTCTCGAGGTAAAAGACTTTGCACTCGCTGTACGTGGTACGGATGATATTCTTCTTTTTGGAGAATACTGTGTGCTGTGCTCTTCGGTATCCCCGTATCAGCTTCTATTCCTCGCACAGAGATGCTTGGATTTGCCGACACCGCCTCTAAAACTTCATCGCGTATGAAGTCATTTACGGGTCGTCCTTCACCAGCTACTTGATTGGGGAACCGCCCGTCACATAGTGATCTGTGCACATTAATGAAAACTCGATGGTCGGGATATCGCGTAGCCCTCGGATATCTTTCTCTGTAAAGTCTCGCTGCAGCTCGTCCATTACCTCTACATTCTCCATAAATGTAGTGCATATTTGCGTATTCTTGCGGAGTGTAGGTCGCCATGGTAGCACACACAAAACACAAACTGTCCAAACACAGGCAAAGGTCGTCGTAAAGAGTTCGTTTCAAAGTCCAGAGCACAAAGAGTAATCGAGTCCAATAAACAAAGCTTTAAATCGTAGTACGTGATCAATGGTAACAATAAGAGAGAGGTGCGTAGTAACGGCAGGAGGCAGTGACGCGTACTGACCGTACTGTTATCCTAAATAGCACGATCCCAGATAGCGTCACTATCTATCTCACTCGCACCTCTAACCTTTTTCTCCCTCACTCTTACCTGAATAATGGGGTACCATAAAGAAGAACCAGCAAATCGCAAAGATAGTTTCTGTCTTGCTCCCTCCTGTTGTAATAACGAATCACTATGGTGAGATGCATGCACATACCGTCCCTTACGGTCTAACCTGTTTTTTGAGAGGCCTGTTGTTATTTTTATGAGCATACAATAGTAATTCTTTAGAGGTTAGATTCAATTCGTCGTAAATTTTTCTTTCTAAGAATTCTGTTAGACATCGTAAAAATTGGGTTGTTGAGTAAAAATATTATCAAAAATTTTTTTTTTCAAATTAATGTGTAAGTATTATACCTTTTTAAAAAGAGGAATAAACGCGTCAAAATTTGACGTCACTTGCCATACTATTTTGGTACATTTTTTTTACACTACAGTCGGTCAAAGTTGCGAAATTCAATAGTTTTCCATATCACCTTTAGTTAAAATAATATTTTATTTTAAAATGGTACAATAAGTACATTATTTTTACATTCTATTTAGACACAGCAATACCCTAGATTACAAAACCTCCAAGAAATATCGAAATTATCAGCATTAGCAGTCACAGCATTCAAAAGTATGTCACAGGGTGCTCATTTCCCCTTTTTGTTTGAAATCAGTATAATTCTGTAAGTACATGGGGTGGATTTTTTAAAATATTTTTCTGAGTACTGTTAGAACTTGGGGCATCGTGGGAATCCAGTTGGACGCCAGGTTCTTGGACACCCTGTATAATACAAAAGTTTAATAAAAAAAAAGCGGCTAAGTGGGTGTCGGGCCACGCGCAGTAATACGTTTCCGTAGTTGCACAATAATGCGGACTAAGAAGACGAAATTTGTTGTTCCATGAATATTTTTGACTAATACTCGTAAACTTGAAAAGCCTACTTAGCTGCGATAGTTTTCCTGTTAACTTTTTTATATATACTACTACCGTGAATTTCTTCACCCATCCAAAACTAACCGTTTAGTTGGTGGGGGGGGGGGGGGGGACACTTGACTCTAACAAAAATTTGCACTTTAAAGCTTGATAACAAGTTACTTTAACTGGTATTAATGACCTTCAAAAAGCAGCTTCTTGTGTCATCCTGAAAAGGTACAGTTATAGGTGAAAAAAAAAATAGGGATATGAATAGGTGGGTACCTACATACTGAACCCTGGTAGGTATTAAGTGGATAACAAAGTTAAGCAACATGTTTTTGCATAAAACGTCGATTGTTAGTTAAAACAAAACAAAATTAAACAAAAGTTGCGCTAAACTGTTAGTAGCAACATTTGTTGTTGCAGGAAACAATGTTACGCAACTGTTTCTCAACTTTGTTTTTCATTAAATACGGGGCTTAAAATGGATCTTCTAATATTGATTAACATCCATAGTTTAAACTAGTTACTACTAAAATTGTGAAGCGTAACACACACGGCTACACATCAAGCTATACTTTTCCAGTTTACACTGACCTCTTATTGTAAGGAAATCCTATACAATGCGAGATCAGCTTATACTGGAATTTTATAGCTTGATCTGTAGCCCTGCGTACGTATAAAAATGTCAAATGTTTTTGATAAAATATTTAGACTACTTTTAGTGGCAATGTGGAAATTACTAGCAGTATTGGTCTTTCCAGCTAATTTATGTTTAATAGTGTCTTGTGGTACGGATCAATTAGATTGTTTTCTCTTTTCCTTTTTGTGACTTATTCAAGAATTAATTATTTGATCGTTTTCTTTCAAGGCAATGGCACAGCAGCCGCGGCAGCTTCTGCCAGCAGCACGACTATTATTAAGACTCATGAACATACTCACAGTACGTATTTAATAGAAATAATGTCCTTTGATATTTTATTATTTGATTGGTGGAACTACTCTAACATCGTTATCCTCTTAAATGTAACAGATGACATAGCTGCCATTTTGAACCCTAATGAAAAACTAAACATGTACTATCGGCAAATTTTCAGGTGAACTACTTTTCGACCTTATTAATAACGCAATAAGGATGAAAAGTGGTTCACCAGAAAGTTTGCCGATGGTACGTTAGTGCAAAAATTATTTGATCACGTAGATTAAAAGCATATCATGCACGCCATTGCATCGAAAGAACCTAGTCATGGCTAATCCTTAGATTGGGAAAATAATAAGAGTGACCCTATATATATGTGGTATTTGTAGAAAAATGTGCTGCCAATGAAAAATATGTGACGTGCCCTGAAAAGCTTTGCCAACCACAAGTATGTGAGCACGTCGGGTTCCCTCAATGTTCTTCACACGAAGAGTCCTTCCATGGAAAGGAAAATAATTTGGACCCAGAAGCTGGTACTGAAGCACCGTGCTCAGGACTTCCAGCTTGCGTCTGTAAAGAGAATTATGTAAGAAATCATGAAGGAATCTGTATGCCAGCTAAGAACTGCCGTAAGTAAACAAGATTTATTTTCAGCCCCCAAAAATTCTATCTTTGTAAAATTCTATGTTGTGCATAATTAAAACTTGATAGCCTATTAAAGAATTTATGCTACTTTATTATTATCTGCACGTCATGCATTGCATGAATTTCATAGATTTTCTGTCTAAAAAGAGTTAACTTGTTTATTTTATTTTATTTTATTAGGATCTCCAAACACCTTACATGCAATAGCATCAAACAAAAAAAAAATTATATATTATTATTAAAATTATAGGTACTAATAGAACATACTAATGTTGACCATTTGAATCTAAATTGAATAAAAATAGAGATTAAAAAGCAAAGAAGCAAAGAAAACACAAATAAATAAAAAAAAAATAACAAACAATACAATACATTACTATACAAGCAGTTGAACATATCATTTTTATTTTTTATTTTTTTTGTTGAATTCGACTCCGAACAAAAATCTAAAGAACCATGCTTGCAGCTTCATGCGGCAACGACAAGAACTCGACATTCGGTTGCGGCGTCAACTGTGGTCGACGCTGCTCCAACTACGATAAAGGACCCGTCTCGTGCGTCGATGGGTGCTATACCAACAGCTGTGATTGTAAAGAAGGCTATGTGTTTGACGATTACCGCGGATATTGCGTCATGCCTGAGGACTGCAGTAAGTACATTCTGAAAATATTTTTTCCTATCAACATCTTTCACTATTTTTCTCTTTCAGTGTAATAATCATTAATACACCCACTGCTGAGTCTGTGGTCGCTCAGCTTTCAGTGATACTTTACAGTATTTTTATCTCACGAACCAAGTTGACATTTTATGACGTGCAAAGGATATTCAACCTTTGGGTGGTAAAGGAATTACAAGGCCGACTATACGTGATTTCGGTTTCAGCTATAAGTATTTTTATCTTACGAAGCTACTCGCGCTTTACTTGTGGTTACCAAGTGTACAAACACGCTGTGAATGAATGTGTGCATGAAGACGAGTAGCGTCAGCACATAACACAATCAATCTGCCTAGCCTTTTCCCAACTATGTTGGGGTCGGCTTTCAGTCTAACCGGATGCAGCTGAATACCATTATTTTACGTGGAGCGACTGCCTATCTAACCTCCACAACCCAATTACTGGATAATACGATACCCCTTGGTAAGACTGGTTGTCAGACCTTCGGGCTACTGACGACCCGTAACAACTGTTAAAGATCCACGAATTACAGCCGGGACCAACGGCTTATCGTACTTTCCGAGGCACGGAGAAGTCTCGGTATGTAAAGATGGTCACCCATTCACGGACCAACCCCGGCAAGCGTAGCTTAACCTGATGGATCGACCCGTACGGCTGTTATTACTTAGCCACGAGCGTCTCCGCACATAACATACCACGCACAAAACCACACACACTTACTTCCGACTTCGCCATTGTCAAGCCATTGTCTCGGACGGTACCGAAAGCTTTTGCGCTTACACACACATTCACAGCGTGTTTGTACACACAATTGATCGCATTAAAATTTTCTTTCATTTTGACATCTCATCAGTCACGTTCACTTGTACGTTGCGCGTTGTTGGGCAGACTATTTCTTCAAATCTATGAAGTGATGGATTAGGAATATCTTCCAAAACCCTCGGATTGTGATTTAAAGTTTGATACACAATTAGGGTAGGTACAAATATTTTATTGGAAGTTTTAGTCAAAAGAGGTACAGCACGGTACGGAGTCGACTGCATATGTCAAAAAAGAAATGATTGAGTATTTTAAACTGTTGAATTCAAGCCAAAGCTAAAAAAATAAAGCTAAAGAAATAAAGACAAAAATGACAAACCAATGAATACTAAAACCCAATTCACTATTAAAGTTACCAAAAATTAAATCTCCATACGTCCTAATATTACAATGGTTGATAAACTGATGCAGCTAAAATATTACATGAAGTGTTAAGTGCAATTACTAAAGTAGATTGTGCACTTACACAAATTGCGCATTACGCATTAGCGAGCACTGAACGGGTTGTAAACAAACCACGCTTCCCATCGACACCGCTTTTACATTTAACAGCTTATTACCCACTAGTGCGGAAAGTAGGGTACACTGTATTGTATTGTTTAAATGAAACTAAATAATATTGATAGTTTTATTGTGGATGGGAGATAAAGCAGGATGTGTATGTGTCTTTGTCAATCTTATAAGATGAGTCGACTTAACTTTTTATTCACTTTTAAAATTCATGTATTCATTGTCAGTCTGTCATTGCTGGTGGTACCTAGTTCCCAAACATCGATTTATGGTTTTCACTGCGGAATGAAAAGTCTACTTCCTTTTCCTTAAGACCTACATTTAAAAAGCATTTAATTCAACTTAAAATTAACATCTTGGGTAACATTGCGGTACGTTGAAACTTGTAAGACTATCTCCAGAAATACAGAAAAAGAATTAAAAAGTTCAGTCTGCCAGCAAATTGAATGGCATAATTATTAATAATCCGCATAAAACTTAATTTAAGCAAATACAATTTCTATGAACCACTGCATAGTGTGTTGGCTAATTATAAAGTTTTAGAACTCGACTACAAGTTTTGAATATTACGGCGCATTAAGCGATTTACCTAAAATACTACCTTTTCTTGTTTGGGAGCGCAATTTAGAACTTTTTCAGTAAATGATAGTAGTTAAATCCAGGGTTTCAGAAAGTTTTACCTTTATGGATCTATACAGGCATGAGGAACAGGGTGTAAAGTTCACTCATTCTCCATAGAAAAGGGAGGATCCTCCGACCAGACGGGTGTTGTGTCTGGTGGGCAACTGCCCGACGGTTGATGTCGGGACGTTGTATATGTGCTAGTCGCGCGGTAAACTTTAATTGCGCGATGCAGGATTGCGTGACGTCATGTCATTGGATGCGTAGTTTGTATGTGGCGATGTAGATGCCGCCACAGATCTATACGAAGTATCCATTATTTATTTTGTTGACAATTTATAAGGCCACCAGTAAAAGTCACAATACCATACAACTTTATACTGTTTATTAATATTTATTACTGCTTATTATCCTTACAGTAGAATTTACTATGGAAACTGCATCGTCTTTGTTAGAATAATGTTCCAATCGATACCTACATATAATAGAATCACTTTCTACAAGCAAGTTTTTTTTATACTATGGATTTATTTATTTAAGCATCTGCGGCCCAACATAGGTATCTACTGGAACAAAGCTTTCAAGGAAGGCTATTTGACCCAGTAAAATATAGTACGTTGATACAAAACGACGGTCAAGTAAGATATTTATTTCTTAATTCTGTTCAATTATTTACATGGACCTCTTTTTGGTTCTTTGGATACATGAAACTAGTTTTTTTATTACAGCCCGTTCGTCATAAAACTTTTTACGGCTTATTTAGAACTATTTATTTCACTCGGATTCACTTGATTTCTATTAAAGTAAGACCTAGACAATATTGTTTCATTTGATCTTGACCTACAACTTTCTAGTTGTGTGTTTCTATCAAAATAAGTTTCTGTGCGATTACAAGGTATAGTGCCAGGTAAAAGAAGCACACTTATCACTTTGTTTAAGACTCGATTGTAACCTAGGGCTAGAAAATTGCAGAACACGACACAAATTCAGTCAACCTATATTTTAATTTCTAAAACATTGATTGGTTCTATACAGAAAATATCTGCATTAAGTTCGTATTGTGGCATTCGATTAATATCGTCTTTGTATTCTGTGCACTTTATTGTAAAGTAACTACAACTAATACAAAGTTCCACAATAGGTATTAGTTTTATGAGAATAATTTATTTTGTAGTTCTCTTTGTGTTGTAACATTGCTGATATTTGTTTTTGCTGCACTGCTGATTGTAAACGCTGATTGAGGAGCTCGTGGTTAAGTAATAACAGCCGTACGGGTCGATCCATCAGGTTAAGCTACGCTTACCGGGGTTGATCCGTGGATGGGTGACCATCTTTACATACCGAAACTCCTCCGAGCCTCGGAAAACACGTTAAGCCGTTGGTCCCGGCTGTCATTCGTGGATCTTTGACAGTCGTTATGGGTCGTCAGAAGTCCGAAAGTCTGACAACCAGTCTTACCAAGGGGTATCGTATTACCCAGTTACTGGGTTGTGGAGGTCAGATAGGCAGTCGCTCCATGTAAAATACTGGTATTCAGCTGCATCCGGTTAGACTGGAAGCCGACCCCAACATAGTTGGGAAAAGGCTAGGTAGATTGATAGCTGATTGAAAACGCGTATTTCTACTCAATAGCGCTTTTTATACTCTTAGGGCCTGTTTCATCCACCCCGGTGACTTCCCGCATTGTCGAGGCAGGGGGGGTCAGTAGCCAAGGCTTGGTCACCCGCGGCGAAGCGAAGAGGAACCCGAGGAGAGGCCGCTCGTCAGGGCTTTTGCCAATAAGGCGACGACGTACCAGCCAACAAGTAGGTTGCGTTGCCGCTTAGGCGACATCGCAACTGAGGTGGGCTGTGATCTCGTATGGATGCCTCACATACGACATCGCGGCTGAGGGTTGGAGGCCGTGGCGGGAGAGGAGTGTCGGTATGACGTCGGCCTCTCTCCCTATCCTCTGCGTCCGAAAATTTTGTCTGGCTGCGGGGCTAATGACCTGACTCGTCGCACGGGGACCAAGGGTGTCCAGACACGGGGTCGTCTGCCGCCCATGTGCTGGTTTGGTCCCAGGGGTAGTCACGGCGTACAATTTGTTCTGGTGCGCCGGTGATGGGGAGTACTACCCAGAGGAGGGTCTGGTGACGAACAGCTGCAGCGGATTCACGAATAAGAGCTAACGCGTGCCCGTGTCCCCGCCGTAAGCGGCAGAGGAGGACACCGTGGAGTTTTAGTGGGTTAGAGTCCCACATAACTGCACTATCTCCCCGTGGTAGTGCAGTATGCATGAGCATTTCTCCACGATAAAAAAAGGGCCTGTTTCACTACCTACGATTAAGTTCTTATTAACTTACTTGGCAGATAATTTCATACAAATTCTGTTTCATTTTTGAATTTATTCGGTAAGTAGTGGCTATTCGGACATCGCGAAATTGGCCCTTAACAAAACAAATCTACTACTATTAATACCAAAAACATTTTTCTCACCCAGTGTTTTATCAAGCGCGGTGTTGAATAAAAAGACTTAATTTACAAACTCACTACCAGGACGGCAAGTTAGTCGGTAGCTATTCGTACTCCAACAAGTTTAACCGGGTAGAATGTAATTTTTCCCGGGTTGCCACTGTGTGTTCACTTTACACACACAACCGACAATTGGGATCTATATTGCTCGATAAAAAACTTTATTGTTCGACGCAGTTGGTATGCTGGACAGCGTGGAAAAGGTAAATGTGAGAAGATTTGAGTCGGTGGAAAACGTTTGCAAAAGTTTTGTTACAATTCTAAAAAGCGATGTAAAACTGTGTATCTATAATTTGAAATAATTATTGTGCCAGAGATACACTTAATATGGCATAATACTGAATAGAAAGGACATACCTGAACCAAAATATAAACCACGATGTTTGACACTTAAGCGAGTACTTAACTTCCAACGAATACAAACGAGATGATACTTATGATGTTAATATTTATTCGAGAAGAGAGCATATAGTCTCTGTATATCATGTAGATCAACGGATTAATGTGTAATTTCAATAAATTTTAAAACCTATTCAAACTTCAAGTATGTTCTTAAACTCCAGTGTAATTAAATGGTTAATTATTTAGCAGGCACAGCGTTCTAAAGTGGAAATAAGATAACGTAAACGAACGCTTATAGAACGGTTTATGAAATTTTTGGCATCTTCAATTACCATACAAAGGAGGTAACTTTCACGTTTTAAGCCAATTTTAGGCAAAAGGTACGATTTTACGAAGATTTTTCGATGTTTTTAATGGTTTAACATAAATACAACGCGAAATTAAACTGCAAAGAACCAATGATAAGAAAAAGTCATTGACTTAGAATGAAATATAAAAGTATGGTTAAACTTTTTTATTTAATTGAGATCAAAGGAGAATTTAAATTCAGTTTCATTGTAATCATAATTTACAAAAAACAGTTCTATGATTTACCCAGGTATACATAATTTTGGCTGCTATTGTGGTGAAAGCGTGAAACGCGTCCAACCTGTGTAGGTATTTCAGCTTTACTGTAAATCAAATTCTATTTAAATATTCACTTATGATTATTATAATCGATTTGATAATCTATGTAGGTAACAAAGACCCGACAAAACCCGAAGGCACGAAAGGAACTCCCGGAAAGGGTGAAGATGAAAGTACGGATCCTTGTGACGACTGTGACGAAAAAAACTGTGATCTACAAGGCACAACTAGGCCGGATGATGGCGAAAAAACATGTGCCACTGAAGGTGGTGATGCAGGAGAGAAGACTGAGGATCCTATTGTAGGCGACAGTAAGTTATAACACTTCCTGTAAATCGTAAATGCGAAATAAATAACATGGCGAAGTATGAGTTATTCTGCTCAGCTAAAATCTCAAATACCCATTCATTTTAAAACAGGTTTAACATCTACAACAGCTGCAAGTTCAAAAAATTCAACAACATCACAGACAACTAATAGACCAAAAAGAACCACCGTAACATCTAGTGAAAACTCGAGTCCAACTACAGAAGAATCGGAAGAGGGCACAACAAAAAATAATAAAGACAAAGGCGAAGAAGAGAGTGAGTGAGCAATACTATTAAAATTTCATGTTTTAAAAGGCTTCAACTGAGTATTTTTTTGCCTTGCACTAGAATTAAAAAAAATTGTATTGTGTGTACATAAACACACACAAATCTTACATAGACTTCGAACCGAACTCGCAAAACTTAACAAATTACTGGATTTAATTTTCATTTATCTTCCAGATATGACTACTGAAAATTCAAAATCCAGTGAAGAGCCGGGTTCAACAACCACTGGGTCAGAAATGATAACAGAAGGGTCTGGATCTAAAATGGAAACGACAACTGGAGGGTCTGGACCGGAAGCGACGACAGATGGCTCTGGAATGGAACCAATAACGAGAGATTCTGGAATGGGATTGACAACTCATAAACATAAGAAAAAACGCAGGACGACCACAACTTCTTCGAGTGGGGAGCCGCATTTATCTACCAATGGATCTGAAATGACAACAGATGTGTCTGAAACGGCAGCCATGACAAGTAACTCTGGAATGAATACGACAACTGCAAAGTCTGGATCGGAAGCGACGACTGGTGGCTCTGGACTAGAAACGACAACTGTAGGGTCTAGACCGAAAGCGACGACAGGTGACTCTAGAGTGGAAACGACAGCGGGAGATTCAGGTACACAATTGACAACTCGTACACATAAGACAATAACTGAAAAGCACAGGACAAATACAACTGTGTCAAGTGAAAACCCGAAATCATCTACTGATGTATGGAAGACGACCACAGAAAAATCTGTTATAGAAACAACAACAAAAGGGTCTGAAGAAAAAATTACGACAGATAATTCAGAAAATGGAGAGACGACAGAACATCCAGAATCGGCAGAAGATTCAGATGGTGAAGGGACGACAGAACATCCAGAATCGACAGAGGATTCAGATGGTGATGAGACGACAGAACATCCAGAATCGACAGAGGATTCAGATGGTGAAGGGACGACAGGACATCCAGAATCGACAGAGGATTCAGATGGTGAAGGGACGACAGGACATCCAGAATCGACAGAGGATTCAGATGGTGAAGGGACGACAGAACATCCAGAATCGACAGTGGATTCAGATGGTGAAGGGACGACAGGACATCCAGAATCGACAGAGGATTCAGATGGTGAAGGGACGACAGGACATCCAGAATCGACAGAGGATTCAGATGGTGAAGGGACGACAGGACATCCAGAATCGACAGAGAATTCAAATGGTGAAGGGACGACAGGACATCCAGAATCGACAGAGATTTCAGATGGTGAAGGGACGACAGAACATCCAGAATTTACAGAAGATTCAGATGGTGAAGGGACAACAGAACATACAGAATCGACAGAGGATTCAGATGGTGAAGGGACGACAGAACATCCAGAATCGACAGAGGATTCAGATGGTGAAGGGACGACAGAACATCCAGAATCGACAGAGGATTCAGATGGTGAAGGGACGACAGGACATCCAGAATCGACAGAGGATTCAGATGGTGAAGGGACGACAGAACATCCAGAATCGACAGAGGATTCAGATGGTGAAGGGACGACAGGACATCCAGAATCGACAGAGATTTCAGATGGTGAAGGGACGACAGAACATCCAGAATCGACAGAGATTTCAGATGGTGAAGGGACGACAGAACAACCAGAATCGACAGAGGATTCAGATGGTGAAGGGACGGCAGAACATTCAGATGCAGGATCAACCCCAGTATCGACAGGGGATTCAGAGGGTGGAGAGACGACAGAACATTCAGATGCAGGATCAACCCCAGTATCGACAGGGGATTCAGAGGGTGGAGAGACGACAGAACATTCAGAATCGTCAAAGGATTCAGATGGTGAAGGGACGACAGAACATCCAGATGCAGGATCAACCCCAGTATCGACAAGGGATTTAGAGGGTGGAGAGACGACAGAACATTCAGATGCAGGATCGACCACAAAATCGACAGACAAATCAAATATAACAACCGAAGAAGAATCAGAATCTACGACTATTACTGAAGCATCAACAACAACTAAAAGTACTAAAAGACCGAGAACAACTAAAAAACAAAGTGAAGGAACGAACACCACTGCTAGACCAAAAACAACAAGAAAACCTAGAATTACTACAAAGAGAACTAAAATGCCTAGAACTACTGCAGCATCAGGAGAGGGGACAACGACTGGAGGATCTACAGAAACTACTGAAGCATCAACCACAACTAAAAGTACTAAAAGACCGCGAACTACTAAAAAACCAAGTGAAGAAACGAACACCACCCCTAGACCAAAAACAACGAAGAAGCCTAAAACTACCACAAGGACACCAAAGATAACTAAAATGCCTAGAACTACTACAGCATCAAGAGAGGAGACAACGACTGGAGGTTCTGCAGAAACTACAACAACTGATTCGACAATGGCTACAACGGAACAACAAAGCACCACAATGAGAGGTAATAAGAAAGATGCAGTTAATGTAGTACTTCACAAAAAGTATCATTTAATTTAATACAAATATCAAAAGTGTCAAATCAAGTAGATTTTAACTTATAAAATTGTCCAGTTAATATTTACCCAACCAAGTCTTCCAGACTGGCTTCTTACTTTAATTCCTATGTTAAAGTGAACAACAGTTGTTGAAATTCCAATTTTTGCAAATTGTGGGAAATTAACCTATGTTTGAAATGGCAAAAAAAACAAAAATTATTATTTTTTTAAATGTTTATTGCAAAGACAAAAAAATATATAATCTGTGTTTCTACTATTGACACATATCACAAAATCACAGCGATTTGGTATGCTTAAAATCAGTTATAAAAAAAATACTTTAAAAATCCCACAGGTTCAAAAGACTGCAAAGGTAAACACGAATGGTATTTCTTGTGTGCGCCGTCATGCCCTCAGAAGACTTGTGCCGATTACCTAAATGGCGTTAAATGTCCGATAAATCTTGGATTACAAAAATGTAAACCCGAATGCCGATGCCAAATCGGATACTACAAGGATGATGAAGGAAATTGCTTGAGCACATGGGAATGCAGTAAGTTAAGTAAAATAGAGACGACAGAACATCCAAATTCAGAATCAACCACAGAATCGACAGGGGATTCAGAGGGTGGAGAGATGTCAAAACATCCAGATAAAGGATCAACACCAGTATCGACAGGGCATTCAGAAGGGGGAGAGACGACAGAACATCCAGATGCAGGATCAACCACAGAATCAACAGTGGATTCAGAGGGTGGAGAGACGACAGAACATCCTAATTCAGGATCAACCACAGAATCGATAGGGGATGCAGAGGGTGGAGAAATGTCAAAACATCCAGATACAGGATCAACCCCAGTATCGACAGGGCATTCCGAGGGTGGAGAGACGACAGAACATCCAGATACAGGATCAACCAAAATATCGACAGAGGATTCAGAGGGTGGAGAGATAACCAAACATCCAGATGCAGGATCGACCACAGAATCCAAAGGGAATTCAGAGGGTGGAGAGACGACAAAACATCCAGATACAGGATCAACCCCAGTATCGACAGGGAATTCAGAGGGTGGAGAGATGTCGAAATATCCAGATAAAGGATCAACCCCAGTATCGACAGGGCACTCAGAGGGTGGAGAGACGACAGAACATCCAGATGCAGGATCAACCACAGAATTGACAGTGAATTCAGGGGGTGGAGAGACGACAGAAGATCCTAATTCAGGATCAACCGACAAATCAAAAATAACAACCGAAGAAGAATCTGAATCTACTTCTACTACTGAAGCATCAACCACAACTAAAAGTACCCAAAGACCGAGAACTACTAAAAAACCAAGTAAAGAAACGAGCACCACACCTAGACCAAAAACAACGAAGAAGCCTAAAACTACCACAAGGACAACAAAGAGAACTAAAATGCCTAGAACTACTACAGCATCAGGAGAGGAGACAACGACTGGAGGATCTGCAGAAACTACAACAACTGATTCGACAATAGCTACAACGGAACAACAAATCACCACAATGAGAGGTAATAAGAAAGATGTAGTTAATATAGTATTTCACAAAATGTATAATTTAATTTAATTTTTTTTAAATTTAATACACACATCAAATGTGTCTAGGGTTCAAGTAAATTTTTAACTATAAAAAATTATCCAATTAATAATTACCAACCTAGTCTTCCAGACAGGCTTCTTACTTTAATTCATAAGTTTAAGTTAACAACAGATGTTAAAATTGCAATTTTTGCAAATTGTGGGAAATTAACCTAAGTTGAAAATGGCAAAAAAAGGCAAAAATCACAATTTATAAAATTTTTAATGTAAAGATAAAAAATAATAACCTGAGTTTCCACCATTGACATGAATCACACAATCACAGTGATTTGGCCATGCTTGAAATCAGTTCATCAAAACTACTTTGAGGAATGGCTGCCCACGTTCTTTCTAACATGTTAAAAAATTGTTGTGGGGTATGCACGGCATCCATACTCGGCAGAGTTCTTCTTTGGAGCATATCCCATGCGTGCTCAATTGGGTTGAGGTCTGGCGATTGAGCAGGCCATGGCTGAACTTTGACGCGAGCATCGGCAAGAGTGCGTGTTACGATTTTAGCCATGTTGTGTGGACGTGCATTATCGTGCACTAGTCGAAACAAATCACCCAAACGGCTTCGCAAAGGGACGATAAACGTCGGAAAGAATCCTCTCCGCATAAATCTGAGCATAGAGGTTGCCCCTGATCCAAATAAGATCGGTGTTTCCACTGATCTAAATACTGGCCCAAACCATTATTGTTCCCCCTCCATATGAATGAACTTCCTGACAAAATTTCAAACAAATAAACAAATCGCGAAAAAAAAGTTTAAAATTTCAAACGTTCTAGACGTCCAACGGTCCTCCAAACTCGAGTACTTACGTCTTGTATCTGGCCTCATACCGAAACGAGATTCATTGCAAAAGCAAACACAACGCCAGTCTTCTTCCTCCCGATTGCTGTGTTCACGAGCCCACTGTAAACGGGTGATGTGAAATCATCCTCCATGTCGCTCGACTACGCTGCCCGTGATATGATAGGCGTCCAGAGGCATTTCATGACGCTCTGTGTAGTGCCAAGAACGACAGCCACGGAACGTTGCCTAGAACCAGCTTGCAGCATTCCGACGGCTCTCATTATCTCTTCTCGTGTCAAATTATATCGTTGCTCCTTAACGATGCAATTTTTTTTCAGTTAGGATGCCAACATTGTAATCTTTTTGTAAAAACGCTATTACACACTTTTATAGGAATCCTGATTGACAGTTGATAATGTATTTTTAATCAAAATTTATAGAAAATTCAAATAATGAAATTCACTAAAAATAATTAATATCGATCCAAAAAAGTTACAATAATAATTCTCAATTGCAGCGATACTCTGAAACGTACTTGATCCCTAGATACTTTTGATGTATGTATGTGCAATTCTGCAGACATTTAAATATAGATAAAGCATGTTTCAGTCAATGAGATAAGAATTCTCTACCCGTTATAGATACAAAAAAAAAAAAAAAAAACATTTTGATTATAGTCCAAGATCCCAAAGCCGCCAGACCTTACTTATTTTCTGATCAACAAAATGTATGGAATAGAGTAGTGTTAGTATGTACTTTGAACGTACGCATACCTGCTAGCTTGGACCGATAGGTATCCGGTACCAGAGTTACTTAAAAATATTACTCATTTTTCTATTTCTTAGCAACCTTACTGTATATGTTATTATGATTGACTGCTTAGCTCCATAAAGATATAGCGTGATAATAATCATTTAAAACGTTAAATCTGTAACTATTTGCAATATTCAAACCTTTTGGCTCGTCTTTTGCGGTAAAATATAGAAGAATATGAACATAAAGCAATACTACAGCAAATAGCGAAATAATTTATAGCCTTATACACTTATAGAGAATATCTATGTAACATTTGAACAAAATCTATCCGGTAGTGTTTGCGTGATGCTGGAACATACATTCAGACAAACAGATAAAAATTGTCGGCATAATATTTTCGGCATTAGAATCGTTCCCAGACCTCGCAAAAAATATTAAAGAATATAGATTATCTCTACTCAGAAACTTCACAAATTCAGGTACAGCTTGTGGTAAGCACAGATGCGTTATGCAGTTACCACAGGGAGGGCATCAGGCTAGCTAAAATTAGTGATTTTCTTCCGTAGACGCATTGTCAGTAAAACTTATAAATACATAAGTATAGTAAGGAAAAACAGGCAAATAATATTACAATTTAGAAAGTTTGAAAATCCAAATTTTACTTGTAAATGTTTTCAATCAACTAGTGCAGTTAGCAGGATTAACTATTTACTGCTCCACTTTCTATTATCTCTTAAACTGCTTGTTCAAAGCCTTAGTAGAATCGATGCTGGGCCAATCTAGTAGAGGATGGAACATAACCAACTTTATGTAAGACAGCCGCACTACATGCTTGAAAATATAAGCAACGAAACATTTGATCCAATAGTGTCTCCGTTGAGAACGCATTTCTTGTAAGACTATTTTTCAAATTAACGGAATTCTAGGAGAGGTATTTTCTGATGTCCGTTACTTAATTGCAACTAGAAGTATTTCCCGTTGTCTAGCAATTGTAACGAAACTTGTTCAGTGCCAGCAGAATGCGAGCCAGGAGATGCATGTGTGAACGATGAAAATGTAGGCACCGAGACAGACAAATGTGTTGCATTTTAGTGATCTTGGGTTTTTTTAGTGCTTCGTAATGGGCGTAGTATTTGGAATCATAATTTTGTTTACTTACTGTCAGCTGTGAAGTTACCTTATAATAAATAAATATTATTGCACTATAATATACCACTAAAAAAACCCAAGATCACTTACTTGACCTGGGAATCGAGCCTAGAGTCAAGCTGCAGTTGCACTTTCATCCACCTAGATCAACGAGGCGGTAAGAATCTTATCAAAACTACTGATGAAAATATTATTATAAAACAAGTAGTTCAAATTATTTGAACTACCTAATGCAATTTCTACCCTTAAAATCGCAGACGTTGTTGACTTGTTTTATAATATTATTTTCATCAGTAGTTTTAATAAACACTTTAAGATTCTTACCGCCTCGTTGATCTAGTGGATGAAAGTGTAACTGTTGCTTGACTGATCTTGAGTTTTTTTTTCGGAATTCATAACACACTGTGTCTTCTCATATTATAAAAAAATACATTAAAATCCCACAGGTCCAAAAGACTGCAAAGGTAAACACGAATGGTATTTCCTGTGTGCGCCGTCATGCCCTCAGAAGACTTGTGCCGATTACCTAAATGGCGTTAAATGTCCGATAAATGTTGGATTACAAAAATGCAAAGCCGAATGCCGATGCCAAATCGGATACTACAAGGACAATGAAGGAAATTGCTTGAGCAAATGGGAATGCAGTAAGTTAGGTAAAGTAGAGACGACAGAACATCCAGATACAAGATCAACCACAAAATCGACAGGGGATTCAGAGGGTGGAGAGATGTCAAAACATCCAGATACAGGATCAACCGCAGTATCGACAGGACATTCAGAGGGTGGAGAGACGACAGAACATCCAGATCCAGGATCGACCACAGAATCGACAGACAAACCAAAAATAACAACCGAAAAAGAATCAGAATCTACGTCTACTACTGAAGCATCAACCACAACTAAAAGTACTAAAAGACCGCAAACTACTAAAAAACCAAGTGAAGAAACGAGCACCACACCTAGACCAAAAACAACGAAGAAGCCTAAAACTACCACAAGGACACCAAAGAGAACTAAAATGCCTAGAACTTCTACAGCATCAGGAGAGGAGACAACGACTGGAGGATCTGCAGAAACTACAACAACTAATTCGACAATGGCTACAACGGAACAACAAAGCACCACAATGAGAGGTAATAAGAGAGATGTAGTTAATAGAGTATTTCACAAAAAAGTATAATTTGATTTCATACATACATCAAAAGTGTCTAGGGATCAAGTACATTTTAACTATAAAAAAATATCCAATTATTTTTTTTATTTTTTAAAAATTTACCCAACCAAGTCTTCCAGACTGGCTTCTTACTTTAATTCCTGTTTAAGTAAACGATAGTTGTTGAAATTGCAATTTTTGTAAATTGTCGGAAATTAACCTTTAACCTAAGTTGAAAAGGGCAAAAAAAGCAAACATGACAATTTAAAAAAAAAAATATTGTAAAGATAAAAAAAATATGTTTCCACCATTGACACGAATCACACAATCACAGCGATTTGGCATGCTTAAAATCAGTTCATCAAAATCACTTTTAGGAATGGCCGCCTACGTTCTTTTTAACATGTTAAAAAAGTTGTTGTGGGGTATGCACGGCATCCATACTCGGCAGAGCTCTTTTTTTGGAGCATAATTATCCCATGCGTGCTCAGTTAGGTTGAGGTCTAGCGATTGAGCTGGCCATGGCAGAACGTTGATGCGAGCATCGGCAATAGTGTTACGTTACGACATTAGCCATGTGTGGACGTGCATTGTCGTGCACTAGTCGAAACGAATCACCCAACTGGCTTTGCAAAGGGACGATCACGTCTGAAAGAATCCTATCTGCATAAATCTGAGCATAGAAGTTGCTCTCATCATCTCTTCTCGTGTCAAATGATGTCGTTGCTCCATAAGGATGCATTTTTTTTCAGTTTCGATGGCAAAACTGTAATGGTTTTGTAAAAACGCTATTACACACTTTTATAGGAATCCTGATTGAAAGTTGATAATCTATGTTTAAACAAAATTTAAAAAAAAAACTCTTTATTCAAATAGTGAAATCACTAAAAAGAACCAATATCGATCCAAAAAAGTTACAATAATAATCTTCAATTGCGGCGATACTCTGAAACGTACTTGATCCCGAGATACTTTTGATGTGTGTATGTGCGATTCTGCAGACATTTAAAGAAAGATAAAGCATGTTTCAGTCAATGAGATAAGAATTCTTTACCGTTATAGATACAAAAAAAAACATTTGTATTTTAGTCCAAGATCCCAAAGCCGCCAGACCTTACTTTTTTTCTGATTAACAAAATGTATGGGATAGAGTAGTGTTAGTATGTACTTTGAACGTACGCATATCTGCTAGTTTGGGCCGATGGTAAATTTTTAGGTATCAGGTACCAAAGTTACGTAAAAATATTACTCATTTTTCTTTTTCTTAGCGACCTTATTGTATGTTTCATGATTAACTGCTTAGCTCAATAAAGGTGTAGTATGATGATAATCATTAAATCTGTAACTATTTGCAATATTCAAACCGTTTGGCTCGTCTTTTTACAATTGGGGATAAACTATAGAAGAACATGAACATAAAGCAATACTGCTCATCCCCCATAGTAAATAGCGTGATATTTAGCCTTATAGGGGATATCTATGTAAAAGGACAAAATCTATCCAATCCTTTTTGCGTGTTGCTGGAACATACATTCAGACAAAGAGACAAAGATTCTCGGCATAATATTTTCAGCATTAAAATCGTTCCCAGACCTCGCAAAAAATACTATAAAAAAAAAATTCAATGTACAGATATTGAATTTTTTTTTATAGTATTTTTTGATTTCGCTACGATTTTATTGTATGTATAGATTATCTAGACTCAGAAACTTCAAAAATTCGGGCATAGCTTGTGGTAAGCACTGATGCGTCATGCGGTCACTAGGCTAGCTAAAATTAGTGTTTTCTTTCCGTAGACACCATGGTGCCGATGCTCTTGTACACCGAACTAAACTAAACTATCACTAAAATTCCTTACTTTTAGCTATGAGAATCTTAGAGCTATTCTGCAAAAATAAATCTCTAAACTTAAAAACAATTTTGACACAACTAAAATCGAGTTTGACAATCGTTACTCCGCGTAGAACACGATTGATTTAATTTTGATTTTGGATTTCACGATTGTCAAACTCGACACTATAACTGTGCCCGTGCCGTATAATATGACCCGGTGGCTTTAATTGGATACAACGAAATCACTATGAACAGTAACAAGGCTTGTCATATTTTGTTCACCTAGCAGGGAGGGGGTAGCTTCAACGTGTTTTTTATGGATTTTTTTTGGTACCTACATGTTGCGGTTTAGGAGTTTATGGATTTTTTAAAGGGGAGCCAAATTTTCATTATTTTTGCGATAGGACACACCATTTTCGAGATATAAGGAAAAGAAAAAAAAATACAGTACTGTTTTTGCACTTGAAGTCAAGGTGTTGGTGTAAATTTTATTTCATGACAACCAATTTTATTCCACACCTTTCTAATCGCGATTAAAAATAGTCTTATTTAGTTTGACAATTAAAATTTTAGGTGAAAACAGTGAAATTCAGAATAGCAAAATTGCCATTTCACTAAATTAATAACTCTGTACAATCTTAGTGCTGTTAAACTAAATATGGTTAAGTTTTGTCACTTTAGTCAATTTCAGAATGGGAAATCGTCGTTTGACAGGAATAAACAAAATTTTGGTGATTTTTGGTCTAGTTTAGAAGCATTTGTGACAAGAGACTCGGCACCATTGTCAGTAAAACTTATAAACACAAAGGTATAAAATAAAATAACTGGCAAATAATATTACAATTTAGAAGTTTAAAAAATCCAAAGTTTACTTGTAAATATTTTCAAACAACTACTGCAATTAGCAGGATAGTACTCCTACACTTTCTATAATCCCTTAAACTGCTTGTCCAAAGTCTTGGGAGAATCGATGCTGTGCCAATATAGTAGTGGTTGGAACATATCCAACTTTATGTAAGACAGCCGCAATACATGCTTGAAAATATAAGCACAAAACATTTGATTCAACAGTGTCTCCGTTGAGAACGGATTTCTTGTAAGAACATTTTTCAAATTAACGGAATTGTAGGAGAGGTATTTTCTGATGTCCGTTACGTAATTGCAACTTGATGTATTTCCCATTGTCTAGCAATTGTAACAAAACTTGTTCAGTGCCAGCAGAATGCGAACCAGGAAGATGCATGTGTGAACGTTATAAATGTAAGAGTCAGAAAAGGAGGGGTTAGAAGGAGAGGGGGGGGGGACGAGTGCCTTTAGATTTATTGAAGAAACCCAGCCAGACAGAAATCACCGAAAAATAGAAAGTCGGAAACTCGGAACGGCACAGAAAACAGGAGTAAACTCCAGTCGTGCATCGGAGCTGACACACACACTCTTCTTTGTTTGTTTGAACGCGCTAACCTCTGGAACTATTAGTTGGACTTTAATAATTGTATTTGCATTTGTTATCCCGGTTCTTAAGAAAGGCTATAGGCATATTACCATCACTCTAGAACTCTTAGGTGCCGAGCAAACAGAAAAAATGTCAGAAAGAACGCTAAGCGAAAACGAACTAATAGCGTGGGCAGGCAATGCGAAGCGGCGGGGTGAGTCGGGGGAGTAAGAAATTTCACGCGGACTAAGTCACGGGCAGAAGCTGACTGACTCATCAACGCCCAGCCCAAACCCTCCAACCCCCAATTTTGTACAGAGGTTCCCTTTATAATGTAGACAAGGAACAAAGAACGACTTCTGTTCCCGTGGGATATTTTCCGACATCCACGCGGGCGAAGCCGCGGGAAAAAGCTAGTTGAGTTGGTAGCTGTCTTCTAAGATACAGGACTACCTAGTTTAGGAGACAGGGTTACAAGATCTGTGTAGATTTATGTAAATATCCGTGTTTTGTTGTTTTGTACATCTCTTGTGTACCTATCTTGAATCTTGTGTGTGTAATAAATATTATTCTTATTCTTAGTTATAAACAAATCCTTTAAAAATCACAGGTCTGCAAAGGTAGAATGGTATTTCCTGTGTGCGCCGTCATGCCCTCAGAAGATTTGTGCCGATTACCTAAATGGCGTTAAATGTCCGATTATTATTGGATTACCAAAATTCAAACTCTTTTTTATAACAATGTTATGTCAAAATTCGAACCCAGTCCCAGGCAGACACTCAACTTTGTGTAAATTATTTCATCACCTGCTCTCAAAACGGTGAAGGAAAGAAGACATGTGACATCGCAACCCACAATGGGCCCGCGTGGTGGTTTACCTGATTGTGGTGATTGTGAGAAGGCCTGTATCCCAGCAGTGGGAACAATATAGGCTGATTATGCTATGTTTATGTGATGTCAAAAAGTAAAATAATATTTACGCTTCATTTATTGCATAGCTGCATACTTCAAATTTCTACCGACTTATTTAAAAAATATTTTCATTGACAGCAGCTTCTACCACTACAATGATGTCCACGACACCGCAGCCGAATTGTGAAGACGTATCAAAGGAATTATTCATAATGGGAAACCTTGCTTTCACTATTAAACTACTGAGTGTAAGTCTCAATCAATAGCTATTAGTTTTTTAAGGTTCTGACTGAAAGGAAAACGTAACTTTTTTATGATCACTTTCACAATATTTTTTGATATATTTTTTGGTCCATTGATCTTGAAGATAAAGCTAAAAATTTCCAAAAAAATACCGGTTCTCGGTTATTAGATATTTTGGCCATATTTTACAGGGAATCGCTTTCGACAGTGTTACAGATGCTGAGAAAAAATACCAAAAATATTTACCATCTTAAGAAATCCTTTAGACCGATGTAAATTATTTTTTATGAAATAAAAATAAAGGCAGACCAGCGAGACTGTTCTGTAGTGTAATTTGGTACCACCTAGTAGGTAGTACTTATTTAGTACTCTTTGTGAAAGAGCGTTTTCTGTAAATTTCTAATCCACCGTACCTTTTTCTACCGCTACATAGCATTTCTGTGTTCCGGTTTGCAGGGTATGGTTGCCGCTATAATCACATAAGACATTTAGCTATCATGTCTCTTGGGGGCACAAACAATGTCAAAATATTATAATTCAGATTTCTCAACTTGTTTATTTTTATACAGGATATGTCAGAACGTGATCCCGACAACAATATTCTGGTCGGGGGGGCATCCCTCTTGTACCTCGTCTCTCAACTAGTTTTAGGAGTCAAGGGGGAGCTCTTGACTTCTAAAGTGAAGACAGAACTGTTGAAAGTTTTACATCTAGATGAAGAACAAGTAAGTAATATCCAGTCGAAAAGCCCCTCTATTGCTGGACATATACCCTTACCTTATCCACACATGGTTCAAAATCACTTGACACTTCACTTGCTAAAACCACCATAATACCTACCACTTCACATAGAAAGATTTTTCAGTTTGGTATTTTCCTCATCCTCGCTGATGTGCCGATGCGGTGGAAAGGCTAACTTAAGTTACATATCGATGCCTTCTACGTAAGTTGTTGTAAGCCACAGAATTGCGATTTTGTGTTTTTGACGCAAAAGTGTTTAATTTTATATATAATTATCCTGTTCAAAATAAATCAAATCCAAAAAACTATAATTTTAGATAGTTTTGAGATGTATACATGTCGTAAGTTCCAAACTATTCCGGCGCAAATTACAGTATTATTATTTGCAATGGCTTACGACGGGTGGTGTGGGTGCTGAAGAGCGCGCACGCACCGCGTATGAGTCACATAAGACAGACTACGCTGGAACTCGATGTCGGCGGTACGTCACGCGCGTTTTTTTTTTATTGTTGATAAATAATATTTTCTTAATATACCATAATGAAACGTTATCAGACACAAATCAGAGCACGGCAACTATGTGATATGGTTAATAATATCGATGCCTCCTACGTACGTTGTTGTAACCCATAAACTGCAATTTTACAGGAGAGCGTTTCAAAGATACTAATTGCATTAAAAACTGCATTTTTCAATTAATCTTTATAAAATTCAGTATGTGAATATAGTTAGTAATACTTTAGCGGTTACTGCATGACTTTATTTAAAAATACCAGAGGTTTCAGAGATTTTGTTGTTACAATACTTTACCGCGGCATAGGGCCTTTACAAATTGTTGTATTTGTCACTTGCATTAATGTACACTGGAACACAAGAGTCGCATTTACACGTATATGCTAGTTACAACAATGTACGCCAAAAGTAAAAGAAAAAAGGGTCTGGTATGTATAGCATTATTAGATATTATAAAATTAAAATATAACATTTTTTCCGCGAAATTTTGTTTATGAACTTGTCACCTACAGCACTATTTCGTGCATACATTACTAAACCAATTAAAAATCGATAAAAAGCTAAAAACGGGTTGTCAAAATTATTAACGAGGCATTTCGACCGTGATTTTTGAGTTAAATGGCCAACTGTGGCGTTCTTATTCTGAGAAACTGAAAGATTTTGACCACTTTGACGTATTGAGTGGTGGGGAATAGTTATTAGTATAGTTTATAGCTGCCTCGCTTTTCGCAATTTTATTATCTATATAAATAAAGCCAAAATTTTTTCAATAAATGCACGATTGCATTTTTTCGGGCTCGTGGATTGACTCGTGTTTTATTTCAAAGCTACCTCGGAATTTTGAAATAGGTATAGAAAAAATAGAATAGCTATAAAAAATCCCATTAAAAACCAAAACTACTAAAAACGCTCAGAATTAACTGTAAATTTCTCCTTACTACATTAATGTTATTACGTAAAATTTATACCACAATAATTTAATTTCTTATGAACTAACGTAGTTCATAAAAAAAATAAATTTCATACTTTAAACAAAAAAATAGATTATAACATTCAAAATGAACGTAATTACGAGTACAACTGCCAAATTGCTACTTATTGTGATGCGTCGCTGTGTCAATTTGACTAATCTGTCAAAAGGCAATTTTGGTATAGGCCTCTTAAGCGTTGGAAGAACATAACATTTGATGTGGTCACAAAAACTGTGGTTTTAACACATGCGGTTATTTGTCGAGGTTGTTTTGAATGTCTGCCTCTTTGATCGGGTCTTAATGGTGCTTTTGTCGTATCTAAATGTAACTTGATCGCTGACCGAGATGGTACTCAAAAAGTGTTTTTTACACACATCTACATAATTTAAAGTTTCATTACCGGTAACTGGCAGTTTCTATTTTAAAGTACCTACCTATCGGTACTCACGTCTCGAAACATTATCAGTACACATTCGATCGATTAACTAAATTAGCCACACACTGCCCTATCTCATAATTTCCAAAAACTTGCAAAAATATTCTTCCTCTCTTCCTCGTTTAATTTATTAAAACATTGCGTACGGCAGTGACACGGTGGGCCCATTTTTCTACTGGCTTTTATTATTCCATTTCTACAAAGGTATTCTTTTCCCAAGTTCCTTAGTCTTTCTTTTCACATCTATCCAGTCTTTTTCATGTCTTCCTCTTACTTCCTTTTCTTAGTCTTTCCCTACACGTGGACTATTATTAGTAATAACAGATAGATGACTATTAGTTTGAGGAGTGGAACAGTCTGAGAACTACGCAGGTGATGGCTGAGCTAGTGATCTAATATGGGTTCATTTTCTTTTGCAACGTAATACGGTTAAAAATGGATATCGCAGTCGTAATCCAAGTATACTACAGTTAGGAGATGGGTGAGCAGTTTCAAGATAAGAGTGATCTGTATCAGTGTTTAAAGTCGTTCCGAAAAACTCATCACCATCACTTCAAAGATCTCAGATTCATTAAAATTTACTGGTAAATAATAAAAAAAAACGCAATATTACGTTGTTTCAGAATCACCACTCTGAAGCAACGTAAAATTTTGTTTAAATAAGATGTTAATGTAATTTCAATAGAGTACAAAATCTCAAAACATCCTTAAAACACCCACGAATGTCAATGATTATTATGCATAAGTTTGATTACATCTGGAAAATAAATATTACGCACAATACAACATAGGTATGTCAGTGATTAGCGACGTTGATTGTTGTATGTGTTACTTACTAACCATAAAACCATTAATATGGCAACGTAAATCATTGTATGTCATCTTACAATATAATTTAGTATAACTAATTCCAAAGTAAAATGTTGTATGTATTACTTATCCTAAAGTACTTCTAAATTCAGCAACGTATAATGCTGTATGTAATCTATACCAAATTTTAAATTACCATCACTATAATTACGAAAATTATTGCCATACAGATACTAAATTTTAACATATCTTGAATACTTCGGAAAAATGAATCGTGGAAATTGATATGTTCAATTTGATTTATTGTGATATCGTCATTTTCGATGAATTCCTCAATGTAATTTTTTTGTGAGTTGATATTATTAACCATATCACATAGTTGCAGACCTCTGATTTGTATCTGATAACGTTTCATTATGGTACATTAAGAAAATATTTAAGTGATAGTATTGTTACACAAATATTAAATCAACAAAAAAAAAAATCGCGCGTGACGTACAGCCGACAGCGAGTTCCAGCGTAGTCTGTTTTATGTGTCTCATACGCGGTGCGTGCGCGCTCTTCAACCCCCACACCGCCCGCCGTAAACCATTGCAAATACTAATACTGTAATCTGCGCCGGAATAGTTTGGAACTTACGACATTATACATCTCAAAACTAACTGAAATTATAGTTTTATGGATTTGATTTATTTTGAACAGTATAATATATATAAAATTAGACACTTTTGCGTCAAAAATACAAAATCGCAATTTTGTGGCTTACAACAACTTACGTGGAAGGCATCGATATCAACACACAAAAAAAATACATTGAAGAATTCATCGAAAATGACGATATCACAATAAATCAAATTGAATTTTACTTTGGAATTAGTTATACTAAATTATATTGTAAGATGACATACAATCATATAGGTTGCCATATTAACGGTTTCATGGTTAGTAAGTAATACATACAACATTCAACGTCGCTAATCACTGACATACCTATATTATATTGTAAGTAATATTTGAGGTTTCCAGATGTACCTAATCAAACTTATGCATAATATTCATTGACCTTCGTGGGTGTTTTAAGGATGTTTAGAGATTTTCTCTTGAAAAATATTGAACAACATTTCTCTTAAAAACGGCCATTCATAATATGAATGGCTGTTTTCAAGAAAAATATTGTTCTCGAACAGGTTTGATAGATCATTTTGCAATTCATTCATTTTCACGTTGCTTACAAAGATTACCATTAATCCTAGTTAATTCGAGAGCAGGGGCCTGGAACCAGGGTCAAAATCATCGCTGTTCTACTGCGAAAATCGGATGGCACTATTTGTCTTGAACAGCTCTATCTTTTTCTCACAACCAGGAACCGTACAACTAAGGTTAAGAGAGAGAGAGAGGTTGAGAGAGAGTGAGGTTAAGAGTCTTTCGAAGGGAAAAGGTTCCCTTTATCATGTGTAACTCTTGAATAGGTTTTAGGCTGGAAATCCAGTAAAAGCTTTATCCCTTCAATATTGATAACCCATGCGAAAGGGTTATCCCTTCATAAAAATAACCTATAAGGCTTTTGTTATTATTATCGGGTTACCATATTAGGTATTTACAACGTATGCCCACAATCGAGAGATCATATTACATTGCTCCGAATTGGAATTTTACGCTGTTATCGCTTTTAAGAGATTCGAAGTGTAACCCTTTTGAACGGTTTCATTTAAGCCGTTCTAAAGGGTTACTCACATCGTATGGGTTTTTGTTTAACTACTTAGAAAAACCCTATCAAAAACCCTTTCAATGGATAACCAAAATGGTCCTTTAAAGCCATTCAAAAGGGTTACCTACATCGTATGGGTTTTTGATTAACTGCTTAGAAAAACCCTATCGAAAACCCTTTCAATGGGTAACCAAAATGGTCCTTTAAAGCCATTCAAAAGGGTTACCTACATCGTATGGGTTTTTGTTTAACTGCTTAGAAAAACCTTATCGAAAACCCTTTCAATGGATAACTAAAATGGTCCTTTAAAGCCATTCAAAAGGGTTACCTACATCGTATGGGTTTTTGATTAACTGCTTAGAAAAACCCTATCGAAAACCCTTTCAATGGGTAACCAAAATGGTCCTTTAAAGCCATTCAAAAGGGTTACCTACATCGTATGGGTTTTTGATTAACTGCTTAGAAAAACCCTATCGAAAACCCTTTCAATGGGTAACCAAAATGGTCCTTGCTCGCAACCATGATTTTAGCACTTCACTGTAGGTATGATCTCAGAACTTTCCCATAGCATTCGAAGAGTGGACTATTAACATATGAACCTAAACTTTTTACAGATCCGCTGTCTCTTCCCGAAAATCTCTGCAGAACTTACAACTCAATATCCTGACATTGAATACAGCTTGTTTTGTAAAATATACGCGTATGCAGGCTATGCACTTACTGAGGATTTCAATCAGAAAACAACACAGTCATTCGTAAATGGACCAGAAAATCTTAATTCCAGTTCTTCGGAAGCAGCACAAAAGATTAATAATGACGTGAGTTGGTTCATAAATAAGTACTACAATTTTATTTACACCTGATACAAAATGTGATGCTAATTTATAAAATCAATTATTTTACACAGGTGGCAAAACATACCAATGATCTTTTCCTAAATTATGTAAAACCATACACATTGTCTCCAATGCATGGTTTAGTACTAGTGGACGCTGAAGGTTTCCAGGTCAGTTTTATTATTTAAAAATCAACATTTGAAGTTGTAATGAAATACATAGATGCGAAGTACCTAACGGAAATAAACACGATACTATTATTTCAGGGAAAATGGGAGAAACCGTTTGATCCAGCAGAAACGATCATCAAAGATTTCTTCTCACCAGGTAGAATCGAGAAAATACCTACTATGTATCAAAACGGAATTTTCTTGCATGCATACAGCGCTCGACTCAACGCAAGGGTACCTATTATATTCTATGTAATAAAATGTTTTGCAACCATCATTATTTTACCCGAAAGATGTCCATTGCTGGACATAGCTAGGCTCTCCCAAACTACGCCGCATGCAGGCTGTATCTTCGGTGCCGCCGGGGTCGCGGGTTGTTCAAAAGAGATACCGTGGCCCTGGCACAGGCAGATGAAGGAAAACGGGTGGGTTTTAGTCAGTAAAAGTCTGACACGCCCTCCCGCTCCGCCCAGAGCGGGAGAAGTCATTTGATGATTTCCCATCCACCAAAACATAAAAAAGGCTGTATCTTCGGTACTTCCGATATCCAGTCGCTTTATGTTCCACTGTACAATAAAAAAAAAACCGACCAAGTGCATGTCAGACCACGCACAATGAAAGGTTCCGTAGTTGGGACGAATTAATCCCAAGAACAAACTTAACATTGTAGACGAAAAACACGTTCCGTAAGTTTGTACGCACAATATTGAGAGATTTACCATGTAAGTTTAAGACCATAGACTTCTTATAGGTTTTCTTGTAATATATAGGTACTTATATAACTATAGGCTTAGTAAGGGGGGGGGGGGGTGGAATGGTTAATTTTCGTCAACTTTCTTAAAATTTATCTTAAAAAAAAATATATATTTGAGACCCTCACAGTTTACAAAACTTTTTTTTTATTTGCGCCCGAAAATATTCCCGTATTCAAAGTTCATTTATTTGCGTTTGGGTCACAGAAATTCATATGTGTACCAAATTTCAATTTAATCGGTCCATTGGATTCGGAGCAAATTTCCTGTGGCAGACGGGCAGATAGACAGACACAAGAGTGATCCTATAAGGGTTCCGTTCTTTCCTTTGGAGGTACGGGACCCTAAAAAGGCGTAATGGAAATTTAAAAAAAAATTTGAATACCTACTGAGAAGTATACTTTAATTAAGGCCATTGAATTGAGTTTAAGTTACACAACCGATGGCCAAACTGGCAAGGCCAGTAAGTTTATTTAAACAGCATCAGAGCGTATAGGAGACATCAAGCTTTGAAAAGTGAGTCACATTTCCATGTCACAATACCCGGCGTATTGTAATTTATGTTCATTTATTTCTAGATCCTGAAGCTAAGATACAGTGGTGGAAGATACTCTTTGGCCATATTCTTACCAAATTCGATTTTTGGGATAAAGAACCTACTAAGAAAAATGGAAAATCCCCGTAACACAGCATCAGCACTTGATAGTCTCAAATATGAGAAAGTAAAGGTGTCTTTGCCGAAATTCGACATATCAGTAGCAAACATGTTAAAGATGTCCTCGGAGATGGTAAGCGCAATAATAATCTATCTATCTTGACTATAAAGTCCCACTGCAAGTCAAAAGCCTCCTTGTCCTTGTAAGATATAGAAACATTATAAACAAAACTGAGAACGGGTCTTCTCGCGATATTCCTTTTTACGAGATAAACAGGTACCTACTTGTTTCCCATGTAGAATTCCTTCGGAATGTGCAATGTCCTTGCGTGGCTTGATCCGCACACCCAGAGGTACTATGTCAGCGTCACCACATCTTTTTAGGAAACTTAGTGATGTTTCTAAGTGCACTCATTTTATCCAAAGAAACTCAAAACACACACAACACATGGACAACAAAACAATTAGGTACCTGTTTACCTCATAAAAAGGAATATCACAAGAAGACCCTTTCTCAGTTTTGTTTAAAATGTGTGCAAATCGCGAAAGTTTAAAAAGTTTAAGCTAAAGAAAGACCCGTACCATAACCGTTTTCAGGGCAGGTTGAGGTGGCAGAGTTGTAATAGTTGCATCGCAGATAGTTCTAAATCGCTTGACACTTCACTTGAAACCTGATTTATTGACTTGACTTTTTATCAAATATTGGCCTATCACAGAAGTGAACAGTAACTTCCCAGGGGACCTACCATCACGCTTATGCCAGTATTATTGTTCTGAGTTCAGTTTGTGCGCTTACGCACATTATAACCATGATGCATAACCTAGCGTATATGGCTGAATTTAAATGTAACAATTTTGTTGTACAGGCAGGCATAAATGAAATATTTAACAACTCGACAACTGGGCTCAAGGACATTGGCTCCGAGAAACCGCCATTTGTAAGCGACATCCTACAAAGGATTTGTTACACCGTTAACGAACATGGTATGGGAAACAAATCACAAGTCGGTAAGTTGTTGCTAAGTGATATAATTTTACTAAAACTGTCGGGTCAAATATTCATGATACTATGTATCTGTGTTATTAAAGATAGTATCATGAAGTCTTTACATAATGTTAGCGTGTATAGAAAACACACACACGTGTGTGTGTGTGTGTGTGTGTGTGTGTGTGTGTAGTGTCAGAAGAAATTTGAATGAAAAGTTCCTGATGAAATCGGAGCTTACTTTTTTTTTAGAAGACGGTTAAAAATAAACCATCAAAGTATCTCATCTATCTATATAAATAAAAAGAGAAGTCCTGACTGACTGACTGATTGACTGACTTTTTGCACAGAGGTTCCCTTTATAATGTAGTCAAGGAATAAGGAAGGGATTCCCGGTAGTACGTTTCCGTGGGATATTTTCGAACATCCACGCGGGCGAAGCCGCTGGCAAAAGCTAGTATTATAATAAATATGAGGGGTTTTTTAAAATTTTAACCAATGAGTTATATCATGTGTTGTGAACATTCGTAGATTATCAAATGCGTCATTCATTAGCAATCATTTATTATTTAATGGTTCCAACACTGTAAGCATTTGTGTTTATTTAAAGACATAAGTAGACAAAAGGCATATAATTAATTGAAAGATAATATACTTACAATTCAACAAGATCGTTTCAAAATAAGGGGACAGGGAAGTCCCTGCTTGCCTGCTGCTGCTGCTGCTGGTTGCTTGCGCGACCGCGGGAAGTTTGGTCCCCAACAGTAGACTGTCCGTGGGAACAAACTTCCCAAGACAATTTTTTTTTTGCTTTTTCGTATTAGCGATTAAAATAAAAGTAAAACATGTTGCAATGTGCCCCGTTGCTGTGTACTCCCATATCACCAGGGACAGTTAAAAAGCCAAATAAAAATTTTAGGTTATGTTTACCGGTAAATGGTTTTGCAATTCAAAGTACCTATGAAACAAGTAATACATAAAAAATCAATCACTCACCAAGAACCGTAAAACGACGGAATGAAAACGAAACACAGCCACAGTTTTTTTCGTCAAAATATCACTATAAAACAATAATCTTGAAATAAAAATGTCGTGCGCACTCGCACCGCAATGATAAGTGTAGTAAGATGGCGGCTTGTGGGGTTGACAATACTAAAAAACAAGTAAAGACAATTTGTTAAAAAGCCAAGCACATATCACTACTGTTGCACTGTGCCCCTCGTTGCACTGTACCCCCTCCTTACCCTACAGTAGGTATCTACCCACTCACAGTGTGGAAATACCATTTAGGTACTAGAGTCCATTGGCATGGGAAAATGCAGCTGCTTTAACATCAATTTTGAAAAAAAAACAATATCACAACTTTTTTTTTTTACTTTTCAGATTTTCTTAATCCAGAAGAAATTCCCCGTCTACCCAAGTTTGCAGTTACACATATTTTCAAAGCCGACCATCCCTTCGTTTTTACGCTCACCTTTGACAAAATAGTGTTGTTCGCAGGAGTGCACGTAAACTAGTGATGTTTCGCTGAGCTAACAAATAACACTAAATATTTTATAAGTTGGAACAACCGGATCTTAATGTAACTGCTGTTTTGGAATACTCTTTTCTAAAACTTGGAAAAGGGAATATGTTAGTAATGGAACGTGGGGGGCAAGTTTGTGGTGGTACAAAAGTACTGACCGACTGGGTAACTTATTTATTAAGGGGGATGCGCTAAGGTAGCCCGCGAAATTAAAATTTTCTTACGTTTTTTGCAATTTGCAGGTTTGAGCTCAAAACTCATGAAATCAAGAGATTTGAGATCAATTCTAACATATGGAGTTCTTCTTATCAATTCTTACTTATGGAGGCTGATTCTAATGATTATAATTATTTAAAGCTATATTAGTTACGGCCGCGTCTCATATTTTAATCAACATACAACCTGACACTGACCTGCAAATTTCAAAAAACGTAAGAAAATTTGAATTTCGCGGGCTACCTTAGCGCATCCTCCTTAAGTGAAGGTATACCTGCAACAACTTAAGTGGAAATCCATAAGAGGAAAGATGTGGGCAAGATTTTAAAAACAAAACGTGAGGAGGAATGAATTTAGCTTGATTAAGAAAGGAAGAAAAATAGAGAGGTGAAAATTGTTTATATAATGCAAGTATTCCTGATTTGGTAATTTTAAGTAAGATATCCGTTAAAATGTATTGAAATACAAAAGCCATAAAAGATTTAAATGTAAGAGAAAATATATTTTATTGATTCTTTAACGACATTTTTTATTTCCTACAAACCTTGCATCATTAGAACCTTTTTTTTCTGTGAGTAAATCCTCATGAATACCCTCCATCTGGGGAGAATGGAGGGTTATGTCGGACTCCTACCGACTAAAACCCAACAGTTTCTTCCGATACCACGCCCACACCGGGGGCCGCTGCACCCTCGACTGGTGTACCCACCCACCTATAATTAAATTATTTAATTTAGTAAATTGAGAATTGTACATTAAATTAAATATAGGGTCATAATCTAATGCATTATTTATTATGACCTAATATAACATGAAATAAAATTGAATACCGACGTAGATTTAATAAAAAAATTTGATCAGAGATTACAACGAATGAAGAATACATTTCTAGTGTCAGTCGTTTATAAAATGTTTTGATTTTATGTCGTAGTTAGTTTTTACCACTTCAATACTGCTTATCTGATTCCTAACTCTAATTGGCCATAATTAAGGACAAATAAACTCTTAAATTCTTAAAATATTTAAATGATTTATTATCAGTAAACTGCTACAGTCTGGTGAACATGATAAACTTTATAGGTAGTGAGAAGACCGTTAAGGGTCTGAAGAAAAATAACAAGCAAATTAAAATTACTTATATTAAAGGTTAGTACTATTATTTATCGCTCAAAATGCTCACCAATTATTTTCCAAATCTTCGAATCGTAAAACAAAACGATATAACAGCTGCATATTCACGAATTCATTCAAATAACTTATCGTATCTATATGTGTTAATTAAAGTGCACAATGGCGCGCGGTTCTAATTGTTAGCTTGAATATAAGAAATTAATAAAAATATAAAGAAGCATGTATTTTTATTCTATGTTTTCCAGTTACTGGGTAGGATCCGACTTAAAAAAGGTCAAGGAGAGTTCTAATTTGGTAGAGTGGTACAGTTTGGTGTCCTAATATTCCAAATTCCTTGAGCGACCGCCGCTCGCGCTGCCAAATTGGAAAAATGTTACCAAAAACCGGTTTTTCGATAAGTAGTGTCTTCTCTCCAGCGTCATCGTCATCTACTTTATAAATGGTCATTGCAAAAACTATAGGGCATGTTTCCTGCAACCTTTGTGTGAAACATTTTTTAGTTAGATAACTAGTCTACGAGTTACAGCGAAGTCAAGCTCAGCAAATTTTTACAATTCGCAAAATCGCTAGGCGAAGGGTTTATGAATGGCAATCATAATACCTGCGGCTTTTGGAAAGTTTCAGAAATTGTTACCTGCTCCATAAAACCATTCCATCCAGGTATACACGGGAAGCCCGCACATTTTCCATAAAACTAGAGAAAATCACAAGCCGATGGTACCACTTTGCTGGAGTTTGGATGGATTTGTTCCATGTCTAAAAATGTAATATTCTTCAACCCCGATTCATTGTTTCATTCAAAAACTTGCAAAGGCACTGATCCGTACTGCCCAATAACTTTTGCTGACGGCCATTTGCGAAAGAGTTTATAACTTGATCTGGTGCAATAGAAGTTTTAGGACCCACGCAATGAATACCTCCCATGGCGTGAAATATACCGAGACCATCTAGAGTAGAGTGTTAGTTCTGAAATCAGCATTGTTGAATACGAATTAACAGAACGATTTTCGCTCAATCGACAATGATGGACGTGGACGCAGATATTTCAAAAAGAAGAGATTCGCTGTAAGTCGAACAGAATCCGAGCGATGACAAAAGATTCGTCAGTTGCTGGGATCCTTAATTTTTTGTGCAGGATGTAACTTTATATAGTATCTATGGTTCCAACTCCGACATGGAGCAATGACAAGAATGATCGAGGTCTGACTACAGAAATTATGGAATTTGACAGAATTTCACAGAGCAGTGAATGCACTGCTGCTGGAGAAGTGGCAAAACAAAATGTTGTTTTGCCACTTCTCCGATGTGCATATTTTTGACTATAACATCTTGGAAGAAAACACGTAACGTTTCCGGAATGACCGAATTTATATCTTCTAAAAATTATCGGATATTGTTGATGTCTTCCAAGACTATTGTTTCTGCAGCCGGAACAACTCGTCGTTCTTGCTATAGATCAATTTTCTTGCTTTCATACCACGAGTTTGTACAGATTTTATATCCTTTTTTTTTTTTTTTTTGTGAATGGGAAATCATCAAATGACTTCTCCCGCTCTGGGCAGAGCGGGAGGGCGTGTCAGACTTTTACTGACTACAACCCACCCATGATCCTTCAGTTGCCCGTGCCAGGGCAACTGAAGGACTTAACAACAACAACAACTTTACTTTCTCTTTCGAACTACCCGCGACCCCGGCGGCATCGGCCCAATTGACCCCGTCACTGCTGACATCTCTTTGAGGCGCGCGTGGAACACAACGCGCCGTCGACCCGGGCCTGGTCCTTACCGGACGGCGAGCTGCCCATTACTCGTCGTCCGCAAGCCCGCGCCTACGGTGGCCGGGAATCGGCAATCGATTCCCGCCGCCCAGGGCGTCTCCTACGGCGGCTAGGGGCGCGAGGGCGCGGTTGTTGCCTCTCCCTCACGCGTTCCGCTTCCTCCTTCGCGAGCATTATTGCTTCGCAGAAGGAGGAGACGGCTTTCCATGCACTCTCGCTCCGCACCATGGCCTGGACCAGGTTTGGACGCGAGAGATCGCCGCCGCCGATCGCCTCCGTGAGAACACGGCGGTGCTCCGCCCAAGCCGGGCAGACCTCCAATGTATGCTCCACCGTGTCCTCCTGGCGATCCACACAATGGTGACACCTGCAGGCCTAACATGTCACACGCGACAATTACTCGCTCTCGCATGAGTAATTTTAAGACAGCTCAACACTTTTCTCGTTTTCTGACGGCGCTGCCATACAATGTTCTGTCAAACTTGATGTTTTCTCGACAAACCCTAACATGACACCTAAGTTATCTCGAATTTTGACAGTTCAACACGAGATAATCTCCGATTCTTCTCTCGTTTAGTCGTCCTCGATTTTGACGACGAGACGAGTAGAAAAAATTATGATACAAAAAAAAAAAAACTAAAATGACATGGCAGTCGCATAATTACACGTAGATACTTTTTTATTATCTTAATAACGAAAATTGGATTAGTATCACTTTCAGTAGGTAATAACGAGTCACTTTGCCAATTATGATGACTAACGAAATCTAGCAACATAATTACTAAAATCCTAAGGGTGGTGATTAACAAAATTTGCAACATAATCGGTTTTATACCTTCGTTTTGTCAAATTGTGATCTTCAGCCCATGTCATTTGTGGTGATTATCAAGTGAGTGTAGTGTAGCAGTGGTGGCCCAGTGGTAACGCCCCCGACTTACGAGTTGTAGGTCGTCGTAGGTTCGAACCCCGACAGGCACTTTACTTTCAGAAGGAAAACATTTTGAGGATACCGGCATGGTCCTAGAACCAAATATTCAAAGACATGTGACATCTACCAACCCGCACTGGGCCCGCGTGGTGGATTACGTCCAACTCCATCTCACCTAGTGGACGCCTACGCCTGTGTCCCAGCAGTGAGAATATTTTAATTTCGGCATGCCAAAGATACAAACATAAATATTAAAAGAGGTGCTCGTAAAATCATTATAGTACATACTAATTCCATGCAAAAAACAAAAAATCGAGTGAATGAATGTTTTTAATTACTTGCTACATCGTTCTCTCGTCGCGAGGCAGAGCAGTGTCAAAGTGCCTTTTTCGAATTTACTCGAGCTTAACGGTCATGTTAGGCCTACGTGTTAGGCATTAGAATAACGTCAGAATCGACGACAAATTTCGACAAATCGTGATATCTCGTCATCTCGTGCTTGTCATGTTAGCCCTGCTGGGCGTTTCCTCCCGCCTTATCCGAAACAGGAACCTCCCGAAACAACCGTGTCCGGTGAGGACCTGCGTCAGGCGGAAGGTGAGGACGCCGTGGCGCCTATCCAACCACTCCTCAAAGAGGTGACTTATCACCGCAATTGTGGCGTGCCCAGCGCTGGGTTGCGACAATCGCACTCTCCATGTCGCCATGAGATCCCGCCGGAGCTCTGTCCGCTGTACCGTGATTTCTCGCGGCAGCGGAGTTACGCCCCGGCGTTTCACCTCCTCGCGCCACTCCCACACGTGCGCGAGGACTTTTGCCTCCAGATCCCATGGCGGTAATCCGGCAAGGAGGCACGCCGCCTCACAGGAGACCGTGCGGTATCCCCGGACTAGCCGGATGGCCATGACTTTCTGGGACGCGTTCAACCGGCGGGCTGGTCGCAGCCTCAGCGAACGCGCCCATACCGATGCCCCGTAAAGGGCCATGGACCGCACGACCCCCGCGTAAAATCTCCGGCAGGAGGCGTTTGGACCCCCCAGATTGGGCAGGAGCCGCTTCAAGGCAGCCCCGGCCCGCTCCAGTCTGGGAGCCAAACGTCGGAAGTGCTCCACGAAGTTCCACCGGCTGTCGAGGACGAGTCCCAGGTACTTCATCGTCGACTCGAAGATTTTATATCCCGTGTTAAAGAATCAGACATTCGCGTGGGTCTTGAGGCTGTTGTTGTAATAACAATGTCATCGCTATATTTCAGAGAGAGAGGGTAGCAGAGAGCTGCCATCTCATGGGACCTGGACTCAACAAACTGTGTGAACTCACAACTGCTCAAGAAACCGTTTTAACACTACAGGATCTACAGTTACAACCATCCGTCAATCTCCGTACTCTTAGCCCCAACCATTTACCATTTTTTGTGCGATTTGGACAATTTGTACATGATAAAAAAAAAAATCTTCCCAGGAAGAAATACAAAATGCCTTCACCCAGTTTTTTGAGTCCAAGTCCCCAGAGTTTTACCGCAAAGGCATAAATGACCTTCCCAAGAGGTGGCAGAACTGTATAGACAATGAAGGTGAATACTTTGTTTAAATAAATATATTTTACCTTACAATTTTTTTTTTTTTCATTTTTTCAGTATAATACGGCAAATTCATATTTTAACCCATAATACTTGTATCGATTCCCCTTAAACTTAAGGGGAAGATATATAAAACAATGGTTAGACCTGCTGTCTTGTATGGATCAGTATGTTGGGCCACAAAAAGGATGAATGAAAAGCAATTGCATGCAGCTGAGATGAGAATGCTAAGAGGGATGTGTGGTGTTACACGAATGGATAGAATAAGAAATGAGTACATAAGAGGAAGTCTGAAAGTGGCACCGGTGATTGAAAAGTTGTGCGGAAATCGGTTGTCATGGTATGGGCATGTGATGCGGAGGAGTGAGGAAAATGTCGTAAGGAAAGTTTTGAGTATGAATGTCGATAGCTATAAGAGTAGGGGAAGACCAAAGAAACGATGGATGGACTGTGTGAAAGATGACATGGCTAGAAAGTTGGTGACTACCGATATGACGAATAATAGAGAAGTATGGAAAAAAGGACATGTTGCGCCGACCCCAAATAGATTGGGATAAGGGCAGGAGAATGCATGATGACTTTATCGAATTCTGCCGGCAGATTTTTCATAAAAAGGAGAGAGGGGGGCCCGACACAAAGGCGACGCATTCCCTTATAGTATTTTTTTTCCTTGTTGTGTTTTTCGTACACAAGTACACTGTAGATGAATAATAATAGTTTGCGGCCTCCACACCCCTGGTACCACTCCCATGAAAAGGTAATGCACCGTTCTTGAGAAATACTAATTATTGTAACCGAACCTCAAAACACTTTAAAGTTGCTTCTGCAACGTCTTCGGTGCTGCGGGAAGTGCAGTCCCTTCGCCCTTATGTAACAAAGGATAGACACCCATGCTCACCTCCGCAGCTTTGGCGACCAGCCTCAGCCGCTATGGCTCGCCTAGACTTTGTTACAGCGGGCGGGGGCTGCTCTCCCTCCGCGCCTCTGGATTTTTATATACACTCTAGGGGTAGCAGCCAAAAGACTACGTGGAGTGGGTGCCCCGATTTGGTTTTGGAACAGACTCGATCTATTTTAACTATGAAGTGGGGATACACTAAGTTTCTTCTGAGCTGGATTTCTAGGTTGTTATAAAAACTAAAAACAAACAAACGACACTGATACGTGACGCAAATGGCATAGTTTTCTTTTTACCTTTCGTTGCAACAATTTTGCACGACATTTTAGACCACAGACAATACTGGTAGATTTGGTTTTCAATCACCCATTTTAACGTTTCGTTTCACTATTTATCTAATTTGAGGTTAGAAGCAATTTTTATTAATTTCTCGAAAAATATGCATTTCCTTGCAATACGAGTGGTAGCGATATAATCAGCTATATAAATCGCTACCAGCTTTCATCCCTTTTACCCCCCTACTCCTGCCAAATGATACTAGATCCGACACCGATCTTTGCTCTTTCAAGACGTAGCATAATGACTGCAAAGGTGTCACACCAGATAGAGATACAATAGCCCAGCAAAAATTGGGCAAGCGCAAAGTAAACAGTTTTCAGTGTTGTAAGATCTGTCACTGAGCTGCGTTTCTTGAACACAAAAATGAGTTTACGAATACGGGGAACGAGTTCATCAATGTGCTTTTTCCAACTTAGCAAATATTATTCAACGGTATTTTATATTTGAGGTCCTCGTATTGTGAAGGCAGTCACAATTGACGTTGGCAGAGTCACAACAATGCATCTGAATTGTATACGTCTCTGGTTGTGGTTGGTTTTTTTGTGAAAGGGAGAAAATTACGAATGATGTTTTGTCTACGTTTAAGTGATTGCCAGATAGCCAATTCATAACAATTCTTAAGGTGTCTTCCGCATAATATTTAGCCTGCTCCTAGTTCGGACCAACAATGAACAGTGCTGAGTCATCGGCATATGACAAGATTTTAGTATAAGGCAAGGCTAACGTGCATAAATTGTTAATGTAAATAATAAGAACAACGTTGAATTAGAATTTCCCTTGACTTTTTCTAGCAAAAGCTCTCTTTTATGTCTTCAATGACTGGACTATTCACCATAGAATCCTAATCGACTGAATAAACCGCAATTATATAAAAGCAAAAAAAGATGTTTGCGGTGCATGTTTTTATTCAACGATAAAATAATTTTATTTACCTATTCAACGTCAATAGTTTCAATAAATTATAATTAATAATTCAATTGCTTACATATATACCATAGAAAATTTACACAAAAACACATGTGCTACGTATACAATAAAAAAATTTACAAAAGATAAAAAAATATATTACATTTAGTCAGTGATATAGTGACTGGAACATTATTGGTTTATACCTTCCATATTATTGAAACAAGTGCACGAAGTCGTGTGAGGAGGTATAAAAGAGGTAAATAGCCTTGATAAGCACCCCAGACAGTGTTATTGGTGATAATGTGGAAGCCACTCGTGGTACTAGCCATAGTGGCGAACACGGCTTTGATAACGCCTTCTGAAGGTACGATCTCTTTTCATGACGCTTGAGTTCAGTTATGTAAACAATCATGATTATTACAAGGATTTATGTAGAATTCAGTTCCGTAAAATATGGCTTTTAAAATTGATCAACAAAGATATGGTATTTATTATATCCTGAACAATTCACAATTGAAACAATGTTATAAAATCTGTACATATTATAAATTAAAGTCGCTTTTTGGGTCTGTATGTGTGACCGTGTTGTTCTTTTAAACAACTCAACGGATTTTGATGTAGTTTTCATCATAATTTAGATAATTTATTCCGGAAGCTTTATGTGTATAAAACATTACTATATAACTTAAATAAAGAGACACTGTCACAGAGAGAAGGCCTATGTGCCAGCAGTGGGAACATTATAGGCTGATTATGTACATATTATAAATTAAAGTCACTTACATTAAAGAAATCTCGATGTTTTGTCAAGTCAAAAAAACCGTTCGAAGCAGGGGCGGGTCACTAGTAAATTAATAAAATACATAATATATCTTATGTGAATAGCTTAAGTAAAAACAAATCTCTATCTTTTAGGAACCGATCCCGCTGGCCCTTATTCTGAAAAAAGTGGTCATAGTAATCGTAAGTAAATCCAATGTATATTAACTAGAATATTTCGACGCTTCATTGAATTTACATGATAACATAATTAAAATGAATGTTCAAAATTAAATATTGTTTAAATTTAAATTCAAATTCTTTATTTGCTTAAAACATGGTGTTTATAGGTCTTACAATTAAACAGGAGTACAAACATGTTTAGCTATTGGAAATATAGCATGCAAAATCGAGTCATAACTTAAACAGAGTCATAATTCATTTTCAAAGAATGCGAGTAGAAGTTGTGGGCTTTTTTTCTGAAACAATCTATTAAGATTGTTTCAGAAAAACTTAAAACCCTAAATAATTTTAGGGTTTTAAGTTTTCTAGGTGTATTAGTATAAATTCTAACACACATAGTTATACAACTTTTTTTGTATTTGGACAATCATAAAAAACTAATCTATTTTGGTGTCTGCGATTTCTAGAGCTTACATCAGACACTTTTACAAAATATTCTTTGTATTTCCATATAAAGAAATGGTAGCGGTAATAAACCAAGTTTTTTGGATATTGGCTCCCAGGACTCATCAGGCGCTAGCCCATAAATTGCTATGATGCATTTTTTTTTGCGCAACAAACGCTCTCTTTCATTCAGTACTATTTCCCTACATTATAAGCCCGTACCTTAGAATGGATTCATGTCTGTTTTATTTTTAATTTGTCTTAGGACATATTATACAAACCTATTTATCCTGTTATTTTTTTTTTTCTAAATGTGCTTTCCAATTTAAGTTTTGGTCTTTAATAACTCCTAAAATTTTTGTTGATGCACTTCGTTAATTTTCGATATTTTAAGTTTAAAATTGTATTTTGTGTTATGAGATAGATTGTATTTAGATTTATTTAAATTAATTTTTAAATTATTAATATTGAGCCATTTTATAAGTATGTCAATTGTATTATTTATGTCAATTTCGTAATTTTTTATTTCGTCAATTTTTTTAATGAGATGTTACCAATTTAAAGATGTCATCAGCAAATAAAATACATTTACATTTATTTACTGTTGGTTAGTTTATTCAAATAATTTAGGTATAACCTGTTCTAAATTAATATACTTAATACATAAATACTTTAATTAAACAAAACAGTAACATTATAGATAGCACAATAGAAATAGTAGTTAGGTATCTAATTTAAACATAAGAATTTCAAGTGCTAGTGTTTATTTCAAAGAATATCTCACTATTTTTTTACAGCTCATCGCAAATGTAAGAAACCTAATGAAATCTATGATCTCTGCCCAAATCCATGTCCTCCAAGGGAATGCGGGGTCGACAAAACTCTGATTCTCTGTGCCCCTGCACCGAAACCTGGTTCTAGTGACTGCAAACCTGGTTGTAGATGCGCAGACGGTTTTCTTAAGAACAAAGCTGGTGTCTGTATCCCTGAAGACGAGTGTAGTAAGCATTTTGTTATTTTTGGTTACAAGAAGTTTTGGTTATCAATGTTGCTTTTGTTGAAAAAATACCCCAAATCGAACAAATTAGTGTAAAATTGACAATACGTTAGAGTTTCGAAAATTTTTTTAGAGGGATTTTGAAAATTCCTTTGGAATGCTTCCATAACTTGACTCAAAAACTATTTATACAATTTTTTGAGTTAATCAAGCCACGCCGTAAAATCCTCCCCTTAAAAATTTTATAACCCCTTTTTGGATCGATTTTCAAAAAACCCAAAACCTATTTATGTTTATTTTTTGTTAATAGTATAGCAAGTATTTGTGCCAAGTTTCAAGTCAATTAACCAAATGAATAACATTTTTCATGTAAATTGTGTTCCCTGTTACCCCCACAGGGGTGGTATTTCAGATGTTTCCATGGCTTGACTCAAAGATTATTTATACCAATTTTCGAGTTAATCAAGCCATGCAGTAAAATCCTCCCCTATAAAATTTACTACCCCTTTTCACCCCGTTAGAGGTAGATTTTCGAAAACCCTGATACACATTATTCTTTATGTTTGATTTCAAGTATAAGTACTAGTTTTGAGTTAATCGGATTGCGCGTTAAGATATTTCCATAAAAACTCTGACACCCCGCAAATCCCCTTTAGGGGGTAGTTTAAAAAAACAAAAAAATACCAAAATCATAATTTCCTTAGATAAATATTCGTGCTAAGTTTTTAGTTTATTAATTCAAGAAATAAGATTTTTCAAAAAATCCCTTAATATGTTATATCGTAACTACACACATCAGTGTCTAAGGATCAAGGTATTTAAAAATATTTTTTTATCTACACTCATATCGTAAAGTTCTGATCATGAATTCAAAAATATTACCTTTAACAGGTTCCCTGTCCCCATATAAAATGGTTATATACATATACAGGATATGCATGTAAAACGCAAATAAAATTAAAAAGTTTTATTATGATACAAATTTCTTATCAACATAATGCTGTTAAATAACTTTTTTCTAATAAAGTACACTTCAGATCGACCAAGGAGTTTTCAATTATATTTTTGTCATTATATATAATAGGCACCGCGTTAGAGCGTATGCGCGGTGGGCCGATTATAGCTCCGTACCGTAGTAACGTAAATCCACATTACTATGGTTTCGGAACTTTGTTTTTTATTTATATAAGTATAAAATAATAATAATAATATATTTGGTAATAGGCACCTATTGCACAAGTGTAGATAAAGTATTGTATGAAACTGCACATAACTAGGTATTAAAACACTCGTGTGATACTGTTAAAAACCTCACACTGCCTGTTTTAACCACACACTTGTGTTTTAATACCCCTCATCATGCAACAGTTTCATAAACTATTATTATTGACCTATTGAAATTGAATAAAAATTTCTGTTTAGATTGATTAAATAAAATGTTTTCGTAGGTGTAGATCGATGAAGTATTATTTGCTTTTGCATTAATAAAGATTTTTCACCTTAGTTCATCCTGAAATTAAAATGTGATAAAAAGATAAAAATTAAAATTATTAAAGGTTTTTATTGCGTAAACTAACTCTCGTACCTACGAGTACGTCCGGTCGGTTGCTGGGAATACCGACGAGTTCAATGTGGCTGTTGGCTTACACCAAGGGTCGGCTTTAAGTCCTTACCTCTTCCTGTTGATTATGGATGCTCTGACGTCAAATCTACAGGAAGAGGCACCCTGGTGCATGCTGTTTGCCGATGACATTGTTCTTGTCGGTAAAGATGTACCTGAGATTCGGAGCAGATTGGAGAAATGGCAACAGAAACTGGAGAATGTTGGCTTAAAAATCAGCAGAACCAAAACTGAATATGTGTTCTGCGTTTTCGGCAGTATCTCCAGTTCTGGAGCCATAGCGCTTGATGGCGCGCTTCTCCCAGTCTGCTCCGACTTTCGGTATCTCGGTTCACTCGTGCAAAGCGATGGCGAAGTAGATCGGATGGTTAAGCATAGGATTAACACTGGATGGATGAAATGGCGGCAGGTCACGGGAACAATCTGCGACTCCCGCATTCCCCTTAAACTTAAGGGGAAGATATATAAAACAATGGTTAGACCTGCTGTCTTGTATGGATCAGAATGTTGGGCCACAAAAGGGATGAATGAAAAGCAGTTGCATGCAGCTGAGATGAGAATGCTAAGAGGGATGTGTGGTGTTACACGAATGGATAGAATAAGAAATGAGTACATAAGATGAAGTCTGAAAGTGGCACCGGTGACTGAAAAGTTGTGCGGAAATCGGCTGACATGGTATGGGCATGTGATGCGGAGGAGTGAGGAAAATGTCGTGAGGAAAGTTTTGGGTATGAATGTCGATGGCTATAAGAGTGGGGGAAGACCAAAGAAACGATAGATGGATTGTGTGAAAGATGACATGGCTAGAAAGTTGGTGACTACCGAGATGACGACTAATAGAGAAGTATGGAAAAAAAGGACATGTTGCACCGACCCCAAATAGATTGGGATAAGGGCAGGAGAATGATGAATGATATTGCGTAAACTAACTACTGCATGATTTCCATTACAGAATACGATTGTGCCAAGAATGAAACCTTGGACCCATGTTTCTCTGATTGTCCACCACGTCTTTGTGGAGTCAATATAGCCGCAGTATCATGTCTTGCAATAGATGACTGTGACTGTCAACCTGGCTGTCGATGTAGTGACGGATACTTACGAAATGCTGAGGGAGACTGTGTACTTGAGCGTGACTGTCGTAAGTAGTAAAACTTGGCCATATTATTATGTTTCACAGTTCTTGATTTCGTCCTAGGAAAATATAGGGAACAGAGAGTTAAATAAAGTTAGTTAGTGGGCTATGTGCGACTTCTACGGACTGAAACCTCACGAGGATCCTCCTGTTACCTTGAATCAGGATTCGCTCGCAGTTACTCCTCATCCCCAAATCAGTTTGGCTCCTGTCAAAATGGGAATGTAACTAAATTAAAAGGCTTCTTTTTTTCCAAAAACTTGTATATTCAACTAAAAATGGAAAAATAAATTTACTTTAAAAAAATTAAAAATCGACTTCAAAACCTAAAACGAATAAAATAGCGTTCATAAAAAACTTCAGCTTCTGAAGTCGGTATCTTCCATTCTGCAATGCACCTTAGCTTGACACCGACTTCAGAAGCTGAAAGTTTTTGATGAAAGTTATTTTATTCGTTTTAGGTATTGAAGTCGGTTCTTACATTTTTAAGTAAATTTATGAGTTATTCACTTCTCCTTAAAACAGCTCAATGTACGAATCCGAACGAAGTGTACGACATTTGTCCCGCCCCTTGTCCTCCTCGTCGATGCGATGTGGACGAGACACTGATTGATTGCATGCCTCCTCCAAGACCTGGTGACCCTGAGTGTGAACCAGGCTGTCGATGTGCTGACGGTTTTGTGAGAAACCCTGATGGCATTTGTGTTACGAGAGATCAATGTCGTAAGTGATTTCTTTTCCCTTTATCTGGAGATTCTGTAGCGCGTGGTTCCGTATTTCGTATTCGTATAAGAAATCACTTTTATATGGTTATATGAAATACGATTTAAGTAAATATTTTTTTTAGGCTTCCTAATAATGTACTTAAAATGATTTCACATTTTCGTAGCCATTTTCAAGTTAAATTCATTTTTGCCGGAAGCCTCACAGAATATTTTCGTGCGTGAACTGCTCTTTAACATGACCAGCCCAAAAAATCAATTGTCAAGCGAAGCGTCAGTGTTGGTCGCATAGAGTATAGTTATAGATTGGTTGGTCGGCTCATCACACAATATGGTGTCATAATAATTTTTTAACACACACGTTGTCAGTCCAACATTTAACAAACAATTAATTTCTGAAATAGCTCAATGTACGGGACCCAATGAGATTTACGACATATGCCCTAATCCTTGTCCACCTCAAAGATGTGATGTAGACCCGCGTGCAATTAGATGCCCGGCCCCACCTGAACCTGGTGACCCCAAGTGTAACCCAGGGTGTCGATGTGTTGACGGATACGTGAGGAATGAAGACGAGATATGCGTGACGAGGGATCAATGTCGTAAGTGTTTTTTTTTTTTTAATCTTAATACTGAAATTTTCGTGCATTACGCTTTTTCTGGTGCTACGAAGTGTACTTACCACCTGTATGTCTACATTATGGATTGCAATAAAGATTAATTGAATTGAATTGAGAAAAAGTGTAGTGTCAGAGAGATCGTTGTTTTACGCAAATTAAAATTCGATTTAAGTCATATTGTTCACTTACTTTTAGTGATCACGTAGTATGTGCAGTAGGTAGTTTTTAATTTTTAGTATCTTTCGATCATGTGCCTATTAAAATGTTACTCCTAAGTTGTGTCATCAACAACTTTTCTCAATTAGATAAAAAGACATACTTACTTATCATCAACTCCTCAACTCTTTTTTCTTCCAGCACAAAACTGTAAAGGAGAGCACGAAATCTACTCTCAATGCCCAGCTTTGGCTTGCCGACCACTTAATTGTACGCAAGTAGGGTTTCCACAGCCATGTCCAATCCGTGGACCTGATCCATCACGTTGTCCAGGGAAACCTGGTTGCATTTGTATAAATGAATACGCCAGAAATAGCCGAGGAAAATGCATACCTATAAAAAAATGTCGTGAGTAGTAAAATTATTATTTTATGACTTATATTTATGTGAATGTATAATTATATTATATTATTATTTTTTATTGTAATATTCACAAACCTTAAACACACTATACAATCTAACACTAAAATATATATATATTTAGTATACAGTATACTAACATTGTAAAGATGTAAAATTAGTTTGTTTGTAGTTTGTATGTAAGGGGTAATCTAGACCTAATGATACAATTCTAAAAAACAAATTACTGGAAAGTTACATTATTCCAGAGTGTTGTATGCTAAAAGTTATATTTGTATCATCATATTAGCCGAGCTATCACAATTTATAAAACGACACAATGTGCCATTGATTTTTTATATTAATATAAATTAATGCGTTGTGCACAATTTCTAAGCAGTACCGTAACAAAATCTACTAGGCTTGCTTGAATTCAAATTATAGTATTTCAATCTTTAGTATAAATATCCCGATAATAGGATTTGAATGATAGGCAAACAGATAGTGTATAACCGGGATTTAACACATAGGATACTATGTGTTATGCCGTGTTGCACAATTTCTGAGCTGCCATGCTTCCATAAAGAGGAAGAGCGGATGGGTGAATGCCAAATTTAAATTAATTTTAGAAAGTCTATCTGAAATATAGTTAAAATGTTTAATTTTTTCGTCAGCGAAAGGTGAAAAACTGATTTCTAAAATTGGGGAACTTAGGAGATGCAGTGAACTTTTTCCAATATTTAATCTGGGGCTATTGAATTGAATTTTTGTATAGGCGATTGTCTGTTGGTATTGTCACAAACGTAAATTTCGCATTTTGAGTAGTTGAGGTCAAGGCCGATGATTGGAACTACTACTTTAGGAATTGGAGTTCTTTTAGAATAGTGTCTACGTCAACTCTTAAAGCCACATCATCTAAATTTGGATATATTTTTGGATATAGTTGTTGTACGGGGGTGTATAGCCAAACTGAAAATAACTACCCGAGAGGATCATCTTGTTAGCATCCGACTGCAGATTCCAAAACGTTGTCTCCAATTTTGATGGGTGCCTGTAGCACTGCCACCAAAAACCATAAATTTCCGGTAACTCCTTTTTTACTTCAGCCAACAGTGTCCCTGTTAACGGAGTTGAAGACGTTTTTAATGTCAACCTTGAGGATGACCTCACCGTTACCGGAATTTAAAAAACTAGAATACGGCAGCCTTGCAACCCCTTTGGGATCAAATGTCAAGCTTTATAGGGGCTGGAACGTAAAATTTTGCGGTACAATTTGCTGCATATCTTGGCTGCCGTACGCCAATGGCAGTGGGATGAATGCAGCCGTTCCTTTTGCACAGTGCACATATGTTAGCCCCTTACAAGTAATAGACGATGGTATCATTCATACGCCGCTGAGCATTAGGTCAATTAGAGCCGCAAGCTCCTTCAAAAGTGATTCACCAGCTTCCCCGGCGCATGAAATCAATAAGTCTTTTAAATGATGAGGAGCCAGGCCGTCGAAGTCACCAGCGGAACCACTTCGAAAGACGCTCGCGGCTGCAATCAGAGCTAGGGTTTGCCACGTTTAAAGATGTCGAATCCAGGTCGGGTGGGACGGTGAAACTCTGGGAAAGTGAGACCTGAAAGCGCTAGATGTTTATTCTCCAGGGCTGAAAAAAGAGTTTCTGGAGAGTAGGGTGCCACCACATCGCTACTGAACCGCCTGGCCGCTCCTCTGATGTCACCTTCACTTAGTTTGGATTCTACAGGTGAAAAAATAAGCCTGTTCATGAAAGGTTATTGAAAACAGGTAATTTTGGATCTAAATTAAGGGTCGAATTGTTACAGTTATTTTTTATTTGGTTTTTCAATGTTTATCTAGTTGTCAAATTGTTTTGAACATGCAGAATCCTATAAGGGAAGGTGAGTAATTGCTCTCCCAGGCACTTATTAAGTCCTTCGTCGTAATGCGGAGACATCGTGCGAAACTCAGTGCAAGAGACCTCGCGCCCCGAAAAACTGTTTAATACTGGGGTAGAATTTTTGAATTTTGCCAACATTTCCACAAACTTCGATCGCGAGTTATCGATGTTGGCTGGGGGCACAAAGGTACACTATGAGGTTTGTGCACCTTGCCATAGTGTATCCGCAGCCCCCGTTCTCTCTCTTTAGAGAAGCTCCTAGCCACGCTTCTTTAATTCTTCTCACTGGACATCGAGCGATGTGGCAGGTTTACTGACACTATTTCCGGAGTCGGATATCCGGCATTTAATATAGGTATAAATACACTTCCTAAAAGAAAAATACACTTATGTAAACAATTATTTACACTGAACAATTCACAGAAAAAACGAATATAAATTAAATTGTCTGTCATGTCACTTTGGTGACAGCTTGACGGCTGCGTCCACTACTTAAATTAATAGCTGCGTCGCACTGGCGGACGCGCGGGACTAGGGCGCGGGCATAGACTACTATTATATAAAGGCGCGGGCGCCGCCGCCGCAGCGCTGCGCCTGCATGATGCAGCCTTTTTTTTCTATTTCTCCAGAAAGGATTCTTGTTTTTATAGAACTAGCAGAATTCCTGAACTCCTCCTGAAGCTTGACTATTTACGTCCTATATACGAAAAGAAGTAGGGAGGAAGGTTTTGTAGCTGGTGGTAACGCTTGATTTCTACAAGGTATCTTACGAAATAAAAAAAAATGGCCAAGTGCGTGTCGGACAACGCACAATTAAGGGTTCTGTAGTTGGGATCACAGATTATTAGATTATATTAGTAGCAAGCTAGTTGTGATGAATTTATCCCAAAAACAAACTTTACATTGTAGTTGAATAAAATGTTCTCCCATACATCGATATACGTCACGGTCAATTCTCCAACTGCAAAAGTAAGTTTGTAATCGCAAAAAAAAAAATATATATATGATAAAACTTCAAATTAATGATTTTCGGACTTTTCCTGTACTTGTGCTGTGAAACCTTGCTTCTTGCCAAATTTCATGATTCTAGGTGAACGGGAAAGTATGCTTATACCTTCCCGTATAGGGCAGGCGGCTTGGTATCTAGGTTTTGATTTATTTGCGAGTATCGAAGTAGGTATGTCGCATAAATGGCCGTATTTATAATAGCGTTGACTTAGAAGCTTGAATTCTTTAGGGCTCTAAATGACCGTAAACCTACATGTTTTTCAACTTGATACCTCCACGCGTTCCTGAGAAAAAGGGTATTGACATACTGACAGCGAGAAGAACAACGAAGTATTACTATAAGGGTTCCTTTTGAGGTACGGAACCCAGAAATCTGTAGCATTGTGTTGATTTGTACAAATTTGACGATGATTCGGTAACTCTAGAAATAAAAGCCCTTTTTTGCAAGCTATAACGTATCATAAAGTATCATAGCTCAGAGTATCAAACACATTGCCGCATTATTTACTACTTTGTTAATAATGTAATTCTGATCAAAGAGTATAATAAGATGGGATTCTGATTTTTAAGCCTGGCGTCGACTACAGCCGAAACGCGTCGAATCGAAGTGTTTCGATTCGAGTCGTATTTATTCCTTTTGCGTCCATCTCAGCTGAATCGAATCGAAATGTTCATTCATCGTAACACGTTATCGTGCATGCGTGATGGATAGCTCCTTCGAAGCAATGTTTTTACTTCAAATACCTTTTGATAAAGAGAGGAGAATAGGAGAAAAAGACGAAGTGCTCTTAAATACTTGGTACACGATAATATTATGAAAAAAAAATCTGCGGCGAATTTTACCATATAATACTCCTATATATATTGATCCAGATTTCATAATGGACTCTGTCAAATTTTTTCAATGTTTTCGTCAGTCCTACGAAACATTTTTTTTTTAAATAAAATTTTCAATTCATTTTTTTATGAGTGTAACTGTAGGTGAACACTATAAATAAAATACAAAAACTCGTAGGTGCGCATCCTATTGATCCGATATCCCGCGTCGACTGAGGCGCGCCGAGTCGAGTCGAAACGCGTCGGCGAAGAAAATAAAATTCGCTTGTCGAGCAATGCGCGCCGCCCACGCATTTGATTCGGCGCCAATTAGTAAATATTATATATAGGAGGCGAATTTAGGCGACTCGATTCGACTCGACTCGGCGAGCCTAGTGGACGCGAGCCTTTACAACATTTGATGACGCGAGCCTTTACAATGATACTTTTAAAGAAACAAATATCAACTGCTTTCAATAGTTGTCACAGTAATTTTATTGTCAATTTTTTTTTTTTATTATTTGACAGCCAGGAAAAGACCGAAAGAAGCAATTTTTTTAAATATTTTCAGGATATGGGAAAAGATTTCAAAATAACTTGGTCAGAAAATAAAAATGGACAGACGGGAGCAGTTAAAGTTCCTTTGTTTAGTTATTTCAATGACTGCTGGACTGGCGTATTCCTTTGGAATGTTTACAGTGCCAATTCCTTCATTTTTGGGTAGCAGCAAAAATAGTAGTACTACTGTACAAAATGTAAGCAACGATGACAGAACAGAAGCAAAGATTACCCCTGCCGCCAGGCCTGCAGCTTCTTTGGAATTGGATGTTCTTCGTAATGCTAGTGGCAATTTTTATAGTGAAAGTTTGTGAGACAAACCAAGAACTTGGGGCAGAATGGTGCTAAGCGTACAGTTTTAATTTGATGAGTTTTTACAACGTAAAATCAAATTCCATGTTAAAAACATTAAGTTAAAGTCAAAGATTTTATTTGTACCTGCTTAGAAGGTGTGAAAATAGGTACACCGATATCTTGGTAGACGAAATTACAATTTAGAAATAGAATTTTTGTTAAAAATGACAAGCTTTCTATATTAGCTCAATGTCTAATTTTAATATCATTTTGTTTTGTATTTTATGCAGATAAAAGCGGAAATTCCACACTATAGACTAATGTTATAAAATTTCCAGCTTCGTGCGGTGGCGATCCTAACGCAGTATCGGGTTGTGGTGTGAACTGCGGTAGACATTGCTCCGATCGCAATAAGAAACACCCTGTAGTGTGCACCGAAGAATGCAAAGAAAACAGTTGTGATTGCCGTGAAGGCTTCGTTTATGATGATAACACAAGAAAATGTGTTCTTCCTGAAGACTGCAGTAAGTTTTTTAACATTACCTACCTGTCTGGTCACGTTTATATCCGGCATGACGAATCGTGATTTAATTTTGAAGGGATATGATTTATTTTTGACTTACCTATAGTTTTGTAATTTTTCTCAATACGTGTGAAGGAATTTATTGTCCGTTTTCACTAACACTAGGTGACAGCTAACTTTAAGCATAAAAATTAACAACTATAGGCGATTACTAAAGTTACGACACCGTTTCACCGATGCGTAATACTTAGGCAACTCTTACGTCGGCAGTTCTTTGTGCTTTAGGGATCTGCTAACGTAAGGCATTACCTAATTATGCGATTCTTCGAAACTATCACAAATCATGATTCGGATAACATGACGATTCGTCCACTTGTAAATTACCAAGTATAAATACGCTGCTAGTTTACTTTAAATATTCTATTTACCAGCAAAAATTACATTTACATGTATTCTGCTACGCATTTAACATACTCTTTGTAGGTACATGCATTTGCGATAACCGTCACGGTAACAGGTGTTTTGTGAATAAATATATCAAAAAAAACATTATGTTATAATATCACAATAGGTACTGAAAATGATATACTGGCAAACAATGTTCTGTTTATCATTGATGCAAATAATCGTTAAATAAATATGAATCACGACGTCAATGACATACAACAGTTAAGTATTTAGGTATTTAAATAACATAACTTATTATCACTCCTGTATTCCGCGAAGGGCTTGGCAGGTACCTAAAGTACACCCACATTTCGCTAGTTATGTTTAAGTCTCATGTAATAGGGAATGAGCCTATTGCCATCAACCAGGCACAAATCCAGACTCCCGAGCTGCTGCTGAAAAATTCCAGATGGAAACCCCATTAACACTTTACCCGACTCGGGAATCGAACCCAGACCCTCATGCTCAGCAGTAACGCTTGCGAACACTTAACCAACAAAGCAGCAATTTAAATTAATATTATTTTAACAGCACCAGTGTGCGGGAAAGATGAAGTTTATTCAGCATGTACCAACAGCGACTGTCAACCGAAGAATTGTTCGCAATTAGGATATCCAATACCGTGTCCCAGAATTGACCCCGCATATTGCATCAAAGGATGTTCTTGTAGACAGGGATACGTACGTGCCGCAAATGGCACTTGTATACCAAAAGAAAAATGTCGTAAGTATCTATGAAAATCTATTTTATATCTAGTTTTCTTAGTATTGAAAAATTTACTATACTAGAAATAAAATTATTTATTTCAAAATTTTTTATAAGGGTTATTTTAATTAAAATGTTACAAGCATTATTAGACCGAGACTTTTTTGAGAACGGTGAACCGCACGTCATTATTAACACTTGCACTACGAAAACAAATCTTACTACTTAGATAATATAAAGTCACTGTCAAAGTCATTTTTTTATCATGCGGTTGGCCCCCATGGTAACCGCACGTTAATGGGACGTGCTGTTGACTGTACCTTTAAAAAATATTGGTTAAGTATCAAATTACTATGTCGATAGATATTTATCGGTTTTTACCTTCTTACAGCTTCATGCAGAGGAGATCCAAATGCGGTATCAGGATGTGGACAAAACTGCGGCAGACGTTGCTCCAATTACAATAGCACAAAACCCGTGATTTGCCCAGCTATATGCGAAATAAACGGCTGTGATTGCAGAGAAGGTTTCGTATTAGACGACAGCACTGGAAAATGTATCCGTCCGAATCAATGTGGTAATTTAGCCTGACATAATTATTATTAATAAATTTATTTCAGATAATTAAAATCCAAAGGTACAATATTAAATTAAACTAAAATCAATAAGCACATATACACTACAATTACATAAAATTTAAATAAAATTGAATTACACAATATTATAATAAAATAATTTACTATAAAATCAAAATCAAACTTTTGTTAGTAGGTTATTAAAGATGTGTTAGTGAATGCCCAAAACAATGCGCATCCATTTGTTTTGGATAGGGCAATCTGCACGAGATACAATCATCTGCAGGATGCCGCTGCTGCTGCCTCGCACACACTCATATGAGTGTTCATTCCTCGCCTCGCGCTCATATGAGTCAGACAGCCGCTTCCTTGTATCCGTGTTTTTAAATTCAAAAGTTGGTAAAATATGCAATAATTTGTGTGTGCTATATACGAACGTGTAGCCAAAGACATGTTCTATTAAACTGTGCGAATAAACTTGAGTGACAGCCAGTGAACAAAGAGAAATCCCGAAATTATTAAGACTTGACGAAGAAAAAAAGCGTGCCTGCTCGGTGGTGTTGGTGAGCCGTGACATTGACAAACAATGCAAGGTCATTATTTGCTGAAGCTCCACAAACACGAGCTAATTAGAGAACTATTATTACAACCAAGTTTCTAAAGCCCGCTTGGTCTAGCGGTATTGCACGGCGGCTACCGGGCAGAGGTGCGCACGTTCAAATCCAACATCGCTCAGTTTGACTTTTTGTTACTTCTTGTTCTTTTTGCATCTTTTTATTGGATAATCTTGCAAGCTGAAGTAATTAAGAGATAATTTTATTGTTTTTATTTGATATATATCGCCTTGAAATATGATAAGGAGATCTTCATCAGATAAGCCAACAGAAATGCTTTATGATTCTGAGCCAGAAACAAGCTCAGTTTCAACATCGCCACAGAATCTCTCTAACATAACACAGAGGTTCAAACGCAAGCATCAGCATGATGACTATTTAAATGACTTCTTAGGGGAAATACAAAGAATGATAAAGGATTTTACGGAAAGTCAGGATACAAAATATAATACATTGTTAAGTACAGTAAATGATATTAAGAGCCAAAATGCAGAGATTGAAAAAACCACCAAATTCTTATCAGCAAAATATGACGAATTACTACCAAAATTGGGTCAGCTGGAGAAAGAAAACCGAGAAAAAATGGCTTATATACAGATATTAGAGGAGAAAATAGAAAGTTTGGAGATTTTTAATAAGTCATCTAGCTTGGAGATCAGGAACCTCCCTCTGAGCAAAATTGAAACCAAAGTTACTCTCTCCGAGACTCTGATTAATACCAGTAAGGTTCTGAATGTCCACTTACAAAAATCTGACATTAGGGATATCTATCGCCTGAAGTCTAAATCTGAAAAGAGTAGTGGAACAGTGGTAGTTGATCTGACTACAGTTATTGCTAAAGACAGTCTCCTACAAGCCTACAAAAACTATAACAAGTATAACGGATCAAACAAATTATCCTCAAGAGACATACTGTTAGACGGATCATCAAATCCAATCTATATGTCTGAAAACTTAACAGCTAAGAAGAGGCGATTATTCTATCTTGCACGAGAAAAGGCAAAAACACTTGAATATAACTACTGTTGGGTCTCGTACGGCAAGATTTTTCTGAGGAAAAAGGAGGGTATACCCGCCATACGTATCGACTCCGAAAGGGACTTCTGCAAGCTACAATTAAACATAGATTGACTAAGCTCTAAGGCTGGACTAATCTATCTTCCTGCTACGATGGATTATCGCATGTTTTTTTGGTATAAAACCAATTTGTTATTAGAATTCTCTCTTGGTATCCTTTTGCACTGTAAACTTGATTTTTACTTCAATATTTGTAATAACACAATAAACATATACGAATCACACACCACTCCACACTACCAATTATACACAATATATACATACACACACACTCAATACATGCAAATATCACACACCGTGATAAAAAAAAAAAATCAGTAAACAGAAAGCATTTAGCAATTTTTCGAGTACGACTAAGATTGTTCAAGCAAAACATACACAAGTTTCACAACATGCGCACACATAATATCATAAGTGATCACCTACGGAATAACAGGCAAAATTACGCTGGCCAACCAATAGCATGGATAAATTATCATACCATATATATAAATATCATAACGGAAGTATCGGTACTATCAGAGTACTTGTTGAGTAAAACACCTCTCAGCCCATCACTAGATGGTCTCGTAAGCCCTTATGCTGTCTCCTTCGATAAATGTAATTTTAAAATTCGATAAAGATTTAATAAATGATATTGACAATTATTCGATATCCGATACCGTGTCTTGTGAACCTGAGCGTTGTGCATATATTCTGAACCAACCGAATTGCTTTTTAAAAATACTATCGCAAAATATTCGTAGTCTTAATGCTAACTTTGATAGTTTGAATATCCTCATACAGAGATTTCAATTTGAATGTGACATTATTGTTCTTTCGGAGTGTTGGATGTCCTGCGTTCGGAATCTTCCTATCCTCGATGGATATTTAAGTTTGTCTACATCCTTGCACTATAACCAGAATGATGGGGTTGTTGTATACATAAAAAATAATATAAAAGCCTCTCTTGAAGAACCCGTGATGCAAGAGGCTAACTGCATACTTATTAAAACGAATTATGATGTGGCTGTTATAGCACTTTACCGTCCTTTCTGTTTCAAAAATATAAATAATTTCCTACAAAAAATTATAGATGGTTTATCATCTTTCAAGAATATAATAATTGTAGGCGACATTAACATAAATATTGCTGCAAACAGCTCTGATCGTTTTTTGTCAGATTACTTTGATCTTCTATCACTAAATGGCTTTTTTCCAGCATTCAACGAACCCACACGTGCTAATAGTTGTCTAGATCATGTAATTTTGAAATCGAATATACATGTAAATACGTTTATAATTGAATCCCTTATTACGGATCATGCACCTATTCTGTGCTGTGCTAAAGTTAAAAACGTAAGTAAACCAATAAAAAAACAAATAATGAAACTCGACTATGAGGCAATAAAGTTGGCTTGTGATCATCTTGACTTCACATCAATTTTCAATGCGGTTAACCCGAATGAGGCTATGGACATATTTATATCTAAAATTACTTATATCATACAGATAAACACAAAAATACTAAATGTAACGAATAGAAACAGAATTCTAAAACCTTGGATGACAACTGGACTCATCAGGTGTACTCGGAACAGGGATCGGATGCACAAAAAATGGAAACATAATCCGGATAACGTAGTGCTTGAAATCACATATAAAAGATACAGAAATTTCTATAATAACCTTGTTAAGAAATTAAAGCGGGAATATGAAAAAAATCTACTCAGAGAAGCAGGTAAAAATAGTAAAAATATATGGAATGCTATAAATAACATAACAAATAGAAAAGTAAAAAAAGATAACTCGTTAGATCTGCTTTTAATAGAGCCAACACCGCATGAATCTGTCAATGCCGCAAATAAATTCTTTGCTACTGTAGGGGAAAACTTAGCTAACAAAATGACGCCTCCAACTGAATCACTTCACAGTGCCACATCCAATGTTCGGCAACACTTGCACACGCCGTCTTTAACTTGCAATTCATTTGTTCTACTTGACACTGATGAAACAGAAATTGAAAGACTCATCGTTGGCCTGAAATGTAACTGTGCTGCAGGTGATGATGGAATCTCATCTGAGATCCTTAAATTAACTAAAAATAAAATAGTGCCTGCGCTTACGCATATCTTTAATATGTGTTTAAAGCTGGGAACATTTCCAGACTCACTCAAAAGGTCCAGTACGACCCATCTTCAAGGGTGGAGATGGAAACCGTGTCACTAACTATCGACCTATTTCTATTCTCACATCGTTGTCAAAAATCTTAGAAAGGATAATTAATACAAGACTAATAAAATATCTAGAAAAATATAATTTACTTTCAAATCATCAATTTGGTTTCCGATCCGGCAAGTCCACAGAGGATGCATTAAACAAATTTACTGATCACATTGTTCGAACCATAGATAACAAAAAGAAATGTCTCACAATTTTTCTTGATCTGGCAAAAGCTTTTGACACGGTTTCTATTCCCACCCTAGTTAACAAGTTACATCAACTCGGTATTCGAGGGGAGCAACTGAAATTGCTTCAAGATTATTTATCCGGAAGAACACAAAGGGTGAAAATCTCAAATTATACGAGTGATAGTCTGCCTATTACCCATGGAGTGCCACAGGGTAGTATTCTTGGCCCAACGTTATTCTTAGTCTATATTAATGAGCTTACACAACTTAATATCGAAAACTGTAAAATTATTTCCTATGCCGACGATACGACCTTAACATTCCATGGTGACACTTGGGATGAAGTTTACCAAAAGGCCCAACATGGATTTAACATGGTCACTAAATGGCTTGCCTTAAATCATCTGTCGCTAAATACAGATAAAACTAAATTTATCCCTTTCTCAATTCGCAACCCTGACAAATCGCTTCAACTAACTCATCACTTAATCGCTCACACCTGTCATACTGAAACTGTAAATTGCTCGTTACCGTCTTTATCTTCCGTGGAGTCTATAAAATATTTAGGTCTTATATTTGACAAAAATTTGAACTTTAAAATTCATATAATTAATCTTTCAAACAGAATTAGAAAACTTATCTATGTATTCAAAAAAATCAGACACTCAGCCAATACTAACTTAATAAAAATTATTTACTATTCTTTGTGCCAAGCGGTCATAACTTATTGCATCACTATCTGGGGCGGTGCTGCCAAAACCCATAATTTAATTGTTGAACGCGCGCAAAGAGCCTTGCTTAAGGTTAGTTACTTTAAGCCCAGGTATTTTTCTACCACTGAGCTGTACAGGATTAGTGAAGTGCTTACGGTTCGCAAACTTTTTGTACTATTATTAGTTATGAGACAACATTCCAGTGTCTGGCTAAACACCCGGACTGAAAAAGAAAGTACAGGGAGAAGGCGGTTAGAACTATGTAAATCTGTGCCTTGTAGAACAACTTTTGCTCAAAGATTCAACTTGTTCCTGGGCCCAAGACTCTATAACATAGCTAACAAAAAAAAAGAAATTTTCTCCATGACAAAGAGAGAGTGTAAACAGAAGGTGATGAGCTGGCTTTTATCACTTACTTATGACGAAACTGAAAAACTGTTTCATGTCCCTGCATAAATTGCTATCAAGTATTTTGTATTGTTAACTCCACTCACACTCATACACACATCTCTTACATAGTTAAAACTCACACACAAACACACATCGCACACATCTCTACCCTCACCCCCACACTCACATCCACCTCCACTCACACACACACACACACACCTTAACACACCCTCACTCACACACAAACGCAACACACAATCACAATCATACCTATTTTGTTCTCTTGCTCTTAAATAATGCCTTAATAGTGTTATGTACTTACCTCAATTACAATTTATTATTATTTTTTTTTTTTTTCACTTGCATGGTATTTTTATTTTATTTTTTTTAGGCTTTCAAATCAAAAATTTTTTGTTTATTTTGTACCTAGAATGCTCCTTTTCTAAAACTACAAGTGTAATATTAAGCTTTATGGCTCTAATGTATTTAATATTATGTGAATGCAAATGAGGATGGGCGCTGATACCTATAACACAAGATATTAAGTTACTTAGCTTAGGTATTAGTAGCAACTCCAATATGTAATCATTTTAACTACCTTTTGGCCTATTTTGTGTAAACCTGTTTCTTTATGTTAATTTTGAAGGTGCAAATAAACATTTTTATTATTTTTATTATTACTACACTGTGACAAGGAAGCTAAGCGTGATAATGTCCATGTGATCCTAAAAGTACTTCCATAGACTTCTACATCTCTCTCCCCGTTGCCATATCTGGCATATCCAGCGACATAAAATAATCCAAGTCTGTCACGTCAGCGCTTCTTATGCCTCCTTTGATGACACAAAATTCTAATTTATTTAAACATTTCTCTCCTTTTTGCCATTTCTGGCCAATTAAAGAATCCATGTCGACACGCCAGCTCTTTCTAGGGCAGCTTAGATAACGATGTCCGTCTTCAGGCACCTTCTGCGTAACGACTCTGGTCCTTCTGTTCTGATGCATAGACACAGAAGGACCAGAGTTCTGATGCATAGACAGATAAATTACAAAAAATATCAGCACGTAGGAGATGAACTGGACAGATTCCACCAAAACTGGAAGGAGATGACAAAAAAAAAAACAGCAAAGAGTGACAAAATTAACAAAATGTCGTTGTTATACAGTTTCTTGCGGTGGAGACATCAATGCCAAACCTGGTTGTGACAAAAACTGCACCAAACGATGCCCTGGACCCAAACCATCAGAATGTAAATGTTCCAAAGATGGCTGCGTTTGCAAAGACGGATTTTTGTACGATCCTAAAGTCAAGAAATGTGTACGTCTTGAACAATGCAGTAAGTGCGATTTAATAATGTATTAATATCAAAAAATGAAACTCACTCTTTGAAACTATTTTCCCATTCGCCCTAGAGGACCAATATTCAATCATAAACAGACAATTGACAATCGCCCCTAGATACCGTCGTAATAATACGGTTGTAAGCGCACCATACACTTCTCGCAACACTGTTTACTCATTTACTCATTTAATACGGTAACAGCAATTACATTAATTAACATAGTTTCAAACAGATACAAAGCATACTTTCTCGGCATAATACGGTTGTAAGCGCACCATACACTTCTCGCAACACTGTTTACTCATTTACTCATTTAATACGGTAACAGCAATTACATTAATTAACATAGTTTCAAACAGATACAAAGCATACTTTCTCTCACAAAACATCAGACATACACGCATAATTCTACTCCATTTATCAGTAAATAGATCACATTCAGGACTGATGGTCAGGAGGGTGTTAAGCATCCTTAAAGTCCGACACACCGGGGACTCAGCTTTGGCGATAGTTTTAGAAGACGGCGGCGCAAACAGATTGCGTCAACGGCTTTGGCGATGTCCGATGTATTTGTCGGGAATAAAAAGCCGACAGAAAAGATCGTGGAGTTCGGGACTGTCAATGAGTCCTCTAAGAGTTTTACAGGCTACTGTGAGCTGTAAAAAGCCTCTTCTAACCTCCAACGAGTTGAAGCCCAAAACTTCTAGGAGGTAATTAGTAGGGTACATGAAAGGAAAAGAAAAGAAGTGGTACATTTTTTTATACAGAAATCTCAAAAAAGTTTTCTGTACCTTTTCGAGCATTAAAGTTTGAGTCGCTGTATACGGATGGATACAGGCACCAGCCTCAAGTTTACTACAAACCAAAGTGCTGTACAGAAGCTTAATTACGTTTGGGTTGTCTTGCCTTCCACACACTGCCCTTGTCTGGCTTGCTTAAATGTAGGTATAAACTCATATTTCATAGAAATTAAGCTTAAAATATTTTTAGCTCCACCTTGTGGCAACAACGAAGTCCTCTCAAACTGCAGCAATGGTGGATGTGGACCCTGGCGTTGCACGGATGTAGGAATTCCTACAGGTTGCGTCAAAATGGACCAAAAATATTGCATCGTCGACTGCGTCTGTAAAGAGGGTTATGTGAGAGATGACAAAGATGTTTGTATTCCAGTAACTGATTGCCGTAAGTAGATATCAGTTATTGTATATATAAGTTACTTACTCAGACCAACAAAAAAGGAAGACGGCGCGCCGCGAACGTCAAAGGTGAAGCCACCTTTTTATCTATGTGTGTGTCGCAGAGTTGCAACTTGTTAAAAATTGTCCCTATAATTTGGGGAATAATGGGGCCATGTTCACATACTCTCATATAATCTGGGGTGGCCAGATTATAGGAGATTATGTGAACATGGTTTTAGTTATTGTCTGTGCTTGAGCTTGTATATTTACTTACAGGAGCACGGTTTGGTGGCTTCTCTTTTGATGTTTGCGGCGCGCCGTCTTCCTTTTTGTGTTGGTCTGAGGTTACTTATGAACAATATCTTTTGTGCAACAAAAACAAACACGGGAAACGGGGTGTTCTTTTTAATGCACCCAATGATCAGATCGACTAACTACTGTAGATATTGCATACTTCTTCTTTGGCTTGGGCATTAAAATTATAATTATGACAAACATAAATATAATTATTAAATATCATCATATTTACCTGATACAAAATAATTTAAATTATAATTTTTGTCATAATTATAATTTTGCCTAATAGCAGGCAAAGGATATTATGGATATAAGAAAGGACCGAACGGAAAAATAAATGGAAAATACTAGAGAAGGCCTTCACCCATGATGGAGTCCCCAACCTATCTCAACCCCAAATCTTGAAACTTTCAAAACTAATTGTACTAACATACAAGCAAACCGCGAAAACACATACTATCATTTACATTATTTAAAATGTCAACTACTATCTATGTCTACATCTATATATATAATAAAATTGTAAAGAAGCCAAAACTGTACATATAATGTTTTTGAAAAAAGTTCTTGCTACGAGGTACGTCTGATGCTGAAAACATAATTTTAAGAATTTTTGTCGATTGGCGCAAAAACGGCCTTATGGATTTGGATGAAATTCGGCACACAGATAACTATCTGTGTGCGGGCAAAAGCTAGTCTAAGATATCCACCACTACGAAAGCGGCTCTACACAAAAAACAGTTCATCGTACAGTCATGCGTTCGCGCACCGTGACGTCAGTCGGCAATTTTCATGTGTTTACAAACATAGCCGAAGCGACGAAGATTCTTGGAATCTTGTTACGTCCGAATGTTTTTATGGATGCCAGAGAACTGGACTCTATCGTAGTGTATGTTTCATTTGAATGTATTATCGTATAAAACTCACAAAAGTCGGTATGTAAAGAGCAAACACAGTTAGTTTCAGATTTCTAGATTCTAGATTTCTAGATTTTCTACAAAGAAAAAACAAGGGATGACCTATATTTTTTATGGTTTAAAATGCATGCTGTGTTAACTCTTAACGTGAAACATAAATAAAACCACTTACCAAAGTACAATATTCATTATTTACAAGCTTCCGAAGTTGAGACAAAAACTTGTTATTGTTTTTTACATTAGATTTTATGACAGCGAAAATAATATTTTTTTCATGTCATAGACTAGTTCAGTGAGTGTTGTTGTATCTCAAAAGGTTCGGACACAGATAATCTATCACAGTAAATGCATGGAATTGGATATTACTACTTAATAGTGGTGGAACAAGGTTAAAAGTAAAAAAAGATTGTCTTGGGAACTTTGTTCCCACGGACAATCTACTATTGGGGAACAAACTTCTCGCGGTCGCGCAAGTGGATATGGAAGAAATAAAGGCTTATTTATTATAATACTAGGTTTTGCCCGCGTCGAGGTCGGAAATTATCCTACGGAAACATACTACTGGGATAAAAAGTATTTTATGTCCTAACCCAGGTTATGGTCTACGCATGTGTCAAATTTCAAACAAATCCGTTCAGCCGTTTTAGCGTGAAAGCGTAACAGAAATTAAACTCACTTTCGCATTTATATATTAGATAGGATTATTATTTTGTTTATCTAGCTGAATGCGGTGGGGATCCAAACGCAGTAGCAGGATGTGGTATTAACTGCGGTAGACTTTGCTCAAACTACAAAAATGCTGAAAATGTATCCTGTATAACTGTATGCTATGACAATGCTTGCGATTGTAGAGAAGGATTTGTATTGGATGAAAATACAAACAGATGTGTCCTGCCTAAAGACTGCAGTAAGTATTTTTTTTATGACATCTCTGTGCCCCAAAATAATTCTGTAGATACTGTTTCCTAAGGAGGAGATAGTTCTTAATCAAATGGTAGGTATTCTTCAGAAATCCAAAAAGACACTTGAAGTCAGTAATAAAATAGTTGTCTTACAGTTATTTTTATCATTCACAGCACCAGTTTGTAGCAAGAACGAAGTATTCTCCCCTTGCGTCAATGGTGGATGTCAAGCCAAGAACTGCTCACAGATAGGAGAATCAGTCCCATGCGTTAAACCTGCTAAATGTAAACCGGGATGCCTTTGTGCTGAAGGTTTCCTTAGAGACGCCTATGGTAAATGTATACCAAAAGACCAATGTCCACGTAAGTATATTCTTTACGATTGTCCTTAACTTTCTCTGAAAAGAAGATGAAAACTACTTTAGGATTAACTACGTTAATCGGTGCAAAACTGCTAAAGGTGAATTCAACCAAACTTTTATACCTAGCATAAGTCTTAATCTTCTAGTAAATTTTGAATTTTTGACTGTTTCTCCATAAAAAAACTGTCAGTCGTCAATTTTAGTCCACTGATAAAAGATATCCGACTTCGGCCAAATAAGACTTCAATAAGAAATGTGATCAATCAGATAATCTAAATAATTGTAAAGAGTACTAATTATGACAGGTTAAAATAAAGTTTTATGGATCCCAACTCTTTTATTCCTGCAGCAAAATGTAAAGGTGCAAATGAGATCTATGACCCATGTCCACCAAGTTGTCCACCGCAAACTTGCGAAAGTATAGGACAAAAATACTTCTGTCCATTGATGCCCGCTAACAAAACTTCCAAGGACTGCCACGGCGCCTGTCGATGCAAACCAAACTACTTCAGAAACAAAATCGGAGATTGTATTTCGGCAAAGAATTGTCGTAAGTTTTTTGTCTGTTTTCAAACTTATTTGAGATTCTATGCCTTAAATTATTGTGGAACTTCTATCAAATTCTTGGCTCCTGGTACCTCTCGACTTGAAATGAGTTCAATTTAATATAACATAACATCACACCTGTTTTCCTTGAAGGGGTTATGCACACCTATAGTAGTACATTTCGCCAGTTATGTTTAAATCTCATGTAATAGCTGCGAGCCTATTGACATCAACCGGGCACAAATCCAGACTCGGGGATACTACTAAGAAATTCCTTATGGAAAAACTCAATGACATTGCCCGACCAGGGCATCAACCCAGGACCTCATGCTAAATATGTAATATTATGGCTAAATTCATTTGTTAATTATAGTGAAATGTGCGGGTCCTCATGAGTTCTTCTCTTGTGGCGGCGCATGTGACAACGTCTGCGAAACATTGAACAAACAGAACCAGACCAACTGTCCTATCATCAACATCAAGTGCAATGAAATGTGTTACTGTGAAAAAGGATACGCCAGAGATAAAAATAAAATTTGCATTCCCATAGATAAATGTCCAGGTAATAATTCGGTGCTTATTATAAAAAATGCTCATAAATATTATATGTATGTAGTCTGTAAATCTTCGATTACATTACAACAACAAATTTTTTGTGCATCACAAGTAACCCTGCTATCATCTTCTTTTCTCTTCCTTTTGTTTTTCTTTCTTTCTTCTTCTTTTCTTTTCTTTTCTTCTTTTTTTCTTAGTTCATACCACAATTTGGGGTTAGTGTTGAAAATCTTCGTCTTCCATTATTTTTACCCGACTGCGCGGAACGTAATGTGTTTATCAGCCTATATTATGTATTTATGTATGTTTGTTCCTATGTGGCGCTGTATAGACCAAATGCGTAGGCCGATTTTGATAATTCTTACGTCAATCGATTTGTCTTAATCTTTTGAGTGTCACTAAAGACATTAAAAAAAAAACAAAAAAAATAAATAAAATAAAAATAGTTTGACAGTAATCAACATTCAATATGGCGACAGCTAGACAAAAAAAATCGACGAACTAGGTATTTCAAGTGGGGTATTATTAAATAGGTCTTTGATAATCATCTTTAGGTTTCTCCAATCATTTATCATTTTGAATGAACGTTTAGGATCTTTAACGATTTAAAATTGGTTAGAAACCATTCTTAAATTTTCAAAACTTATAATAAATGTTGTGATAAAGTTCTTATTTAATCGTATAATAGGTATTAATATCATGAAAAATAACTATTATAATATAATGTCAATAATATAATATTCTTAAAATCGAGTATCAAATTCATAAATTTACTTCTTTGAAAGATAATTTTAACTACCGTGACATAAAGCGTTACAAATAATCCTAACTAAAAGAAATAAAAAAAAACCCGACTGCATAAAAAGTGAACTTTAAAAAAGATGGAAATAAGATGATCTGATCTGATCTCATGCAGTCGGAGGCATCTAAAAAACAATAAAGACCTATTTACTCCGATTGCATGAGATTAGGTCATCTTGTTCCCAACTTTTTAAAGTTCACTTTTTACGCAGTCGGGTTTTTTGATTTTTTTATTTTCTTTTTTATGTTACACTTTTTAGGGATGATGTTATCATTCTTCATCTCAATGTTTACAGCCATTTAGCCATAATCATCTGTCACACAACCCATCCACCTATTTTTTTGGTTTTCCCCTACGATATTATTTTGTATCATAGGAAAATGCTGTGAGAACGAAAGATGGGAAGAGTGTCCAGCAAAGCTTTGTTCACCGCAGTCGTGCAAAGATTTGGGCTTCGAAATAGCTTGTGTTAATGCAGACAATTCATCCTGCCCCGGACCACCGGGATGCGTCTGCGACTACAACTTTGTCAGAGATGAAAATGGAAAATGTATCCCTGAAAAAGGATGCCGTAAGTTAAATTCTAAAGTTACCTAATTATTTATTTAATACAGCAACTTATTTATAAAGTTCACGACTAATATTTCTGGAGACTCCAAATTGCCACGTAAGGTCGACCTTCACAAGGTGGTTGGTAGCAACTGAATAAGATAAACCGAGGGACAAGTTAAATGACGTGGAATTGGGGAGATCTATGACCACAATGAACTGTTTTTACCAGATGAAGGTGATAATAATAATAGTTATTTTAATTTGACTTTTGATTCGGATTTTAATTAATTTTGATTTTAATATTAATTGTGACTTTAATTTCGATCTTAATTTTTGATTGTAATTTTGATATTAATTTTAATTGTGATTTTAATCTGATTTTTAATTTCGATTTTAATTTTTGATTGTAATTCTGATTTTAATTAGACTTTTAATTCGGATTGTTAAACCTATTAATTTTAGTTATGGTTCAGTACTTGTGGCACATCTTATTAGTTTATGGGGCATGTGGGCAATTGTTACACTAACCAGATATTATATACTTACTATAGATATTATCAGTGTAAACAATTGTTGGTTGGCCAATAAAGGAAAATAAAAATAAATAAAATAAAATTATCTAATAGTGGAGTAAATCTAAGATTTAAATTATTTACAGCATCTTGTGGAGGTGATCCAAATGCCGAAGCAGGTTGCGGCCTAAACTGTGGTAGACTTTGCTCCAATTACAATAAAGGACCAGTACCCTGTCCTAGGATATGTAAACCAAACTCTTGCGACTGCAAAAAAGACTACGTATTCGATGAAAATATAAAAAAATGTGTTCTCCCCAAACATTGCAGTAAGTACTCAATGAATAATAATAAAAATGAGTAAGTATTGTAGACAAAATACTCATCAATGATGATGTTTCTAGCACCAGTATGTAAAGAACATGAAGTATATTCCGAATGTACCAACGGTGGATGTCAAGCTAGAAATTGTTCTCAATTAGGAAAACCTGTGCCTTGTGTAAAATTGGATCCTAAATCTTGTATAAAAGGCTGCGTTTGCGAAGAAGGATATTTACGTGCAAGGAATGGTACTTGTGTTCCGGTAGATAAATGTGACAGTAAGTAATACCTACTTTAAACACCAGCATTCAATATTTTTCTACAGTGTGCATCTGTTTGTTCTCGATAATAATTTCTGATCTCTTCTTTGGTCTCACTGGTCCTACTTATCTTTTAAATCCATGAGCTCAAGAACAGCTTAACTGGTTAAATTTCCACATAAAATAAGCCTTTCTTTGCTTATTTTCTCCCTATAACTCTTATTTTCTTTTAGATTGCAACAAACCCCACGAGCATTACGATCCTTGTGCTCCATCATGTCCACCACAAACTTGTGAAAGTATTGGAAGAAAGTACAAATGTCCCATAACTGCTGCAGTTTGTAGGGGAGCCTGCCGATGTAACAAGGGATACTTCAGAAACAAAATAGGAGAATGTATACGCAAAAAGGATTGCTGTAAGTAAAACTTTATAAATTAATCTGTCTAGCCCTTTCCCAACTATGTTGGGGTCGGCTTCCAGTCTAACCGGAAGCATCTGAATGTATTTTACATATTATATATATTGTATTTTACATGGAGCGACTGCTTATTTGACCTCCACAACCCAGTAACTGGGTAATACTGGTAAGACTCCCCCCCCCTCCCCTGGTAAGACTGTTTGTTAGACTTTCGGGCTTCTGACATCCCATAATGACGGTCAAAGATCTACGAATAACAGGCGGGACCAACGGTTTAACGTGCTTTCCGAGGCACGGAGGAGTAAAACAGTAAATGTAAGTAAAACTTTATGACCAGATGAAATTGAATCTGGTATAAAATAAACCGTCAGTGTGAAAAGAATAGTTGCACTTATCTATAAATTTCTGCGATTCTCAAAATTCTGTGTCATCGAAAAGCGGAAACAGATGTTGTAAATGATGATTTTGATCCTATTGTTTTGTTTAAAAATGTTAAAATTTTTACTTCGTGTTTTTAGTGAAATGCAAAGGGCCCCACGAGTACTTCTCTTGTGGCAGTGCATGTGACAATGTATGTTCGACACTACACAAACAGAACCAGACCAACTGTCCTATCAAAAATATCAAATGCAACCCCATGTGCTACTGTGAAGAGGGATACGCTAGAAATAAATATAATGTCTGCATACCCATCGATGAATGTCCAAGTATGTACAATCTTTAAACGTATTGTGTCAGCTTTCTACCCTAATCGCAATATATTTGTCTGCTTTCTTTTCCTCACATCTCTATCAATCGCCATCGCAGCATTCATGATGAATGAATTTTAAAATTATCACCTTTCTCACAATCCATTATATTGTTTCTTTAATCTTCCTCTACTCTTATAACCAACTAAGTTCATAAACAAAACTTTCCTTATGGCTGGTCCCTCATTCCTGTGCATCACATACCCATACCATGACAACGAAATACCACATTACTTTTAGGTTACCGACGCCATTTCGATCTTTCTATTCTATTTCTATTATTTCTTTCTACCTACTCCTTTCTAAGTCATCTTTGCGTTTTACTTTAGCAATGAAAAATAATTAAACTTTTTCTTTAGAACCAAGATGTGGAGTCAACGAAAGACTAGAACAATGTCCACCTGGATTATGCACGCCACAGAAATGCTCGCAGTTAGGCTTTCCCTATGCTTGTCCTGACTTACCTAAGTATGGATGTCCTGAACCTCCCGGTTGTGTCTGTATTGATGAGTACGTGAGAGATTCCAGAGGAAGGTGTATACCTAAAAAGAATTGTCGTAAGTGGAGAATTTATTATCAATAACTATTCAATGAATGTCAGATTTAATTTTTACAGCCGTTATTAAATTCAAAACATCTGATATTATATTGATATATAGTATTTGATAGACAATCTTATTGGAGTGCGTATCACAAGCACTAACGTCCTATTTTTAAACAATCCAGCAAAACACTCGATTCAAAACTAAACGATTTAAAAATAATCCTTAATTAAATCTAATTGAGCATCGATAGGAAACGTGGTTTATAAGAACATATCTTACCATCAGTTACCATCTTTCAGCCTACGCGAATGTATTTTTTTTGTTTGACAATTATATATTTTACTATGGTTAACGACTAATACAAATTCTAGTTTTACAACATTCTATATCAAAAAAAATCTTTCAGCTTCGTGCGGAGGGGATCCTAACGCGGTATCGGGTTGTGGTATTAACTGCGGTAGAACTTGTTCTACTTACAACAGAACAGACATAGGTTGCGCTGCAGTTTGTTATTTCAACGCTTGTGACTGCCGAAAGGGATTCGTATACGATGACAATTTAAAGAAATGTGTCCGGCCTGAAGACTGCAGTGCGTATTCTTTTTTTTATTTTTGTGACTACCTTACCTAATTATTATCGTCGTCCTGAACTTATGCCTGTTTATTTGTGGTTGGCGCAGCATATCTTCTTCTAACATAGATCTCTATAAGCTAGATGGCGGCTGTGTTACCTCCTTTCTTGCTTTTTCATATTTTTCGATCCAATGTTCCTATGATCTTTCCCTGATCCTATTCAAATTCATTTTCAAAACTATTCTTATTTCAGTATGATTAATTTTAATTTGCTAAAACCTTATATTTTTTCGTAGCACCTACTTGTAAAAAGAACGAAGTCTATGATTCATGCGCCAACGGTGGATGCGGAAAGTGGAATTGCTCACAATTAGGGCAACCTGATCTTTGCATTGATGTTATCGAGTGTATTGGAGGCTGTATTTGTCAAGAGGGATACTTACGAGCAAAAAATGGCACCTGCGTGCCTATTGATCAGTGTCCAAGTAAGTTTTTTAAAGATTAACCACCTCGATTCTGATTGTGTATAGTTTTGAAATAATAGCACTTCACGAATGACCTGCACCTCGGATGACCTAAAGAAGGCCACAGACGCCGCAATCAATGTGGCCACGTACTGAGCACAATCAATATAAAGACATAGAAGAAGAGTACTATCGACACTAAAAGAAGAAGAAGATGAAGCAAGGCATAGGCCTCTTTTTTCCTCTTACCAATAATTGTCTCTGAATAATGCCGCCTGGGGATATGCATTTGGATAGAAGTCCAACTGAACCCACCATCTTGATCTGACCTACTGAAAAGTCCTTTGCTGCTATTATGAATCAGTTGTGTGATTGATTTCGCCCATAAATCATATGGCATGCTACTGATATTATGATTTATTAATATAATTATGTCAAAGACAATTAAAATATAACTCATGTGGAAAAATCTGAACTTAAACCTCTGACTTTTCTATTACAGTACCGCCTTGTGGTAAAAACGAACGGTTCGAATTTTGCCCAGATTCTGTATGTGAGCCACAGACATGCTCAGATCTAGGCTTCCCTTTAACGTGTCCAGCGTTAACAGGTGATTATAGCTGTCCAGGACAACCGGCTTGCATCTGTGATTACGGTTTTGTAAGGAGTGGTAGTGGAATTTGTATACCGAAAAAAGAATGCCGTAAGTATTTTAGAGGTATAAAAGCTTTCTAAATTACCTTAGTCAACACTTTTAATAACGACAAATTAATATAATAATGGTGGTTATAAAATACTAAGATTCTTCTTCACCCGGCCTTGGTAAAGATCTCTATTGGCGCACACATTATTTATAAAAAAGTCCAAAAATGTTTTCAACAATAGTTAAATAAAATACCTAACTAGATTCTATCCTAACACTAACCGAACCCCATGCCGAACCCCATAGGTTCACAACTACTGTAAGCCCGCGGTTGCCATTGGATGATGGTATTTTATATTTATATATATTATTTAATTATTTTGTATCTGTGGACTTCAAAAGTTTTTACTCACAATCCAATGGATTATCGTCAAACGCGCGTCAGGTTAATAAAATACTCTTTTCTTGTAATTATTCTTTATTTGTCATATATATATATATATATATTAATTACAGCATCTTGCGGTGGAGATCCAAATGCGGAATCAGGCTGTGGTATCAACTGTGGTAGACTTTGCTCCAATTACAACAAAGGACCCGTACCATGTCCTAAAATATGCAAAGTTAATGCTTGCGACTGTAAAAAAGACTATGTATTTGATTCAAATACCAAAAAATGCGTGCGTCCCAAACAATGTAGTAAGTATATAATGTAACGTGACTTACGAATTCCATTATCGTCGACCAAATTTAAAAATGTATAAATGTACCCTTTCAGCTCCAATATGTGGAAAGGATGAAGTATTTTCAGAATGTATCAACGGTGGATGTCTACCTAAAAATTGTTCTCAATTAGGAAAGCCAGTCCCTTGTTTGAAAATAGATCCAAAAGATTGTATAGAGGGCTGTTTATGCAAAGAAGGGTATTTGAGGGAACCTAATGGTGTTTGCGTACCAAAAGAAGAATGCGGACGTATGTATTTTCTAATGTAATTATTATTATATTTATTTATTTCAGGCTACGCCCTATTGTTAGTAACAATGTTCTTAAATACTATTGTTAGTAGACATACAAATTTTATTCAGTATGGAGTTTCATCCAATATCGCAGTATTGGAGATACCCATCTATCTGCGAATAAGCTCAAGATAGTATTCGTACTGCCACGAAGATGAGCAAGCAGGGAAGCACTTCTTTTAAGTATGATGGCCGCAAAACCATATAATAAGGTCCCATTAAAATATATAGACATATTTTAACACAGCGTTGAGTACGTCTAACCAACGATATCCAAGCAGAAAACACTGATTACAATGATTTTATTTTGACCTAAAATAATAATAAAAACCGGCGGGCGCGGGCGATGACGTGGTCACGTGCGCCTGCTTATTTGTAGTATCAAAATTATTAGATAACAAAGACATTCATGTGTTTATGCATTGGGTAACCAACATTTTTAGTGTACTTTCTTTAGCTGATTTTGTTTCTTTTAAGTATCTATTGCGTTTTTCTTATTATTTTTTTACCATTGTCCTTATTTTGATGGTCTGAATTATTTCTAAAAGTTTGTCCATCTTTTTAGTGGGACCTTATATATATATGCCTTTCCGCAAACATGTTTGATGCGCCACATCACCATGGCAGCCCCAACACTATTCTGAGTGTGTTATTATATTGGACATGTAGATCGCTGTATGCACGCAAACTATAACTAGTCTATAGGCTGCACGTGTGAAATGACGAGCAAAATTATTTAAACAAAGTAATCGTGACCATCACTATACATCGCGCAAACCTGCGTGCCAGCATGTTGCAGCTTACCGACAGCAATCTACGTTCCATAACAATGTCCTTGTCATTTTTCAAGACGTCGCGTCGCTCGGTAACCGTAACCTAATGACCCAAGTACTTAACATTGGTCACTCTATTTAAGGGTGCTCCGCAGAGCGATATCTCTGGTATAGTTGGGTAACCTATAGCACCTGCTTCAAAAACCATTATTTCGCTCTTTTTGGTGTTATACTTGAGTCCTCGAACTACCGCGTATACTTCACAGATTGTCACCAGTCGCCTCAAGGCACCGATGGGCTCAGCATCATCATATCGTCAGTTAAGCTAATGTTATTTACGCACACTCCATCATATAGATGGAGACAAAACCGATATTAGTGTTGCTGAGCTCAACGATCAGCCGATCCATGTACAGATTGAAAAGTCGAGGTGAGCTCAATCCTCCCTGCCTTACCCCGCACTCCAACCGACACACATCAGAGAAAGAACGATCCCTCCCACTTTACACTATTTTGTTGATTATTATACCAATACTAGCTGATCCGCCAGACGTTATCCTGCCAAAATTTAATTATCTTTTTTTCCTAGCGTTATGAAACATACATTACGACATATTCTCATACCTACCAAAAATGTCATCAAAATCGGTCGAGCCGTTTCGGAGGAGTGCGATCACAAACACCGTGACACTAGATTTTTATATATAAAATTTAAACAATTTTATGATATCACTATGGCAAGGCAGTTTCTTCGTGTAGCTTACGCCATAGTGCTTTGTTTATAATTAACAAGATCGAATGCCTTTGACAAATCCAAAAACAGGCAAACACAGGCGTTTTTCTGTCAGTATAGTATTGTATAGTGTGCTTGAGGCATAAAATTGCATTCTCTGTGGAGAGCCGTGGTCTAAAGCCGAACTGACTGTCTTTTATTAATTACATGTTTCGATAACTGTTTGCCAAGCCGACTGTCCAGCACCTTATGAGAGTCGCCAATGATATAGGCCTGTAATTGGAAATGTCAGAGGCATCTCCGGTTTTATTTTTAACAGTAGGCACTATAGTAGTATATATAAGGTAATCAGGTAAATAACATGGACTAACAAAAAGGTTATAAAATCATGGCCAACACTCGCGGCAGGTGTGCTTCAAATGTTCGATGCTAAGACCGTCGTTACTTACCTCTTTTCATTCCCGATATCACTGATGCAACTTCATTTGCCGTTAACTGAACGGTAACGGCCTCAGCATCGAACATCTGAGTCTGATCTTTACGTAGGAATCAACCTTAAAATGTTGTTTAAAAGCATTGGCTATACCTGTCGGTTCACTCACACCCGCTACACTCACAGGGCGGCCCGACCTTGGAGTCAAGCGATTTGTGGACTTCCAGAATGACTCAAACTGTTTCTTTGAATGGTTTCTTGATAATATGTCCATTTTTATTTGCTGTTCATTATTTTGACAGTACTTTAGTTGTCTCTTAAAAATATTTCAAAACTTACACATATTATCGTAAATATACCCTGTCCTTGGTTTGTTGTGCAAAAGCCAAGTTTGATACCACAGTCGAGCCTCCCCGTGTGCGCCACGAACATGCAAGTTCCAACCGGGTACATATTTTCTCTTCAAATCATCTACTTAGATAAACAGTATATAGCATAAAACTCCAGTTGGCTTTGGCAATAATGACGTCTCGTCATCATCATCAGCCTATGGCAGTCCATTGCTACGAGTAAACGTAGTCATATCCTATCGCACGCCATTCAAGGCAATTTTCGGCTACTCTCATTCAGTTGCCACCTGCCTCCCTACAAAAATTTACTGTCCACCTAGCCTGAGGATATCATCCTTATGAAGGACTTTGTACTTCTAGGCACTTTGTATAACACCTAACGTAACTTTTTTTTTTGTGGATGGTAAATCGTCAAATGACTTCTCCTGCTCGGGTGGAGCGGGAGGTATGTCAGTTGCCTGTGCCAGGGCCACGGTATCTTTTTCGAACAACCCGCGACCCCAGCAGCGGCACCTAACATAACTTGGCTCTTTTACCTCATTTTGATATTAATCATTTTTGAACAACTGATAAACTAGTTCATATTTACAGGAAACTGCTGGGAACCACACGAAGTTTATGAACCCTGTCCACCTAGTTGTCCACCGCAAACTTGCGAGAGCATCAACAAGACGTATCATTGTCCGCTTATAAAAATTGATAAGAAAGATTGTAAACCTGCCTGTCGTTGCAAGGAAGGTTACTTTAGGAATAAAATTGGACAATGTATTTCAAAGGCAAACTGTTGTAAGTAACACCTCAACATAAATTAGGTACAGTTAACAAAAAAGATTGGTATGCAAGCAAAAAGTTGAATACAGGATTTCAAAGACTTGACGTGAGTAGTTAAAAGTTTTTCGTTGTTACATGCTAGTTTTATTTTCTATTGACTCATAGGTACATTTGAAATTAAGATTTCATAGTTTTTTTTTTTTTTTTAAATATTATATTTCTAGTGAAATGCACGGGTCCTAACGAGTACTTCTCATGTGGTGGCGCATGTGACAATGTGTGTGCAACTTTACATGAACAGAACCAGACCAACTGTCCCATTATCAACATCGTATGCAATCCTATGTGCTACTGCGAAAAAGGATACGCTAGAGACGACAAGAATGTCTGCGTACCTATTGACCAATGTCCACGTAAGTTAATATCAATTCATTTGTAGACGGTACTGTTTATCGATTAATCTTATATGCACCTAAATATGAAGTGTCAAAACCATCACTGGATGGTGCTCTTTCTCTTGTAGATAGCTTCATCTCTTTCTCACATGGATATTATATAGTGATGGGAGTTTGATAGGTCCATCACGACATAATGTGGCTACTGACAAAGTTGATCTGGGATCGTGGGGATCCCCACATATTTATATAAACATCTGTGTGGGTATTTCCAAGATCTGGGATCTAGAATCTAGATATATAGCAGATATATGTGCTATATAGCAGAAATAGATCTTGTTTAGAATGAACAAAACACAACTGTCTTTAGAAGTGTTATTTTCAAGACTTAAATCTCTATTTTATTCTCTGCAGCGCCAAAATGTGGTGAGAACGAGAGACTGGAAGACTGTCCAGATTGGTTGTGTACGCCGCAATATTGCTCCCAACTAGGCTACCCAATAGCTTGCCCAGCAATCCAGGGTGACTCCAGTGGCAATCAAACCTGCTGCCCAGGAAGACCAGGCTGTGTTTGCATTGATAACTATGTTAGGCATGATTGCGGGGAATGTATTCCTATCAACGAATGCCGTAAGTAATAGGCCATTTAATATTAAAAGAAGCAAAAACCGGATATTAAAGAATGGCACTCCATTAGGGGAAAGTGAGTGTGCGCAGGAGTTTGCTAACTACTTCCTCTCAGTGTATGGGGAGGAGACGCCGTGTTTGGATGCGGCTGCCGCGGCCCGAGCGACGCCGGAGCGCGGCACGCGTGTTCACGTGGGCCAATTGTCGCTGAATGACGTTCTAGCTGCCCTAATGCGGCTCAAGCCCAAGCGGTCAGTGGGCCCAGACGGGGTCCCTCCTTATATTGCTAAAGATTGTAGGATGGTGCTAGCGAAGCCTCTTTGCCACTTGTTTAATCTTTGTTTAAAGGAACATATGTACCCGGAAGGCTGGAAGTTGACTAGAGTGACTCCTGTGCCCAAAGGTACTGCAAGTTCGGAAATCAGTGGGTATAGACCAGTGGCGGTATTGTCCACATTTGCGAAGGTCTTTGAGTCGGCGTTATGTGCGTGTATTATGCCGCAGGTGAGTGCACACTTTTGTGACGCGCAGCACGGGTTCCGAGCGGGCTGCAGCACAAATACCAACTTAATGTGCTTCATGAATCATGCGGCACCTGTGCTCGACTCTGAGGCTAGGGCTCAGCTGGACGTAGCATATTTTGACTTTAAAAAGGCCTTCGATAGTGTGGATAATGACGTTCTTTTGTCGAAGTTTGCAATGGCTGGTTTTACTCCTGACCTCTTGCAATTTTTTGCAAGTTACTTGGGTAATCGTAGGCAATATGTAGAGTACGGCGGTTACTTTTCGAGCCCTTATCTGACACTTTCAGGAGTCAGCCAGGGTACCAACTTGGGCCCATTAGAATTTGTCATAATGGTTAATGACCTACCGGAAGTAACGCGGAATGCAGGTTGTTTGCTCTTTGCAGACGATCTCAAATTATTCCTTCAGATTAATGACGAGACCGACTGCTTGAAGTTACAGTCGGACATTGATGAAGTGGTGGAATGGAGCCGGAATAATAAGCTGCGGTTTAATGTCTCCAAGTGCAGCGTCATGTCTTTTACACGGGCTGCGGTGCCGCTACAATATAAGTACCAGATGGAAGGGGTAGCCATTCCGCGGGTTGATTCTGTGCGTGACTTAGGGGTTAAATTTACTAAGGACCTGACTTTCCGTAGGCATATTGAGCAAGTGTGTAGGGAGGCATTTAGGAGTTTAGGCTTTATAATGCGGGAAACGCGGGACTATAATAACACGGAAGCTGTAAAATCTTTATATAATGCATTGGTTAGGAGTAGGTTGGAAAGCAGTGCTATTATCTGGAACCCCCATGAGGCTAAATATAGTCTCATGGTGGAAAAAATGCAGAACAAATTTACCCGGTATTTGTACTTTAGACAATATGGTGTTTACCCTTATTATCCGCTTATGTATCCAACCCTCTTTGTTATAGGGATGGTTGGATACTATAAGTTGGAGGTAAGGCGTAACTTAGCGTTAGCCAAATATATATTTGAAGTGTTTCGTGGTAGATTAAATAACCCTAATATATTAGACTCGTTGAGGCTGCTTGTTTCAAACACCAAGTTACGGCAGGCGCCGAGGGCACGGCTTTTCGACGTCCCGGTGGCTCGCACTAACGTAGGCAAATTCGCACCGGTTGCAAGAGCCATACGGTTAATAAACAGCGTCTCACAAAGGATTGATATCTTTAACTGTACTTTGGCGGAATTCGTGAGGGTGACTCTCGAGTTATTAAGTAATAAGTGATAATCTGTAATCAAATTATCGCATTGGGTGTGGACCTGTTAAGATAGGTAGTGTAAGATTGGATAAATAAATAAATAAATAAAAATTTTTTTTTTACATTTTTTACCAGAGTTTCTGAAGCTTATTGAATGGCTAAGTAGCTTTTGCCCGCAGTTTAACCCGCGTGGAGGCTGGAAATTATCACATGGAAACGTACTACCGGGATAAAAAGAATATGTCTTCACCGAGGTCTTGATCTATCTGTGTCAAATTAATTAATCGGAATCAGTTCATGTAGATGGATATGGATTAATGTGGATGTCAAGTCATTTGATTGGCTATTGCCATTGTGGACAAGCAATCTCAAGAGCAATTATGTAAATGTAAAAATAGCAGATTTACTTTTCTGATACTTGTATCAAGCTTTCAGAAATTGGGTATTAAAAATAAAAAATATAGAAACAAACAATTTCAAATACCTAAGTTTTTAGCTTAAGAAATTATTTGTTGCCTCTCCCATAGGCAAAAATTACGAACTTTCATGCAAACTTTCATCCTCATTTAACCCCTTCAGGGGATTAATTTTCAAAAATCCTTATTGCTCACCTTTGTCTACATAGAAACTCTTTGAGAAATGTCATGCACTCTGCGGTTAAGGCTGTACGTTGTCTGTCATTGAGTGAATGAATTAATTAAGTAATGAATAAACTACAGATTTTAATTATGTAGATTAACAACTTCAGTTAATACAACAAAATATTAAAAATTGTATAATATTTCGTTTACAGCATCGTGCGGAGGGGATCCTAATGCGGTATCAGGTTGTGGTTCGAACTGCGGCAGACTTTGCTCCAACTACAAGAAAAAGAACGTGGTCTGTCCGTTAATATGTAAAATTAATGGCTGTGATTGTAGAGATGGATTCGTATTCGATAGCAATTTAGATAAATGTGTCCGGCCTAAAGATTGTAGTAAGTAGTTTGAGTAAATTTTTGTACTTATTATATATTGACTGCCTCGCCTCGTTGGTCTAGTGGTCGTGAGCGCTACTGCTGAATATGAGGTCCTGGGTTCGATTCTCAGGTCAGACATAGTGCTATTGGGTTTTTTTATCAGGAATTTCTCAGTAGCAACCCGGAGTCTGGATTTGTGCCCGGTTGATGGAAATAGGCTCGCCCCCTGTTACATTAACTTAAACATAACAGGCGAAATGTGGATGTACTATATAGTCAGGTACACCTCTGCCTAATCCTTCTGGGATTCATGATGTTATGTTTTAGTGATGTAATATATTTCCTACCCGGATCAAAACACACACAATAACTGTAATAATTTGATTTTTAGCGCCAGTCTGCGGTTTAAATGAAGTCTACGATATTTGTGCCAACGGTGGATGTCAGAAAAGAAACTGCTCTCAAGTAGGAGAACCTATGCTGTGTATAGACCCTATAAAATGCATCGGAGGATGTGTTTGTCAAGAAGGATACTTACGAACCAAAAACGGAACTTGCGTACCTGAAGATCAATGTCCTTGTATGTTATGTTATGTATATTTCAAATAACTACAGTTAACAAAACAGATAGGTATCCAAGCATTAACTTTCAAGTATATATTTAGTCATGTTGTGGCTTGTCCTAAGTAACTGAGGTCATAACAATAAATGAATATTAAAAATGTTAAAATTATCAGTATCTTTAATACATATTTTATATATAAAGTATAAATATATATTATATATTATTATTTCGTTTATTCATTTTTATTCTTATAAAATACATTTTTAAATATTTCTTATTATATATTATTATTATTTTATATATTTTTTATATTATAAATTAAAATGGCTTTTCGTGTCTGTATAAGTGACCACGTTGTTCTTCTAAAGTACGCAATGGATTTTGATTCGATTTTCACCATCATTAAGCGAATTTATACCGGAAGGTTTATGTGAATAATACATTAATATTACAACTTACCTATTTATTATAAAGAAATCTCGATGTTTTGTCAAAACCGCTTTTACTTTTTGTTCAAAAACTTACGAAGCAGGGTTGGGTCGTTGTTTATTTATAAAAAAAAAATGTAAAATGTTTTCGTGTCTATCTAACTCTTTTGTTAGCTGTATATACAAAAATAATCAAGTATGTATTTTTTGGCTCTAACAAAGTACAATATATCTATTTATCTACAACAGTACAATGCACGAAACCGCACGAAGTTTACGACCCTTGTCCCCACACTTGCCCGCCACAAACTTGCGCTGCCATTGGAATTGCCTACCCCTGTCCATATCTACCTGATGGCGAAGAGTTCTGCCAGCCAGCCTGTCGTTGTAAAGACGGCTACTACAGAAATTCTGTTGATGAATGTATATCAGAAGCAGACTGTTGTAAGTATTTTTTATCAGATAGGACTAGACTAGTCCGCTCTGTGTAAGCCAAGCCTGACGTAGAGAGACCCTAGAGACGCAGATTTTTTCCCATCGGTGTTTTTTTGGGGTACAAAGAGAAAAAACGGAACCCTTAAAGGATCAAGCTTCTCAATAAACGCAATAAAAAATACTTCCATTTATGTGACATATTTTGATACTCGCAAATAAGTTAAAATGTAGGTACTCCCGTTGACCTAAAATCATAAAATTTGGCAAGAAGCAAGCTCTCACAACACAATAAGTAAAAGAAAAAGTCTGAAAAATGTTAATTTGTAGTTTTATCACTTAAAAAAATATTTTTTGCGATTACAAACTTACATTTGCCGTTGGAGAATTGACCGTAACGTATATCGATGGATGGAAGAACATGTTTTTCAACTACAGTGTTATTGTTGTGTTTGGAATAAATTCATTACAACTACGGAAACCTTCATTGTGCGTGGTCAGATACGCACTTTGCCAGTTTTTTTTTTTTTAATAGCATCTCGTCGGTCATTCTAAAAGGTTGTAGGTTGTTTTAACCGGACTTTCCTGTGGTACCTTAATAAATAAAAGCCTCCAACCGAGGTAAAAAATTATGCATAAGTAGGCAATTTTTTATACTAAGTCTCGTATTGTAAGTATATTTTTTGTAGGCTAATGATAGGTTTTATGTATATTATGAAACAAGACACAAGTAGGTATTATTGCTTTTATGTAATTTTCTAACTTTTGTAAAATATCAATTTTTTTACAGTGAAGTGTACTAGACCCAACGAACACTTTTCATGCGGCCCGGAATGTGACAACGTGTGTGCTACATTGTCAACACAGAACCAAACAAACTGTCCTATCAAAAATAAACGATGCATTTCTAAATGCTATTGTGATAAAGAATATGCACGAGATGATAACGATATCTGTATTCCTATTGACCAATGTGGAGGTAAGAGCATCAAAGAACTAAAAATTACACTAAGTATGACAAAGTAAGAGCACTTTGTTAGCCATTTTGAAAATTGAAACATGAATCGGTAAAAAATGATATAAATCGCCAATTTTTAACGTCAGTAGTTACAAAAGACAATTCCCAAAACACTCATACTTCACCTATTCGTATGAGGATGCTAGTGTGGTGTGGATTCTCTAGGTAAGAAGTAGCGCAACTGCAACAAACTCCCCAGCAAAAAATGGATCGGATGTGTGAAAGAGATGCGAGTTGTATACACATATTCAAAGTTTGTTCTGCCCCTTTTTGGCAACGGAACAGTGACGTTTTTCCACTTTCCAGTACGATACTGTTGATCTATTTTGCAAAAGTCTCTTCGTGTAAGTTTGAAGTGAGCTGTCAATAATGTCAATCAGGTGGAATGACAGCCCACTTCACCTAAGTTTTCACGGTGAAATTTTTACAAGTGAAGTGGGCTTGAATACAGCCGTCAATAGTGTCAATCCTTAACATCAGAGGTAATGACAGCTCATTTCACCTAAGTATTCACGGTGTGATTTTTACAAGTGGAGTGAGCTTGAATTGAGCTGTCAAGAGTGTCAATCCCTAATATCAGGGAGAATGGCAGCTCACTTCACCTAAGTTTTCATGGCGAGATTTTTACAGAATAGACCGGCCGTCCTATGTTCCTAATTCTTATGTTTTAGTATCTTGCAATGGAGATCCAAATGCGATACCAGGATGCGGTAATCACTGCGGTAACCGTTGCTCTAACTACAATAAAACAGCGACTGTTTGTCCACTGTTCTGCTTGTTAAATGGTTGTGATTGCAAACAAGGCTACGTTTACGACGACAATTTGGAGAAATGCGTGTTGCTTAAAGACTGCAGTAAGTAATACCTAATCAATTAAAATTTCCTTCATTTTATATTCATAGGGAGCTAAAACAAAGGTGTAAACTTTGTAAAGAATTCGGCTGCTGGTATGGCATACAGTGTTTAAACAAAGTTCGGCTATTATGAGTCTGTGTCACTGTCTGCCTCTGGCTAGGCATCACCAACCAAATAAATTAAATTATCAACCAGATACATTATCCAGGTACTTATCCGGAGGTACTAATCATGTGTTTAAAAAATATTAATATTTTGTCAATGTATTTTTAGCACCAGTCTGTGGTAACGACGAAGTTTACAACACTTGCATCAATGGTGGATGTCAGAAGAAAAAGTGCTCTGATTTAGGACGCCCTGATATTTGTATACACCCTAAAAAATGTATTGATGGTTGTCTTTGTAAAGAGGGATTCCTAAGAGCTAAAAATGGAACTTGTGTACCGATTGACGAATGTCCTAGTAAGTTTATAAAATAAATCATACCTGCTGCTCTTTTTTAAACCCTCTCTATCTGAAAATCTGCTCTGAAATCCCATAATAAAGTGATTGGTTGACCCAACAAGGACCATCCAATAAAATAATAAGACTTGACATAACAGATAGGTTAGAATAGAATAGAATAAACGTTCATTGTTTAACAGAAATCAGAGAAGAGAAAATGAACCCGTAAAACAATAACCCACAAGGCATTTTTTTAAATATTGTGAAATTGATTGAAATGATCGAAAAACTGGTTCCTCTTAATCCGAATACCTATGATTGTTTACAGCACCCGTTTGTCCCAAAAATGAAGTCTTTGATAGATGTGCCAATGGAGGATGTAAACGAATAAAATGTTCGGAATTAACAGGCCCCATCATTTGTAGAGATCCAATCGAATGTATAGGAGACTGCGTTTGTGTTAAAGGATATTTACGAAATGAAGATGGAGTTTGTATACCAGAAAGCGAATGCAACCGTGAGTATGCCATATTTCATTTTAATAGGCCATAATCCCTTAATTCCCATAATTCGTCTTGTAAAGCCCTATTTTTCTCTCGCACAGAAACAATAATGACTCCAACACGTGATAAAACGATTTTATTACTGATTTAAGACTTCTTCAAGACAGCACATAACTGGAGGTGGCGGTACAGCCGGTCTATTTTGTAAAAATCTCGCCGTGAAAACTTAGGTGAAGTGAGTTTGAAGCGAGCTGTCATTTCACTAATGCTAGGGATTGACACTATTGACAGCTCACTTCACCTTAGTTTTCACGGTGAGATTTTTACTGAATAGATCGACAAGTTATAAACTAAATGTTATTTTCAGCGCAATGTAATAGACCACATGAAGTCTTCAACCCCTGCCCCTCAACATGTCCACCACAAACGTGCGAGAGTCTTGACAGAGCTTACATATGTCCCATCGAGTGGGGACAGGATCCTCCCTGCCAACCAGGCTGTGTCTGTGAAGAAGGATACTTCCGCAACAAGATCGGAGAATGTATTTGTCAGGAGGATTGCTGTGAGTGCACCCATTTCAGACATGCTTCTTTTAGGCATAAAAAAACAGATTATATAATAGCCTACCAAGAATATACTTTAACAATCTTGGAAGGCTTATCTGAACTCATTTAGTTTTTTCCTAAGACACTCTGGCGTAGGTATATATGTTATGGACCAAGTGATAAATTGGGCACTATACATAATGCCCGGTCATTATGAAAAATGCCCAATATGAGAGTGCAATTTGATAATAATTATTCAAATAATCAAATTGACTGGGCATTATACATATTGTCCATCACCTTTTGGGCAGATTAATACAAACTCATGTAATTACTATTTTTTTATTGTTATTGTCATTTAATTTATACTAAATATTAAACCATTTAAATAATCAGACTCATTATTTGGATTAATTATCAAGGACTTCTACATTAAGAATCCACTAGTTTTTGCATTTAAAACTTCAGGAAAGTCATATTAACAATATAACATAAAATATATTAAACTTAAAACAAAAATTTAACAACATATTTTTGTTTTATAGAAATGGCGGTCTCTGATTGGTCAAAGCGTGTACGCCACAGAACAAATAATTCTTTTCTGTGGTGTATGCCATGCATGCTTCCCTCCCCGCCCTCGCACCGCGTCAAATTTAGCTTTATTATCAAATTGCCCAATTGTCATGTAGCAATATAATAATGACCGTGCAATGTGATAAATAATGAAGTTAAGATAGTAATTAATCACTTAGCCCGATAGAGCTAGACATTATTCATAATGCTCGTACATTATTAATAATGCCCGCATTAATCACCTGGTCCATAACATATATATCATTAAAAACGTATACAATGACCATTATCAATGACGCAATAAAATATTTTTGTAGGTATCACTGATTTCTAAGCAATATTAAACAATATTGCTTAGAAATTAGCAAAGCCATCGAATATTTTTCTAATACTTTAATACGAGTATGTATTTTCAGTAAAATGTATGGGACCTTACGAATACTTCTCATGTGGCGGTGCATGTGACAACGTCTGCGAAACACTGAACGAACAGAGCCAGGCCAACTGTCCCATCGTCAACATTAAGTGCAATGAAATGTGCTACTGTGAAGAAGGATACGCAAGGAATGCCAGTAACATTTGTATACCCATCAAAGACTGCCCTCGTAAGATTTTATTTGATTATTTATTAACTAGCTGCTGCCCGCGGCTTCTTGGATCCTAATGCTTTTTCTAAAATATAAAACTTCGTTTTCGCTTAGCGTTCTTCAGACTTTTTTGTTTTTGCTCGGCTCCTAAGAGTCGTAGCGTGATGTTAAATAGCCTAATAACCGTCCTCGAGAATTGGACTACTAAATGCAAAAAGAATTTTTCAAATCCGACTTTTTGTTCACATTTTCATGGGTTTTATTTATTTTTTGCGCGGAACACTAATTCTTTTTCAAAAATAAAATTAGCCTATGTTGTAAACAAAGATCAGTTACATCGATCGGTTGCGACCTTGCGTTATTTCAATGCAACAACAACAATAAGTCATGTCGGGGCTACAAATAATGGTTAAACAAGGAAAATTATTACATATTTATTATAGCAATAAACAATATAAAAACTTTATAACTCACTACAAAAAGATATAAAAAATACACAATCTTTACTATTTAAAAAACTACTAAAAGTCACATCTTAGAGGGTCATAAAATAAAATAACTAATTTAACTAACGTCTTGCCATTTGCCTCTAGTGTGAACGAGTCTTTAGATTTCATAACATAAAAACAAAGATTAGGTACGGGTCAACGCGCGTCGACCGCGCCAACGCATCGCACGGCGCGCGGCGGTAGACAATACTAAACTTTTAACAATTACCTTCATAGATTTGTATAATGTTAACACTAAGCTCTTCACTACTAAGCGCAAAAATGTATCAAGTAAATTTTTAGTATTTATTTCTGTCAAGTGATTTGTAATCTTTTAGAAATAAATTAGTTCAAACCGTAAAATACAAAATAATAGTAATTTAATAAGCTTTAGTAATGAGAAAGTCCCGCGTAGATGCGGATTTATGGCAGTTGACTCATTTAGTTTACTTTTTTTTACGAAGTAGATAAAGATATTTACCGTATTTTGGAAAAAAATTAAATAGTAATTGGCCATAAACATTTCCTTGGTAAATGCCCTATTGACTAAATGTTGTAAAATAAAAGAAGATAGCTTGGTCCTTCTATTAATGATCACAGCTTTGCGTCAAACCGCTCTCCTGTAAAATAATGATTTTGTAGCTGTACACTTTGCGGCTGTCGATACAATGTATGACAGTTTCAGAATCTTCTTATCCGGAACTCGTCGCTACTGTTCATTCTGGCTTACAGGAGTTGCAGTAGTTGAAAATAATGTCTCAAGCTTGTCCCAACATATGCCTAAAAATATAATTTTATCACTTCAGCATCCCGATGTGGTCCAGACGAGAGATACGAGGAGAGTCCCTGCCGAGTCTGCGAGCCTCTCACCTGTTGTGAAGTTGGCATGGAAATGGAATGTCCACCTGTAGAAGATAATGACTGTGATGATACACCAGGCTGTATTTGTAAACACGGTCTTGTGAGAAACGACGAAGGTGTATGCATACCTATCTGTGAATGTCGTGAGTGATTTAATTTTTTTTTCAACGTGCGCGTCTTTTATCTTTATATAGATTCAACATTAAGGACAGACGGACTCCTTGACAATTTAAAAGTGCTTGTTAATGGTTTATTTAAATAAATGCTTTAACTTTGGACTTTTATTTAAATTAATATTGATCAATAGGCATTAACGTACAAGGTGTACTTAATTGAAATGTCTGAAAAATACACTGACCCTTTCCAGGTTTTCCAATTAATAATATTTTACTTCTAAAAAAGGCTTTGTTAATGGTTTTATTGAACTAAATGTTTTCGACTATGACTGCCTTTTGACTTTGACCTGACTTTATATCCGTACTTTTGATAGGCATAGTTGATACACTAACTCTGCCTTCTCTTTATATCTCAGAAAGTATTTTGTAAGGTCGCAAAAGCTTAGGACTTTTCAAAATAAAAAGCGATGTCTATAATTTAAATACATACAATATATCTCAACAAACCAAAATATAGGAAAATTAACTATTACTAAAAACATACTTTTAGGAACAACCTGTATCAATCGAAATCACATTCCTCCACCACTTTTTGTTTTAAAGACGGTCAGTTCGGTCACCGATGTTTGCTCGTTTGTTAGTATTAGATAAATGTTCCACTTAATACCCTCATTTTTATTATAGTTGTTGTTTCATTTTAACTATGATTATAAGTTGGTTTTAGTTATCTAAACTGTATGGTCGATGATTTTGGTGCACGGTAAAACTCTAATGAGTTTATGTTTGCGCCAACATAAAGATGTATAAGATGTAAGTGTACTACTGAATAAATAAATAAATAAATAATAATACATGTAGTAAACATGAAATTGTCATACTTATCCAAATTTAGATTAACTAAAACAAGAATGTCATTTCTTAAAAACATAACAAGTAGCCAAAGTCGGTTACAGAACTTAGCGATGGAAATTTCAAAACCCACATCAAACATGTCCTTATCCAAAAAGCATATTCTAAGATTAAAGATTATGTTGTATGTGTTGAAGACAAGGAAGTTTGGAAATAATTCTTTCTGCACATGTGAAATTTTCTTTCTTCCTTGAAATAATCTTTTCATTATTTTACATTATATAGGTACCTACAATTTTAATTTCAACGATTTATTAGTGGCTTTTTGAAGATAGGATATTAATTCAGATTTGTTGGCAATCATGTCATTTGGTTTAAATAGATTTAATATTTTTCTTTATTTACCTTCTAAATCTCTTCTCAACCGCTCTCTCACTGCTGAGAATCGTGACTCCATTTCAAATTATTGTCAACGATTTTCTCTATGTGTAACGATCGGTAGCCTGGTGGAGTACAGCGCTGATCGGTATCTACCTCCATTGCTCAGATGTTTGATTCGACCACCGTTTTGGGCTTCGCGTCTGGGTCTTTTGCCCTCTATCTTTCCTGTCACCATTAGACGTTCCATGTTGTTTGTACCTATGCGGGCAATATGGCCGAATCTCACGACACTTTGCAGGCAGATTGACGACAATTTTTGTGGTTTCTCTAGAGAAAGCACAATTAAAAACACACTAGTTTGAGTAGTTATTTTTTTTATACAGATTATTTTATTTTGTGTGAAAGTGAGAACGTTGTAGGCTTAATAGACTGTAGATCTGCTGACTATTTTCTAGTTTGTTAAGTACCTGGTACTTGTTGACAGGCCTACACTGTCCACCCATATCTATTAACACTGTTATTTGAAAACATTTTAAAAGCCAATTATTTTTACAAGAGTAACCGTGGAGTTTCTTGCCAGCTCTTCTCCATAACAAACAATTTGGGACCGTGCACCTAGCTTCTGACGTTTTACAAGTGCCAATGTAGGTTTATGTCAAATAAAATATTCAAATATTGATTTGATTTTGATTAATATAAGATTTTTTCTTTACCTACATGCCTCACCCTCATCTGCCTAGCCTTTTCCCAACTATTTACGATTGTCAAAAATCCACGAATAACAGCCGGGACCAACGGCTTAACGTACTTTCCGAGCCACGGAGGGGTCTCGGTATGTAAAGATGGTCACCCATCTACGGGCCAACTGCGGCAAGCGTAGCATAATCTGATCGATCGACCCATGCGGCTGTTATTACTTAGCCACGATTCCCTCCTTTACCTACAGTACATACCTACATAACTCAAAGGCACTCTCTCATTAAGGACGCTGTTACAAGTGGGTAGTCAAATCATTACTTTTTTACACAAAAGTATTAAATAAAATGCATTGCATTCTTAAAATGTGATTTGACCGAATTGTTGATGTGCATGGTACGATTCTGAGCTATAAATATAATTTTAGATAGGTAGTTTTTCAATAAATGTATCGAAGTGAAATTTTTACTTCGATACACTTATTGAGAAACTGTACCTCATGATTTCAAGAAATCGCTAGATTTGAGGTCAATTCTAACATATGGAGTTGTATTGCTGATTCTAATGATTATAATTCTGTAAAGCTATATTAGTTACGGCCGCGAATCATATTTTAATAAACATATAACCTGACACTGACCTGCAAATTGCAAAAAAACGTAAGTAAATTTGAATTTCGCCGGCTACCTTAGCGCATCCCTTTTAAGACACAAGATTGCGCTCTCTGTTGAAAGCTCACTCCTGAATCCAAATTGGCATCATTTAGCTTTGTGTGCTGCAGGAGAATGTTGTTAGGCAAGCTATCAAGCACCTTAGCCATTATTGTGGCCAGTGAGATGGGCCTATAGTTTTCTTTATCTGACATGTCACCAGTCTTATTCTTGACAATCGGTACCACATTTGTTTTCGTCAGCTCTTCAGGCAAGTAACCGTGACATAAACATAAATTATAAAACATGGAGAACACATGCGGCAAGTGAGTACCAGCAAACTTTAGATGCTCAATGCTGAGGCCATCGTGCCCAGGAGATTTACCTCTCTGCATACCAAGCATCACTTTTCGCACATCACGAGCAGTAAATTTAACAACTCACTCCTGGTCGACAGCCACCAGCCACACATCAGCCTGTGTCAGAATCAGACACTGGCTCCACTTTAAAATAATCTTTAAAAAGTTTAGCTATCAAAGTATGATTACCAACACCATTTACATTTACAGGGAAGCCCGTCTTTACATTCATTTTGTCCGTTTGTTCCCAAAACGTTTTAAAATCTCTGGCAGTGTGGTGTGACGCTAGAATATCGATTTAATCTGATCCTGTCTTCCTTGACACCATTTTAATTGTTTTTTGAAAGCTCTTCCACTCTCACACATATTTGAATGTAAATAAATTATCTTTATTTATATATAAAAAAGATTGTAGTAGACCATATAGGTTATAGGGATTATGGTAGTGGATTGTGGGGGATTGTTGTAGGATATAGTTGGCCATTCCAACGTTCGTTGGCTTCCCAGCTTGAACCCACTCCAAAAAATTTAGCCTGGCTTCCCTGTGAAAACCTGCCACATATCTATTCCAACCAACAACATAGCCATCTCTCCTCCTGACTCGCTTTGCCCATTAGAACTGGCTGCAGCTTCAGACAGGATAGAAACGTAACTTTTCATACATGTTTCTCAGTATGATCCTGTGTTCTACATTGTAACAAATACCAACACAGCAAGCCGAGAGCTCTCCAGGAAAATTAATTTCCCTCAGTTGATCGTGACACCTTTTATGAAAATTTTCAATTTGCTTGTTTGTGCGCTCGCCCCATAGAATCTTATTAGAAGCCCGTGTATGGATCACCCCCACCTTACTACTAACCTGGCTCAGGTCACATTTAATAATGAGTGGAAAGTGGACTGCACATCCCGTTCTATCCATACACGCTTTATAGATGGCAGTGCAGCACCCGTGACAATACAATGATCCAACCACCTGGTACACCCATGCGCCTCACTTATAAATGTGAACGTATCAAATTCGGCGCCAAGCATTTTTATATCAACACAGGTCCAGTCCTGATCATTTACAAAAAGCCAGCATTTCATTACAAAAAATCTCTGGATGCGCATTGTAATTGCCTAAAATATAAATTACTTTTGTGTCTCTCTTGTTGTCAATAATTGAACAAATTTTACTTAAACATTGTGTAAACTCTGGTAATTTTCAGAACAGTTAATAGGCAGGCATATGCACACTAAATATTATCACAGATTTATCACTTACCCTTGACCTCAAGGAGAATCCTGGATCTTGACGTTCGGATCATTGACCTTGCCCTCAAGGTCAAATATAATGAGGTCAAAGTCAAATACCCTGAGATCAAGGTCAATGCCCTTGAGGTATCTGGTGGTGTTCCCCCATCCTACTGCTCCCACATCCCACCGGGTCCCGTAGGCGATGGTTTTTGGTGATTTTTTTTTCTAGAAGTCCTCGCTCCATAGCGCCTCTATGGCACACTTCAACCGAAGCATGTTCTAATCCACGAATCCCTTCATGTGCAAGAAAAACTTGTTTCGGGCCAATTTATCATAAGCGGTTTTTATTTGTACAAGAAGTTTTAATCTTAGTTCGCTATGTATTAGGTAATTGTGCATGACATTATTTTACACGCGTTGAAAGGCTAACTAATCATTCGTGGTTTTGTGTTAGCATAGCAAAGGTTTCAGTACTGCTATACTGAAATTAAGTGTTAACAAATGGGGCATACCGTTCGTATTTTAGGAATCAAGTCATCGCACTTAGTGGCTGCACTAATTCTGCTGAATGCAGCGTGTTTCAGTGCAAGTAAATATGTTTTTTTAACTTACATTATGAAATTGGTACCATCGTCACCTTTTCATCAAGATCTTGACCATTCTTAATTGTACAAACAGAAAAATTTGTAACAACCATATACCGTATGACTGTTTTTACCGTCTCGAAAAAAATAGGGTGTGGGGTGGGGTGTAGGGTGTAGGGTGAACGGAGTAGAAGCGTATGGCATAACTAGTTTTTTTTTTTTAAATAGCTTCGTCAAAAAATATCTAAGTATCAATAAATACTACAAATTCGATGTAAACTTTTCATTTTAGAACAATAAAAACATATATTTTGAAAAAAAAAAATAAATCCTTTAAAAATATCGAAATTCAAACCATATGCAACCTGCATTATGATTCGAATTTTGATTTTATTAAATTAAGAAAAAAAAAACAGGCCTATGGCATATCTAGTTTTTTTTTTTTTTTTTTTTTTTTATTCGGTGAACGGCTTAGAAACACCGTTCACCGAATATACCCTATTTTTTTCGAGGCGGTAAAAAAGTCATCCCGTATAATGAAAATATACGAATACACGTAACTTACATTATGAAATTGCTTCCATTGCCACCTTTTTCATCAAGTTATTGACCATTCTTAATTGTACAAACAGAACAATTTGTTACAACCATTTAAAATAAAATTATAAAGGCACAAAGAACGTCTTTTCACAAATATACAAACACGCGTTTGGAAAATGCGCAAGACCTGCAACGCAAAACAATTATTAGAGTTAGTAAGCAAGCTAAAGGTAAGGTTAACTGTACCGTCAATGTATCGCGCCTGAATCGCTGTAGAAGAGCTGCAAATAATTGCCGTGTGTAACCATCTCAAAAATGGTTTTCCAGAGACGGATTTTTTTTTATTTTACATATATTCGATCGATACCGTAACTTATTAAGTAAAGAATCTACAGCAAAACTTAATCATACTTGAAGTATACCAAGGCTCGATTCCGATTCGATTTTCGTTTTCGATTGTATTCGATTTTTTTTTTTAGTCCTTTGTTGTTCAACTATCCCAAGTAAGATAAAAACCATGTAGTTTCCGACTTCGTTTCCTTATATTCGATAATAAATTGATTACACGAGCGTATAATTTGAATTGTGTTACGTCAGCAGAGTCTATGTTTGGAAAGTAATAAAAATGGAGGACAGAAAAAAAATGCTTTTTCTGTAAGAGCGTGGCAGAGACAGAAGCCATTATAAAATTGATTTGTTAGAAACAAAAGTGATTTTAAAAGCAACTTTAAACAAAATAAATTTTAAAAATAACACTTGTCTTGACAAAAAAAAAAAAAGCTTTATTAATCTCACCACATCATTCTCGTTCTTTAATAGATTTTTATTGGTTTACTAGCTTCAGAAAACACGACGGTGAATGTCACAGAGGCAAGAGCTCGACTTGATCAAGGAAGCATTGCCTTATCTGGAAAATTTTTACACGTAAGTATTGATTCTACATGAACTAATCCTTCTTAAATAACTAAAATCTAGACTTGAAAATCATATTATATGGGTAATTTTGACTATCTTATTAATTATTTTGGAGAATTAACGTTATTTTTTTTTCCTTAGTTCCTGGTTTCGAGCAAACCAGACGAAAACTACGTAGCATCAGCTACATCTCTTCTGATTCCTTTGGCACAACTTGCACTATATGCCACTGGATTGGTTTTAGAACAACTACTCAAATTGCTATGTCTTAAGAATAAAGAGGAGGTACGATATATATTTTTTTAACCTTCAAACTTTGGATGATTAATTAATTACGTTCATACCTAATCAACCATGCGTGTTCCATACGCAAAATACGCACATTGTCGTGGAGTTGCGGATACCAGCACGTATTACCTACCTAATCAACTTCTTTGAAATCTTCTTTTAGATAAAGGCTGTTTTCCCTGGATTAACAGCCGAATTTAACAATCAAACACATGTCGAATTTGAAGTAGCTACTAAATATTACGCAAACGTGTACTATCCACTTAGCCCAAATTTTAAATATGACTCGCTACAGTATTTTCAAGCTGAAGGAGAAAATGCCGACTTTAGCAAAACTGTTGCAGCTGCCGCTTTAATAAACGAGTGGGTGAGTCAAACAATTACAGCTACATTATCTGGGGGCTGTTATGAGAAAAACATTCAGAAACGAATTCATTGAAATCCATTTTATAATTTTTTTCACCAGGTGTCCGACCGTACTCGCGGTAAAATCAAAGATCTTGTAACAGCGGACATGTTTAGTGCGGATACAAGACTATGTTTGGTCAACGCAATTTATTTTCTGGTAAGAATTTTCCATAATTCTCTGGCTATACAGGGTGATCAAAAAGTCATGGATCAAACGAAATAGGGAGATAAAGTAAAGGAGGTCATTTCCATGGCCATAATTCAAATACCCTAAAAATGAATTGCTCTTGAAATTTGGTACCCAGAGCCAAAATTAGACTAATTAAAAAAAAAATGTGATATAAAATAATAATTAAATAAACGGTGTTGTAATTTGTATTATTACTAGATAATGCATCAACACTACAAAAGTTCTATTGCGGCTCTGGATACCAAACAAGAGCCATACATTTTTAGGGCAATTGAATGCTGTAGAAATATTTTTTTGTTGGAAATTACCTCCTTTATCTATATTTCGTTTGATCCACGACTTTTTGACCATCTTGTATAAGATAGTAATCCAGAATAAAAGCATTCGTATTTTTCCAGGGAAATTGGATAAAACAATTCAATCCTAACGATACACAAACTAGAGATTTCCATAAAAGCAACGGAGAAACTGTACCTTTGAAAATCATGTACCAACAAAATACTTTTAACTACGCTGAGAATGACCAATACCAGGTTTTTTTTTTATATATTCTTATCCTGTTTAAATTAACATATGCCGTAGAATATTTATAACCTTTTGTTTCAATCATTCTGCGTTCATGTGTATTCCCCATGTATAAACAAATTAATTTCCTTGTTACTTCTTTCAGGTCCTAGAAATGTTATACAAAGGCAAAAATTTCAGTTTCGTTGTCGTTCTTCCAAGAAAGAAAGAAGACTTACTGGTAACACTTGAGACTATTGGAAAACCTGGTGAATGGAACAAAATAATAGAAAGTCTTAAACCCGAAAAATGTGATGTTTACTTGCCGAAATTGTTAATAAACACCAGCATAGATCTAAAAGAACTGCTTAAGAAGGTATATTTTTAGGCAATTTTTTTAAGATATTTATATTGTTATCTTTGTTACTCGTATAAATCAAACCTGAATGGATGGAAAGTCTATTTTTAACACAATTTTTTACTGGGCACGAATACCATTTTTTTTTTCAAAAACAACTTTGTACCATTTTAGATTGGGGCCGGCGAAATGTTTGAATCAAGCGGTAATAATGGATTGGAAGCGATGTTGGAAATACCGGAGAAAGTGTACGTTTCTGATGCTGTACAGAAAGCTTTCATAGGGGTTGATGAAACAGGAACTGAGGCAGCAGCTGCCACTGGTACGTATCGACAACACAATTTAAAGTAAGGCCGTCCTTACATTACGATACTTACAGACGACTAATATCCTACTACTAGTACCAAAAATGAGTGACCGAGGAGTATCTCACATACATTTGTATGGTGAGTCGCAGTATCGTCTTTTGCAAGCATCGTAATGTAAGAACGGCCTTACAGTCACGCAAGTTGGCAGCATGTTGAGGGAATGTATGAGAGATTAAAACAATAAAAAGATAAGGCGGATACTGGAATAAATGCCAGTACGAACGCCCTAGAAGAACATACACCGATCTTACTGGTGACGTTATTCAAAAAGATTTAAACGTGAATAAAGCTTAAAGATTATATAAGAATTATTATTGTTGAGTATGCACATGGCGTAAATTTGTGTCTCATCATCTCGTTTCTAAACAATTGTCGATCGAAGATAACGAAATGTACAAGTTTTTAGACAGTCTTCTTTATTTTGGTTTGGAAAAAATATTATTCTTTGTTCAGGCAAATCTTGAGCTGTAAATCGAAGTGTGTGATGAACGTTTCTTTATTATCTTAATCATTCAAACTTTATTTACAGCTGTCATTATTACTAAAAGGAGTCGCCCTTTATCTCCGCTTTACATCTTCAACGCTAATCATCCTTTCCTCTTTTACATTCTTTACAAGAAAACTGTATTATTCTGCGGGGCCTTTGTTCATTAAGGTGAATTTACTCTAAACATCTATTGTGATATCACTAGGACAGTGGACTCCGCAGTTATTGTACTAAAGGTTTTTGAACATTTTTCAGCTTTAACAGTGACTGCTTTGTCACTACCGTATCCTCCTCCGGAAATATATATCTTCAAAGCAACACACCCCTTCATATTCTATATAATGTTTGGCAAAATACCTCTGTTTTGCGGGCTATTTGTAGGGGCGCAGTAAAAGGTGAAATTATAGTACAGAATTTGTTACAATTTGTTAAAACTTACCAATTGGTGGTCGGCTACTGGTGAAGGATATGACATGTATCGCAAGCACTATATATCTACCTTTCGGACTTTTCCGCACATTGTAATAATCATGATTTTTGATGATATTCTACTTATAACATTATTACATATTCAAAAATTATTAACGCCGTAAAGACGCATATCTCTTTGCCGAAATTGAAAAAAAAACATCCACCTCCGAATAGAGACGGTGTGAATAGAGGCATTGAACCAATTTGGACTAAGTATAGGTATAAGTTATCTGTGGCAATTTTATTCCCGCACACGTGTTGGAAAATGAAAAATCGCACGCGTGTGAAATATATTGCATTGTGAACCTAATCATAGTGCGATAAGAACCAGTTTTCGAGGAAGTGTATTGGAAAATTACATCTGGCAAATTATTTATCTGACGGAATTTCACAATATTCAGTTTTTACTACCTTAATAACTTTATGTTTTATATTTACAGCTGTTATTCTATCAAGAATGGATATAGCACCTGTAAATCCGCCAAAAGTTTTTAATGCTAACCATCCGTTTATATTTCATATAAAATTGCGGGAAGTGGTATTATTTTCTGGAGTTTTCGTTCAATAAGGTGAAATAAGATGCTCTAAATTCATGTTTTTGTGCTTACGCATGTATATAAATTGCCCGATTTTTAAGCTAAATTATGAATTATTTTTTTTGCTTAAATGCGTTACCTACTTATGCCTGCAGAATAGTTTTGTTCAAATTTATTACTATCTTTATTTATCTACCTACTAATTTAAAAAAAACTTGTTTACGTAACACGACTACCTATCATTCAAACTATCACTTTAATGCAAGTAGATTTGCAACTACAAATGACTTGGACTCTGCACATATCCTTAATTTGAGTCATATTTTGCAATTTCAGCTATTACAGTCGGCTTTACGTCAGTTATGTATCCTCGTCCGAAAATCTATGAGTTTTTAGCAACTCGCTCTTTCGCTTTCTTTGTATTATTGAGAAGTGAAGAGAGTCCATACAAAACACCTATATTTTGTGGAACATTTGTAGGAGCAAAGTAAAAGGTAAAATTAAACGAATGAATGCCTAGCATGGTCATTGTGAAATGGTGGTTGGTTGGTTAAAACGTGAAGGAGTACTGTTTACACAAGCACTATGCATTATTTCTTTTGTTTATGTAGAGTTGTTTTTCGGTTATATTATAGGTTTTCATCAGTTATCATACATAAGATTTTTGACAGTGCCCGTCCTACATTATCATCCAGAATTCAAGACATACTACACATTTTCATCTCTTTTGAGATACTTATCAAGTTCTTTAACTGTATACCGATTCTTATCCTTTTTCAGCTATAGGCCTAGCTGGAAGTGCCGCTCCTTCAAAGATTTATAAATTCAAAGCAGATCGTCCTTTCATATTTTATATCGTTTTCGGCAGTAGCACGCCTATATTCTGTGGAGTGTTTGTTGGCGGTCAATAATACGAATCTATATTGGTAATTTCAGTATCTAAAGCATTTACTTTTATTTTCGTTATTAATATTTTGTTAGCTATGGTTGTGGGAATATTGAATAGTAATGTGAATCTCTTCGATATGTTATATATTTTTAATTGTGATCTTATCATCATTGATGTCATAAAGACCGTAAGTTTTAGCTAGTGTATAAAGGCTTCCCCATATAAAATATGTTGTTACATCATGCATAGTCCTGCGTTAAGTAGCCTTTCCGTCTTCTGAAGGACGGACTTCATTCCCACTTCTCGTTCCAGGTATATATAGGCTATATTTTCGAGCTAATTTTGATCACAATTTGAATCCGAGTGGTGACCAAGTTATTTCTGTCAGTGATAATAATAATAAATATAAATAATAAATATGTTTGGACATATCACACAACGCCATCTAGCCCCAAGCTAAGCAACCTAATGCTTGTGTTATGGTAACGAGATGGCTGATAAACTACTTATATACATTTTTTTTTTGTAAATACATACATATTATAGATAGAAAAACACCCAGACTCGGAACAAATACTTGTAGGTCGTACAAATATTTGTTCCGTGCGGGAATCGAACCCGCGACATGCTGCGCAGCAGTCAATCGCTCAACCACTGCGCCAACCGTGTCGTCAAAGTGATACTGGTTCACTTATGAATTTCTTCGTTCTTTTTAGTGAATATAAGTTATTGAAATATTAATATCATACTCGTAATATTAATGTTATTATCATTATTGTGAAAGAGTATTTTACTCAGTCGTCGGAAAGAGATGTTATTTTTCTATATAAATCAAATATTTTTTAAAGCATTTCACTACATTTTTGTCGTTTTTTTTTTTCAAATTTTATTGTTTAATTTCAGCTTTGGTTGTAACCGCTGTCACTTCTGTTCGATTAGATCCTCAAAGGATCTATATATTTGAAGCGATACATTCTTTCATTTACTATATTTTATTCAATGGCGTTCCTATATTTTGTGGAACATTTGTTGGCGCCCCATAAAGAGGGTTGCAGTATTGTGACGTAGGTAAAATAACCAGAGCTATTAGCAATTGACAATGGTAGAAGGTTTGGTGATGGTTTGGTGGCGGTATATCTAGATCTCATATAACATAAATATGTCTATATAGTTATAAGTAGATAAATTTTAAAACAACAAATTTACGACCATGATCACGACGCGCAACGTATGGCTGTATCCTCCAGATTTCTCATTGCAGGCATTCACAGGGATGTTTTGTTCAGCAGTCTTAGTGACTGTATTCTCTCATCCGTGTATATTTTATTAGGGCTAGTGAGTGAACAGCTACAACCTCATAAAGCGATTGTATTATCTATGGAAAGGACCTTATCTAAAAGTAGGAATAATCTATTATTTCATAGACATTCAATGTTTAATAAATCGTTCTGTATTTCAAAAATCTTGTTAATGGACTGAGCCACCATGGTCCAGCGCCAGTTAAAGTTTTTGAAGTTAACCGGCCTCTTATAATAGGTCTTTACCTATGAAATTGCCGTTTTGTATGAAAAAATTTAAACGAATTTTTTTCATGCATTTTTTATTTGTATTAATCGAAGTAATCACCCATGCAATCAATGCATCTTTGCCAACGCAGTGGCAGTTTATTGATGCCCTTCTTAAAGAAATCAGCTGGACGGGAGGCAACAAATTCTTCACAGGCATTTTGTACTGCCTCTCGGGTATTTAATTTTTTTCCCGCCAAGAAGTTATCTAAATTCTGGAAAAAGTAGTAGTCTGTAGGCGCAAGGTCTGGTGAGTAGCCCTACGACGACGACGACGGAGAGCCTCCAACCCCAGTTCTTGCAACTTGGAGACCGTCTGCTGTGAGTATGAGGTCGCGCGTTGTCGTGCAGGAGCAGCGGAGACGAGCGATTGACCAATGCTGGTTGGAGATGTGCCAGCTTCTCCATCATTGTGTTCAGTTCTTCACAGTACACATCTGAAGTAATGCTCACCCCGTTTGGTAAGAAGCTGTGATGAATCACACCGGCGCTAGACCACCAAACAGTGACCATCACTTTTCTAGGGGTAAGTTTTCGTTTAGGGCATTGTTTAGGTGCTGGACCAGGATCCAACCAACTTGCTGAGCGCTTGCGGTTATCAAACAGAATCTACTTTTCATCGCAGGTAACAATGCGGTTCAAAATTCCTTCATTTGTGTGTCTGTTGAGCAGTGCAAGGCACGTCTCGACGCGTACTTCGCGCTGGCGATCATTGAGTTCGTGGGGCACCCATTTGTCAAGCTTTTTTAGCTTGCCAATTTGACGCAAATGGACCAATATTGTTTTGACGCTAACGTCGAAAGCTGCTGCTAATTTAACTGTAGATTGTGTATCATCAGCTTCCACAATCGCCTTTAATTCGTCATTGTCGACCAAAGTCTTCGGACGACCGCGAGGTTCATTTTTCAGGTCGAAATTTCCAGAACGGAAGCGAGCAAACCAATAACAAGTGGTGCGTTGGTTTGTAGTGTTAGCTCCGTAAACGTCGTTGATGTTGCGTGCCGCTTGTGCCGCGTTGCTGCCACGACGGTACTCATATTCCATAATTACTCGAATTTTTAACGTATCCATGATGACGAAAAAGATTGAAATGCGATGAAAATGTAACACTAATCAATAAACAAATGACTACTTTTGGAAAAAAAAATCCATGTTTTTAAAATAAAATTAATTTGAAATTAGAATTCTTAGCCAAACAAAAATTATTTTGATTTGAAATGGCCAGTACTGCAGAACGGCAATTTCATAGGTAAAGACCTAATTTACCAGATACTGAATGGAAATAAATTATCATTCAGTGGAATATTTGTCGGCGCCCAGTAAACTATGTAATTATTGGTATGCATGACATCAACAACAGCGTAAATAATAACTATTATTCTCAAGGCTCTTGTTATGTTTCCTTTGATTTTTTTTACCTACTTTTATGGTTATACAAATTTATATGGTTATATAAAATGTACCTAAAGATTACGTATTTAGGTAAATTCTTAATTATTGCTAACACATCTATGGTCTACAAGATACTTCAACCATCCTTACATTGCTCCTGAAAATAAATAATGTAAGAAACGCTGTAGAATATAATTTTAAATGAATTTTCAAATTTTTTTAATATTATAAATGCGAAAGTTTGGATGGATGGATGTTTGTAACTCAATCACGCCAGAATCGCTGAACGGATTTGAATGAAATTTAAGACACAGAGATAATTATATTCTGAAATATTATATTATATTCTTTATATATATAATATTATATTATATTAAAATTAATAATATTATATTATATTATTATATTGAAATATTATATTATATTATATTATAAAAATATTATATTCTGGAATAGCACATAGGGTATTTTTTTAGCCCGTTAGTACTTTCCCGTGGGATAATTTCCGACATCCACGCGAGCGAAACCGCTGGCAAGAGTTAGGATTGCATAAATAATGAAAGCGTATTTTTATTTAATCTGCTTAGTGGGTACGCAGTAATGGCATAAGGTGCAGAAAGCCGCGACGCGACAGCGCCCGTGACTCTTGTAGAACAATTATAATAGGCTTTGCGCTGTCGTGTCGCGCCATCTATAGATGTGAAAAAGATCTCAAGTGTTGCACAAAATAGAACAATTTAAAATTAAATTATAAGTAGAAGCCATATTTAAAAGCCCTTCTTCTTTATTTCAGTAATAAATTGGACTTATTCCTTTACCTCCTCTCGAACCAATAGTTTTTGAGGATAACCATCCTTTTATTTACCACGTCATATCTGGAAATATACCAATATGCTTACTTAGTGCAGTACTTTTGTAGGAAGGTAAACTAGAGTGGACTTCTTGTTTTCAACAACACTGACAACACGTAAATTATTTAATGATTTGATAATTTCTAGCTGTACCTTCATCTTTTAAAATACTTCAACAGTCTTCACTATGCTTTCTTTTTGTTTAAAATTAAAAATATCTAAACCATAATAAATAATATGTTATGTATTTTTCCGTGTACTTTACAATGTTAAATAAACAATTGGCTAAAAATAATATCGTGCTTTATTCACCTTCAGGGGGTTAAATAGGTATAAAACCAATTAAAAATAAATTGGTACTGATTTACAATATTAATTTAAATAATATATTTCTTCTATGCTTAATAAATAATTTAAATAAGAACACAATTGTGGTTCATTCAACTTAATTAAATTAAATCTGAAAACTACTTAAGTCTGAAACATCTTTATTTTTTTTTTTGTTTTGCAACTACAATGTTAAGTTTGTTCTTGGGATAAATTCATCCCAATAACGGAACCCTTCATTGTGCGGGATCCGACACGCACTTGGCCGATTTTTTATAAGTCAGGTGTTTTTATTCGTATTTTACCTTTTGGGTCCTCAAATAAAAACGTATTGGGTCCAGTTCCTATCACCTCAATGTTTGGTATTGTTGACGTCAATCTCCTTTGTTTGACTTTTTATCACCGACTACCATCATTATTTTCCTGCCCTTATCCCAATTTATTTGGGGTCGGCACAACATGTATTTTTCTTCCACACTTCTATAGTAGTCGGCATCGTCATCATCTCGGTAGTTACTCCCTATATATTACCTACTACCATAATATTTTTAATATAAGGACTAAAATTCTTTTAAAATACGTGGTTTCTTCTACCAGCAAAACACCATAAGGTATTATCACATTCTGTACATCATACAGTCGTCCGACGAGAGCCTGAGCAGCTTACATAGTTCGCCGAACTTCGTATGCAGCTCGGGCTTCCTCGGACGACTGTGTGTTATGACTGTGGTGTTATTCTCTTTTTTTTTATATAATTTTATTTGTATTCTAATATCGGGAATTTTTGGCAAAGTAATCTTAATACTCAGTGTGCAGACTTTGCTTGCTATGTGTTTATTATTTAACATTATTGCTATGTACGTATGTACCTAATGTATTGAATTAATTTATATGCTTCTATAAAGACAAGTACAATAACGATAATTTTTCTTTTTCCAGATGTGTCAGAAGAAAATATAAAAGTTTTGGTTTGGAATAAAATTTTGGTCAGTAATAAATTGTATTTTTATTTCCCACTCAATTACCCAACTTATAATTAACGCTTCGAAGGACACTAAACGAGACACATTAGAAGTTTTATTGTTATTACTGCTATAGCCGTATAGTATCCTTCACAACGTTAAACAGCGAAACCCTACGTAATATAATTAATATACATATTATGTAGGTATACATTATAACTGAACATTGAAACTTTACTAGTATAAATGGTTACTTCCTTCAGAATAAAGAATCTACGACTTTATCTTAAAACAGTTTAGTGCTCTAATTGTCTTCATTCAGTAATTAACAACACTTGAAACACTTATTCCGAGCTTTAGAAAAATATATCACCAAGCAATTTGAATACAAATTGAACGAAAGTAATTAGGACGTCGTACCTCCGGCCTTACTTCAGACAAACAAACCCAACCCTATAAAATAATCCATTGTTTGCAACCAGTAAGAACAAAATATAGTACATTATGATGGTTATCAAGGACAGACCATTGAGGGACTAGTTTCCAATTAACAGGTATTATTGGAACTCCCTCGGGGATCAGAATATCGACAGGACGGGATCAAATGAAATTACGAGTTAGATCTTACTTATCCAAACAAAATCCTAGATAATCTTCTGAAGAAAATGTTGTTACGGCCTCTAGTCCAGGATAAAATTGAACGTTTGCTTAGCTCTCCTACAATACTGTTAGATAGTTTAATCCTCTTTCAATTCTTCAGTTTCCAATTTAAATTGTGAATTAGATAATACTTTGATGAATGGATTTAATCGGATCCTATTCTGCTTCCGAATTTAAACCAGATGCTAAAGGACCACATTCGGATTTAACGTTCATAGTAAAATTCAAACAGAGATTAAAATACCCGTTAAGTACTAGTAGTCTACTTTTATATGTGAGATGTTGAACACAGAACATTTTTTTGTTCTAGTCAGTCATAGAACCTTCTATTCTCTAATAGTAGGTAAAAAAAGGAAGGTAGATGTGTATGTATAACATGATCAGTCGTCATTGGCTCAAAGCTCAAGAGGTAGTGATTTCTCAAGTTACTGTTAGTCGCAACGCGAAGATCTATTTTTTTTTAATCATATATAATCCCAGCAGATTAAGTTTATTATCAGAAGATCTCCAAATAACGCGAACAATACATCACTCAGGCACGGACCGTGGTTCCCCTTGAGACTCCTATATTGATGATTTAATTAAGCAGTTGCCCTGAAACTTGTGTATTGGGATACTCCAGTTCGCAACCGTCGGAGAATCCTGTCCGTTACGTCGGAATTTGTAATTAAGAAACAACGTCTTGGAACAAAATCTGTTTACGGAATCAGCCGAAGTATTTTATCTTGTTCACTGCGGTTTAACGTCCACATAGGATATGTGGTAAAGTGAAATAGTTCGCGTTGTTGATCGTTCGCTGCTGATTGATTTCTTATTGAACGAACTTTGCTTGAACGCGTAATTATTTATTATGGGAAAGAAGTTAATATGGGTAGCTTGGTTTCGGATAATGTTCTTGAAGAATCAACCAAGCAATGTAGTCATTTAACTGTACAAAAAAGAGTACTTATTTATAATAAAGTAAAAGCTTATGTTTTAGTAGTTGTTTAGTATTTTAGAAGCGGAACAATCAAGAAGGAAAAGGCAATATTACTATCGATATCCTATTGTTTAACCAGATGTTCAAACTTTAGAACTCGCGACTCTCCCTGATATAATAGTCATATGGTGCTCAAAAAGGGGGTTACCTGGAAAGTTTTTCGGAGTTTTGAAAATTGGTAATTTTATTGACTTCGTCGTGCTCTCTTGGAATTTTTACTTTGCCACCTCGAGACGGCTCGACACAAAGGCGACGCATTCCCTTATAACGCATAGTAAAATATTTTTCGTAAATAGACGAAAAATACTTGTTGGTGTAGATGAATAATAGTTTGCGGCGTTCGTACGCCAAAACCATTGATTTTGCAAAAAAATTGTGATTACATAATTTAAGGAACTTGTTTCTAGTTTAATTTTGTACCTTGTTTTATCGTAAAATGAGTCAAAAAGGAGATATTGTGAAAAAACTGCTATTAGGCGCTATTTTTCCAATATGGCGGTGCAAGCGGCAAAGATGAGGTGGCAAAGTAAAAATTTGAAGAGAGCACGTCGAACTCAATAAAATCACCAATTTTCAGAACTATGACTATGACGTTTGTAGATATTCGTATGACAATCGGTCCCTCTGATACCTAAGAGGACTGTAGTTAACACTAAACAGTCAATTAAGCAATGCTTGACCATGATGACAATCGGCATCCCTGCAGCCCTTTGTATAAACATGTGTTTGAAAAACCATAGTAGGTTTCTCTTACTAGTCCTCGTCATGTCTAGCCTGAAAGCAGTTGTTCATCATGCATCGTTCGCATGTCCTAAAACATGTCTATAAGCAAAAAGCAGATCACTAGGAGCCATTCATCATCTTTCTCTTTCAAGTTATCTCTCTTATCTTCTCTAAACTATCTAAAATCATACTTTCAACAGGTAAAGTGAAACGAGTCGATAAGTAAGACCAGTAAATTAGCTTCGGATAACATCGAAGTTCGTCGTAAATTTAGCTCAACTCCGTCGATTGTAAAGACCGCTGGCTCTCCGGCAAATTGATCTTATCGGGAGGCTACCCGATGTTCATAGTTAGTGGTCCATAGTTCACTGTGAAATTCGCAAGCGATGCTAAACTCTGACGGTCAACTAATTTACCGGCAGACCAATCAATCTTTACCTTAATAGTTATGGTATAGTTGTACTCGTAGCTCCGAAGTTCTTCAGTGCACTGCGACCACTGGGTAAACTTGGCCGAGTCTCACAATTTGTATAGCAATAATTAGGAACTACAATTTTTTTAACAAGATCTTCAAAAGTTTGTCCTAGTTGGTTTTCTTTTGGTTTTGATTCCTATTTAGTTGCAGTAAAAGACTTTGTAAGGATTTGGTGCAAATCAGTACAAATAAAGTGAGATCCGAAAAGCAAACTTCTTCTTCGACCATTTTTTTATAAGAATAAATGAGACCGCGACACGCGATTAAGACCGTGAATCGGTACGCGTAAGGTAGGATGTCCTCAGGCTAGGTGTAGCGATGATCTTCGCAGGGTAGCTGGTAGCAGCTGGATGAGAGTTGCTGGAAATCGAATTGAATGGCATGCGATTGGAGTGCTCTATATCCAGCAGTGGACTGCTGTATGCTGATTATGATAATGATGAAATGCCTAATTCGGATGCATACTATTTTTCGAATCACACTGTGACTGTACCTCGATTACCCTACCTGATAAAAGTTTCGTTTTTCCTAAATTATGTTAATATTACTGTTTGGGTCGGTTTCCCCTATGGAGAAAACGTAGTGCTCCACCCCGCACTACCCAGTAGAGCTCGTCTCCAGACTGGACACTCCCCCACCGATTATAATGAATGAAGGAACTCATAGTTATGAAAATACCTTGGATGTGGTTTTATAAAGATAATAAACAATAGAGGGATGCAAAGTATATTGTTATATAAATTTGTGAGTAACCCTTACGCTGGCGTAACAGGCAATTGATCAGTCATTACTCACACGATACCTCACATCTACGCTCGGAGCACTTAGAGCAAAACTTCCATAAAGTGACCCAAGCGGCTATTCAGCGGCATTGAGTCGACACATGCTCTTTTGGAGACATGTTCCCTAGCAGTTCTTGCGAACTGATAATCGTCACGAAGCGGCCTTCCCTGCGGTAACCGTGCGACCGTCCTTGTCTAGCAACGGGGCGGCCAGTTCCAGCGGCATTGCGTCAACATCATGCTCTGAAGGAGACATGGTCCCTATCAGTCCTTGGACTGGATATAAGATAGTTGTGGTCACCCAACCCCTGGAAGTTCACCCCTTGCACAACAAGTATATCTGCAAGACACCGTGTTCATGTCAGTCTGACCGAATTATTGGTCTATAAGATAAAGAATACAACTTATCAAGAATTACTTGATAATAGAGTTGAGAATCGAATCTCAAGAATGTTTATTTAATATAGTTTGGATAGACTCTAATAAAAGCCTACTATTGGCCGGAGGGAAAGAATACACAATTCAAGAATTAAGTATTAGATAATATAGTTACAGAGAATCAAACCTCAATGGTCAATATGTAATAGAGTTGTGGATCAACTCTTGAAGGTTTATAGACAGTCGAAAACGCCCCACCCTTCATCACTTCCTAGTGTTTGGGCTGGGGAGAAGAAGTAATGCAACAAACTCCCCAGCAACACGTCTCTGTCTTATATAATTATGTTTTAGTATTATTAATGTTGCAACGCCAACGTCTCCCATCTCGCAGGCGGGAGCTGGTATCTGCAACTCTTTCCTGAAGATGTGAAGGAGGAAAGGGATCGATATGCTTGCGCTTAAATCCTTTATTTATAACTACGTTAATTTGTCTGATTACAATGTACCCAATTCAGAGAGACCGGGAACCGTTTCACAACGTCAATTTGTCTCAAGTACGTGTTCTGTTAGACCTAACGCATAGAACCTCTGAGGACACTAATACGATTCTAATAGAACACGTTTCCTAAGCACTAAATAAATGTCTTACTCAATCCTAAGACAGAGTACTACGAAGTCCTACAGCCATTGAGAAAGACAAGTGTTGAGTAATTCTAAACGCGTGCTAATATGATTGACACCCTTACGGCGACCTAGCCCCTTTCTACTAAAATAACACAATCCACAAGCGCTTCGTAGACTCAGTCTCTAGCAGAACCCATTACGATAGAACCTGGTATACGCGGAAGTGGTACATCGTCACTTCACATTTCCTTAATCTTCCCCATTTAGAGGATGCAGTCCGGGCGTGAACCGTCCTGCTTCCAATACATGTCTCGATAAATAATGACGAAATTAGGTAAAGTCCTACAGAACGGACGGGTTTCTCAAGACAGGCTCCCTAGCGTTGTTAAAACGGCTACCAATTCAGTTTGAGGTACTTGGTGATGCCTAACCCCTCTCCCTGGAAATGAGCGTTACCAGGCGTCACGCAACATGCTCTGTAGCGAGGCCTTTTTGGAAGTAGGTATTATCACTAACGTTTGGTTGCGCTGTAGTTGTAACCAATTACAGATCGGCTTTATAGCCTAGTTTGTTTTAAATGAACTGAGTATTTTCGGTTCTGCCTTCCATGATTTGATTTGATAAATGGCGCGTCAGTTAGAGATCAGTAATCGTCATCAGTTGTCATAAGTCTAATGTCGGAGAAAGGCCTTCCCCGATTCCCTATAACCAACTGCAAGTGACAATAATCTACTGAGGTATGGATTAGGAGATCCTTCCCCGATTCCCTATAACCAACTGCAAGTGACAATAATCTACTGAGGTATGGATTAGGAGATGGACACAAAATACGAGAGAACATAGCATTAATTATAAATTACGATATTAAGTAAGAGTAATTTCGCCATGCTGGAATAAATGATCATTAATCGCTCGTCAGCGATATCACTTATCTATCAAGCCTCAATATAAATCAACCTGCAAGGACTATTATAACATTATAATAGTATAGTCCGTAACTACTATGTATACACACTATTAATAAAGATTAAGTTAACTTAAGTAAAGATGACACTTACCGAATAACTCCTTGAAGGGAATTAGATTGCAACTCACTAAGTACTGTAGGTATTACCAATTACGCCACCGGCTTCCCCCTGCATCCTTCCACGCCTTGGCCCTCACTCACACACATATACTACATTAAGTACTAAATTAGTCTAATCTGGGCTTTAACCCAACTATATTTAACTTAATAACTAATACTCGCTGTCTTGCGACAGCCCACTCTGGCATGGCCTCTTGGTATTCACTATGTCTCCTAACTTAACTAACCTAGATCGGACGTCCGACTCTAGAAGCGGTCTAAAACCAACTGCCTTAACGTTTTTCACAATAATCATTCTAAAATCACCACGATGCACTCATTAAAGGCTCGAGAAGGGTCCCCAGCCTCTCGGCGCCCGACCCTAAAACCTCCTCATTGTTTCAAGGGTGCACATTTGGCCGTCTCAACCAAACTAATCTCAACTAGATGTGACGTTGTATTGTTGGTTGCATCTTTTTTAGAATTAAACATAGAATACTTTTACAAATTCTTTGAAAATATGTTAAATTATTGCATCCGATCCGTCAGCCGCCACTATTAGGACTTTCGCTCTTAATTTATGTCTCACAAGTGATTCGACAGATGCGCTGGCTTTAAAACAATCTCATAATATTTTCTTGTTAAGTTGGGGTAACCGACAGACTGTCACAACACATATTGTTTATAACAGATACCTACTTACATGGTTCCATCTACGACGAGAAATACGAATAGAAAAGGACTTTGTTAATACACCCAAGATACCGGCACAACTTCTGACGCGCCAATTGCACCCCATGTGTGCATAAGGAAAATCCTTTAAAATCCTTTACATTATAGGTGTATGAGCTATAAAATTCTCGTGTTCACAATGTTCGTTCCCGTACTCCTCCGAAACGGTTTGACCGATTCTCATGAAATTTTGTGAGCATATTATTTTTCATACCTTTACTTTTTATCCCGGTCTACGCGGGTGAAACCGCGGGGCGCAGCTAGTTATATATATAAACGTAAAAAAACATCAACCGATGGGAAAAAAATCATCATCAGTAGTTGTGAACCTATGGGGTTCGCAACTAACCCCACCCCCCCTCTTCTTGGGGTTTTGGGTTTTTATAAGTACATATGTTCCTATGAAGGGTTAAAGCGCCAAATTGATTACATTTTTAGTATACCATTATTATCTATCCGGCATCTCTCATTCGAGATAGTTTTAACTGAAGCAATAGTTGGACACAGTTGATTGGACTAACGCATCAAAGACTATGAAATTCCGTACGACCATAAACATGTTCGAGATTTAAGAAAGGAATACACACAGGGATTAATTAAAGCGTTTTTATCAAAAGAGTAAGTAGACGATAATCAGGTATGTAACAATTCCTTAAAATTGGTAGTATTGAGCAATAAGTATACGAGTAAATACCGTGTAAGTAATAATGTGTACCGATATAACCGTAATGATATCAGACTGATTGATTGATTGAAAAGGAAAAAAGTAGAAAATTACCCATTGATGGATAGGTAGGTATCTTATTAGCGAGCTTAGCTAATATTAACTTAAGTAATTGAAACATGATTAGATATCTAATGCCTCTTTCATTGTATTATTTGTGTTTTAGAATATCTTAATGTTTTAATATTTTTTTTTTTTTAATTTTACTCTTCAATTGTTTAATATTTAACCCGTGTTTTAATTTCAAATGTTTAATTTAATTTTGTGTTCATGTGTTGTTTAATTTAATATTGTTTAATTTTTCTTTGATTTAAATTTTATTGTGTTTAACTACTTAAACTCATACAATTCTAAACTATGTTTAAAATGATGATGTGTTCTCCTATAACTGAAGGAGCACAAATCTTCAAAGTACTTTGTATAATAATGCATGTAATGTGTATCCTTTGTTGGAGTTCCTTTCTGAATAAAATAAAATACTAAGTAAGGGAAAACGATAGCAATATGGTCATTGTAAAGAGGCTTCATCCAGCGATGAATCGGTTTTAATATTAAAAGCAGATGATGATAATGAGGATGCATTAAGGCACAAGATTATCTTAGTAGTTAGTCGCCACCAAAAAAAAGAACACGGTCTTAAATTACCAGCAATTATCATAATTGATGAATGATTAATTGACATGAAGATATTCATATTCCTGAAACTATAACACTTGAAAATTGTGCACCTACCATTATTCGCCGTCTCCATAGTCTTTGTTTCATAAAATTACTTAGACGTACTGGAACTTAAAACTTGGCTAATTACACGTATAACTGAGCCACATTGTGGATATGGGTGGTTTATTATTTTATTTATACAGTATGTGCCATATCGATTCATAATGGTATTTTCGAAGTTAATACCCCGTGGTCACGAGCGTCTTGCAGCTGCGACTGGGAAGAAAACAAATAAAAGAAGTTGTTTAGAGTGTAGTGGCATCTACATCGCCACATACCAACTACGTTACTACGCGTCACACTGACGTCACACAATCCTGCATCGCGCAATTAGAGTTTACCGCGCAACTAGCATAGATACAACGTCCCGACATCAACCGTCGGGCAGTTGCCCACCCGACACGATACCCGTCTGGTCGGAGGATCCTCCCTTTTCAATGGAGGATGAGTGAACTTTACACCCTGTTCCTCATGCCTCTAAAAGAGCATACCACGAGTCACCGCGACTCGACTTGCAGAGCGACGGACGGAAACAGGTGACAATTGCGTGAGTACGCGATCGTTCGCATAAGGTTCGCATCCATGATTATGTCACTTTTTGTTCGGGAAACCGGAAGGCGCCATCCATCAGCGCGATAACGCGTTCAGGTTCAGCGATCAAAAAGTGATATTATTATAGGGGCGCAACGATCGCATATTCGCGCGACGATCGCTTTTCAACCGACGAAAAAAAAGGAGGAGGTTCTCAAGTCAACGCGTATAATATTTTTTTTATGTATGACCACGCATTATTATTTACAGAGTAGTCCGATTTGAACGATTCTTGTTTTATTCGGGAGAGACACATCTAAGTGGATCCCATGTAAAAGGAGAATGGCGAAACTGCATGTAATTTGGGACTCGGGGATAGGGGTAGCGTATATAATGGAAACTTGTAAATAGTTTAAGAACGATATAAAACTAGCAAAAAAGCAAATGGAAAGTAAGATAGAGAAGTTGGGAGAAAAAAGATATTCAAGGTAGAAGATTATAACCTAAAACGAATCCAAGAGTACTTAAAGGACATTATTTATTAGTAGTGTGGCGGCATCTACATCGCCACTTGCGAACTACGCATCACACTGACGTCACGAAAAATCCTGCATCGCAATCAGAGTATACCGCGCGACTAGCATAATCATATGCAACGTCTCGACGTCAATCGTCGGGCAGTTGCCCACCAGACACGACACCCGTCTGGTCGGAGGATCCTCTCTTTTCTATGGAGGATGAGTGAACTTTACACCCTGTTCCTCGTGCCTCTACAGTAGAAAGTTTTTTTTTATTTATGATGTACTAAGCATGTGGAATTAGAATAGAAGTCTTATTTTTTTGCAAGTAGGCTTTTACAAACATTTTTCGTTGCGGCGAAAAAAATGCACCGCAGCGCAGTGCGCGCTGGGGCGTCGCGCGTCGCGTTGGGCGGCGCGGACCGCACTAAATAAATTCTAACATTGGCGTTGTATGAGAGCGGTTACGGAGAACCGATTTTATACGCGTTTGCTTAAAATGCAGGCACAGCCCGCGGAAGGCATGACCGCGTCGCACGCGACGTTTATCGCGGTGGCGCACGAAGCGTTGCAGCCAGCTATTCCTGCAATTCTCCATTCACGGTAAAACATAACAACACCCGCGGCGTCGAACGCCCCGCATCTTCATAAACAACATAGTACATTGCCATATGTTTGTGTTTGCGCGTGTGATTGCGGGCCGCTGCACGTGCTGCCTGTCTGTAAACTGAAAAAAACGTCTGACGCGCCGCGAGATGTAACGCCGCACGCGACGCACGACACCCCGCGTCTCCATAAAGGTAGACTTCCGAGGCATGCGGCCAAAGCGTCAGACGCGCGCATCTGATGCGCGCGGCCCCACAGATTACACAGTTGGCGTGCAGTCTCTGGTCCCAACAGGCGGCCTGCCGTCCAAGGTCTGCATATACCACACACTACAGCGATTATTGCCTGCCGGCTACGGTCGATGCCGGCTCTGGGTCCAAACACTACCAGGCTGCAGCCGGTAGTTTCACACCGCAATATCGCCTGCCGGCAGTGGTCTGAATACCGGTTCGGTGTCAGTTCACAAAGTGATAATGTTACGTAAAAAACGATGTGCTATTTTTTATTTTCACTGGTTAGGATAACATCGTAGTGAATTATTTATTATATTTTTAAAATGATAACCAAATTATAAGAGTCGCTAAATTGACAACACTGCTTCCGGCCCAATACCTGCTTACTCGATTTGACCTTGAGATCTCGGACTGTCCGGCCCACAGAGCATGTCTGGCCGATACCTGTCGACGCAGGCCAGCGCCGGCAACACTCTGGGATTGCATTGGCAGGCATTGGTCGTCAATCCAAAACCTTAAAAGGAACTGCGAGTCTGTGATCTATAGCGATTAACTGACAGGCTGATATCCGCCAGCGGACTGTAAATGTATGGGGCCCTTTAGATGCGCGCGGCCGATGACACACCGCTTCCATAGTGCGCGACTGTCGTTCGCGTCAGACGCGCGGGGCCGACCACACACCCCCGCTGCGCGTCAATCGCTCACCATTCAGTGTTGTTCGTCCATCACTTGCAGTCGTGTCGTTACTTGAAAAATAGCCTAATCAAGCATAATCTGGACATCCTTGAAGAAGAAGAGGATGATGATGAGCTGTTGTTATTGCTCTATTATGATAGCTTAAACAGAAAACCAATTCATCCGATGTTCAAGAGCCGAAATGACGAAGCATTTAGCATTTTAATTGAAAACCACTTGAAATCTGATGAGGAAAAGTTTCGGAAGTTTTGCAGATTAAATAAGAAACAGTTCAATTTCGTTCTTTCTTTAATTTACAAAGATAAGAAAACCTAAAACATGACACACAACACTTTATCCCTTTTAAATGAATTTATAATTATACACTGGATTATTTAAGATCGGTTTCTGAGCAACCACATTGATTAATTGCTCATCCTCTCGAAGAGAAAAGTTCTTCCAAGACATCTTGTCTCCGCGCGGCTCGCAACAATACAAGATCACTGAGTACATTTTTATTACAAGATAACAAGACACGTCGAGCAACGGCTGCGCGCGGCTAGACTGACCGTACAGCCGTCGGCCGCGCGCGACTGTCGCGGGGTACTCTGATCTGATGGTCCGCTGTAGATCTACTGGAATTTTTCAACGAGAGGTTTATTGAATAAAAATCAAAAAATCCCAAGAGTACAAACAATGGAATAAGAATTGACAATGACAGCGTGACAGCTAGTCTGTATTGACAGCAAAACGTTCCGTTTTCAGTTATCATCACAAAATAATCATAATTATTTCTATTTATTATAGGCTGTTTACATTATATTTTAATGTTTGGTTTTATATGTTTTTGTTATATTTAACCAGATTTAAGTATCAAAAAGGAAAACCCTCAAGTAAAAACGTACCTAAGTGTAAAAGGTGAATGCATTGTAATAATTTCTGTTGAATGAAATGGAATCCGAAATACCTTGCGTTTCGTAACTGCACGATATATTATTTCATAATAAATCAAAATCATTTCTAACTTTTAATTCCCTGCTCCTAGTGACTCAATATTTTTTTTATAAAACTCTTATAAAATTGTTATTAAAAACAATATAAACTTGCAAGTGTATGGCGCTTCGGTAATTTTGAGTCCACCGCTGCCATCCTCCTTTATCAACTTTTCTTTGGTAGTTTTAGAGTTAGCTTCAATAATACGTATTTTTTCCACTTAGTATATGTGGATGATGTTATAATAACTTCCTGTCGCTGAAATTTACATAGCAGCACCCTAATTGCGTAACACATTATCGATCGGAGTTGGTTTCATTTTGAAACAAATTGCTAATCCATTGCTTCATAATGTTCGAAAAATTTGTCTGCTCGACAACGTAAATAACGTAATGAATGTTGTTGAACTGTCAAAATGAAACCAACTCCAATTGATAATGTGATATTCAATTAGGGTGCTGGTCGTGGTATTGATGCGTGCGGTAGGTAGTTATGTGTGATATAATGGGGAGGTGGAGCAAGAGAGTCACTGAATGGTATCCAAGGAACGGTAAAAGAAGGTGCGGAAGACAACACTCAAGTTGGGAAGACGAACTAAAATTGACAGCAGTACCAAACTGGAGAAGGGTTACTCATGACAGACAACAGTGGAAATCGTTGGTGCAGGCCTTTTTCAAATGCACGCCGAATTAAAAGACATTTTATAGTTTTTTTAATATTTTGAGCAAAAGTGTAAATGTAAATTTTTTTTTCGGAGTAAAGGGCTTATTTATTTATTTACATGTATTTTCAATACTCAATATATTTATTTGCGTTCCACAAAGTTAACGTAGTTGTAGGTACCTACTTACGTCGTATCTCGTGCTCACAAACATGGCGAAGCAAATATAAAAAAATATTATAATTTTCAACAAATTAACATTTTTGGCTGTACTTACCCACTGACGCGTCCCGCTCCCCGCGCGACGTCATTAGGATTGTCCTTGAGATTTTTATCGGTGCACGACGGGGCGCCTAGCCACTTATGCACGGCTTGTACACAAAACATTCCTATGAATCGCTATGAAAGTAATTACTGTTTCTTAAAGTGGATAGACTAGGCTAGATTACGAATTTTGATTTAGAACAATAGACGACTTGGTTTTTTTTTCAATAAAATCAAAACTGTTTGTTTATATTACCGCCAATAAAATACCATCAAAATATTATTTCAAAATCTAAAGCGATAACCCTATTTTTTATTTGCCTAAAATATTGCCTATGTGTCAAATAAAAATTAATCCCGTGAAACTTGTTATTGGGTTTTGAACTACTATTTGTGCACATTTTGAAAACACAGGAAGGCACTGTTGCTGCTTCTTTAGACGATTACGGTCATTTTACTTAACGTGCTACACAAACGCCAGTTCGATTGGTTTACTAAGGTCAACTATGTGCGTTTAACACAAGTTATGCGATCCACGTCAAGGATTGCGAACCTTATCTTCCTAATTTATACATCAATGGTCTAAAGGCAACCTGTTGAATAATTTTACGGACTGGTATCGTGGACTGTGTTTAACAATTCATAAGTTTTGATTAGTAAAATTTTTATTCTACAGATGGCTTCCCTTATCTGCCGTTCTTCTACTGTCTCATAGTTGTCAGAATGTATTATTTATTTATAGGATAGAATATATTGATGTATAATTAAATATAGGATGCTAAAATTAATAAATGTAAAACCTGGTATGCTTGTGCTCACCGTAAAACGAAACGTGCGTTTGCAACTGCAAACGCACGTGTTGTGTGATTCATTACTCCCACCACTGAGTGGGGGGTATAAAAACGGCTGTTGCACAAGCAAGCGGGCGGTCAAAGGGTCATTGACGCTTGGCTGCCGTTGCGAGCGGTTGTGTGCTGCCGCTCCCTCCCGCTGCCCCGGCTCGCTTAGTCATCGCTCCCCACCCGTCACTGCGCTGCGCTCTCGCGGCGCGCATCGTAGTCGCCCCGACTACGTCCGATCCTTCGAGGAATTAATTATTTATTTAATTAATTCCTCGATCTATGATCACCAAAGAGTCTTTTTCAAGACTATTGTTTCTTTAACGTTATCGTCAAAACGCGTCTAGCTGCACTAGGCCCCTTCGGGGCAAATCCACAGTTTCGTGGTCCTCGGTGGAAACCTTACGGTGCCAACGAAGCCGAGTGGGGTGTTGACCCAATACACCCGCCGAACCCCGTCGGGGTGAGGCAGTCAATTGGACGGGTCCCAGTGTTAACCGGCCTTGGGGGATCTCCTAGTCGGCACTGGTGTACAGTCTTCCTTTCACAGCCTGCACCTAGTGTCTTTAGGGTGTGTCTACACCCTTCGCGCTAGATTGGTTAGGGCCCCGTTCGCACAATAAGATTGGCGACGGGTACACACAGCTTAGGGCACACCTTAGGTACACACCTCCCTGTCTGCACCCGACAGGGAGACTTACACATCCCCGGGCCAACCCACCCGGGGAGTTAGATTATAGGGTTGTCGCGTCAGTGACCATGTCGCTCGATAGAGAGCACCTTTTCGACTTCATTAAGGAGCTCCTCCTAAAGGAGCCCGATGTGTTCCTGGACGCAGTCCTGAGGAACGCGAACCTCAAGGCGCGTCTAGCCGCTTTTCAGCGGTCCGGCCCCACCCCCCCCTCCCCCTCTCCTTCTGTCTCAGGCATCGCTGATTTCAGCGATGCCCTAGAGCCCACTCCCGTCCCTCCTTGTGAGGATTCAGGTGACTCTATGGACACCTCCCCGGTGTCCGGGAGACCCACCTCTCCCTACTCAAATATTTCTGAGGCATCCGACTCTGAACCTGCTCAGGATCAGTCAGCCTCCTCGTGCCCTCCTTCTTCCCCTTCCTCCGCTGAGGACGATGGTTTCGCCACCGTCCAAGGTAAGAGGAAGAGGAAGAAGAATCGCGTTGATTCTTCTGCTCAAACTAGGAAGGGAAGGAAAGTGGATGATTCCCCCACTCCTCCCTCTGCGGCTTCCACCGCTATCCCTCCCCCCCCTCCGACCGCGGATCCCACGGCCTCAGTTGCCCCCACCGCCACCCCCCCCGTTTCGTCTTCTGTCCCCAAGAAGGCACCTTCCCCCCCTCCTGTGTACATCCAGGACAAGGGGAAGTGGACAGACGTCTCGCGTTGGTGTACCGATCTTAGGATCAATTACACCGCCGCACGATCTACCCAGCAGGGTATCAAAGTGAGCATCCCTACGTCTCATGACTTCAGGGAGCTCACGAAACTCCTTAGGTCGAGGAACGTGTCTTTCCACACGTATACTCTCCCTGAGGAGCGCCAGACTAGAGTGGTGATCCGCAGGATCCCGAAGGAGCTCTCCGTCAAGGAGATCAAAGACGACCTTCTGTCGCAGTCTATCCCGGTGGATGAGGTCCATCGTATGCACCGCTCCAGGGCAGGAGAAGCATACGACATGGTCCTCGTTATCTGTCCCCATTTCGAGGGGTACCACCCTATCTTCCAGGTCAGATCGATCTGTAACCTCACGGGTTTCGAAATCGAGAAACCCTGGAAGAGTGGCATCATTGGTCAGTGTCACCGCTGCCAATTGTATGGCCACTCGCAGAGGAACTGCCACGCGAAACCCAGGTGCGTCAAGTGCCTGGGGGACCACGGCACTTCGGACTGTTTGCGTCCGAAGGATCGTACCCTGTGCACCGACCTGCCTAGCTGTGTGCTTTGCGGCGAATCTGGGCACCCAGCCAACTACCGTGGCTGTCCCAAAGCCCCAAAGTCCTTCTCCTCCTCGAAGCTGAACAAGCGTGCAGACGCTCGTCAGCAGAGAGAACGCCCTCCGCTACTCCCCATCCCATCTTCCCAGATGCCGACCCGGCTAAGTCCGCAGCGACCTAACCCGTGGTTTCCCCTACACCACCAGCAGGCTTTCCCTGCATTGGCGTACTCCCAACCCCCTCCCCCTCCCCCGCTCGCTCCTAGGGATCCGAGAACCCGCGCTCCTCCAGCCGTTCTCTCTCAGCCCCCTAAACCCGCGTCCGCGCCCGCTCCTAAAGCCACCCCTCCCGCCGCTTTGGCTCCCCCCCCCCTACCATACCCCCAACCATGCCAGTGCTCAGCCAAAATGTTGACTCGTTCAGCATTATTGCTGGCACTTTTATGGCTTTTTATACCCCCCGCGCTAGACAGATGGCTCTTGAGCTAACCGCCGCCAGAAATGTCGGCGATTTGCCCAGGATCATTAATATATTCAATGCGTATCCCGAGATTACGCAAGCTTTGAATTCCTTTTCCAACAACTCAAATAAATAATGGATAAAGGAATCATAGCTAGGATCAAACCCCGATCATTAAACTTAGGCTTTTTCAACGCGAATGGCTTTGCAGGCCAACGCGATGAGATCGCCACTTTTCTCCGCGACCACCATATCGACGTTTTCCTCTTACAGGAAACGTTCTTGAAGCCCCATCACCGAAGTCCGTCGATTGCCAACTATCGCATAGTTCGCAATGACAGGTCTCGGTGTCACAAGGGTGGTACTATGATTTATTATAAATCGTCCCTATACTGCATCCCTATGGACCCTCTCCCTCTCTCGCGATTAGAAGTGTCTGTCTGCCGCTTAGGCATGACAGGTCACCAGCCGATCACTCTTGTATCGGTCTACCTCCCCCCCCGCGGCCCCCGCACTTCAGAGGATTTCCAATCCCTCTCTGACGATCTGACCATTCTGTTCGGCTTGAGTGACTCCGTTATCATAGCGGGCGATCTCAACGCCAAACATACCTCCTGGAATAGTTCCACCACCACTTCTAGAGGAAGACACTTGTTCGACCTCTGTCCCATTTTGGGTTTCGATGTCATTGCCCCAATGACTCCCACTCACTATCCCCATGACCCCGCTCATTCCCCCGACGTACTTGATGTAGCGCTTCTAAAGAATGTCAACCTTCGGTTGGACTCTATAGAAGCGATACATGAACTAACGTCTGATCATCGTCCCGTGATCTTAAATCTGGCCCCCCGCATAGGTCTCCGCGATCCCTCTCAACCTCTCCCCACCCGGTTGGTGACGGATTGGAGGAAAGTAAGCGAATGTCTGAAATCCTCCTCATCTCCCCACTTAGACTCTATTCCTGATCAGTTTGACTCTCTCGCTGACACGACAGCTGCGATCGACTCATTCACGGAGCACGTACAATCAGTCCTGAACGATTGTTCAAGGGAGGTTCCAGCGGTGGTGACCATCGCTGGAAGCTGCCGGACGATGTACGTGCCCTGATGAATGAGAAGAACGCGGCTGTCCGTGCCTACAGCAGCTTTCCCTGCCGCTTGAACAAAGTCCATATGCGCTATTTGCAGAAATCTGTAAAGAAACGCATAGAGGAACTGCGTTCCACGCGTTGGGACAAGATGTTGAGTGAGCTCGAGCCAACTCATCAGGCCTTCTGGCACCTACAGAGGAAACTCAGGTCCTCAGAGACAGCTTCTATGCCCCCCTTAGTACGCCCAGACAACACCATCGCTTTCGATGATATCGACAAGGCCGAATGCCTTGCCGATAGTCTTGAGGCCCAGTGCTCACCCAGCTCTCAACCAGTAGACGAAGCCCACCTCTCTGAGGTTGACGCTGAAGTCGAACGTAGAGCCTCCCTTCCCCCCGTTGAGGACCCTGATTGTCCCTTGCCTCCCGTCACTCCTGACGAGGTGCACGAGATAATCAAGGGTCTAAAACACCGTAAAGCCCCCGGCTCAGATAGAATCACCAATAGGGTGTTCCAACTTTTCCCTGCCCGTTTGATTATGCTCATGACCATCATCTTCAATGGTGCCATGGGTAATAATATCTTTCCTCACGCCTGAAAACAGGCTACCGTTATCGGTATCCCTAAGCCCGGCAAGCCTAAGAGCGAGCCCTCTAGCTACCGGCCTATCAGTCTGCTCAACGTCTTCGGCAAAATCTATGAGAGGCTTATTTATAAGCGTCTCAGAGATTATGCCGAGACAAAGGGTCTCATTCCCGACGAGCAATTCGGTTTTCGAACCCAGCACTATTGCGTGCAGCAGGTCCACCGTATTGTCGAGCACATCAGCGTTGGGTTCCAACGCGGTGCGATGACTGGTGCTGTCTATTTTGATATAGCGAAAGCCTTTGACAAAGTCTGGCACAACGGCTTATTATACAGGGTTACTGGTAACTCGACGTATTCCTTGCAGGACGTCATAGTAGGGTTAAAATGCAGCAAATTAGGCCACCAAATGTTCTACCGAAATTCAGTAGTTTTTGAGTTAATTCGATTTTTAGCTTTTCTATGAAAAATCCCAGATTAAATCATTTGGAGCCAATTTAAAAATGATTTACGGCGCGACTGTACTGAAATTTAAGTTAACATCATAGCTGACGCCGTAGCAGATCCTTGTTAATAATTCAAAGTTCAAAAATGCCAAAAACTTTGGCAAATATCACTAAAGAAACATTTAGTTTTTTTGTGAATTTTGCTATTACTTCATACAAAATGTTGTCTAGTGAAAAAAAAAATTACTACGTCTGATGTACAAATTACTAGGAAAATATCCTTGTCTTATCAGCTATTCAGAAAGGTATGAAAGTTAATATAAAGTTAAGGACTACATTATGTGCGTCTCACAAAAAGGTGATTATTCGGAAAATCAATAAAACTATTTCGTGAATATTAGCATTATTTTTAATAATAAAATATCAGTTTAAAAACTTTTACTACACTTTCACACGTCTTGTTCGATGTGCTGCCCTCGGTTTCTAATACACGTTCTTATTCGCTTCCTCACTTCAGTTTTTGTGATTCTTGATGTGATTGTTGCCCTCATCTGGTCCGCTGCATCTCTTATTCTCTCCCTTAGTTCTTCAATTGAATTTACTGGGGTCACATAAACTAGGTCTTTCATATGACCCCAGACGTAAAAGTCTAGTGGCGTAAGATCAGGGCTACGTGCAGGCCACGGAATTGGCCCACCGCGCCCTATCCATCGGTTTGGGTAGGTTTCATCCAGCAATTGTCGAATTGTGATTCGGAAGTGGGCTGGACATCCGTCATGTTGATACATCATGTTTGCTCTTCTGTCTTCCGGTACATCCGTGAGCAGTGGTGTTAAATGATTTCTTAGGAAATCTTCATAAAGTTCCCCATTTAATGTTTGGGGTAAAAAATGTGGGCCAATTAATTTGTCGTCGATAATACCCATCCAAACATTAAGCGAGAATCTACGCTGGGATGCGGTTGGTTTCAGTTTCTTAGGATTTGCTTCTGCCTTCGGTGCCCAGTAATGTAAGTTGTGGTAATTTGTGATACCATCACGGTCAAAACATGACTCATCGGTCCACAGAATGTTTTTTAAAAAGTTTTCGCTTTCGGCGTCGGCATTTAGCATAAAACGACAAAATTCAAGCCGTCTTGGCGGATCTCCCTCTTCTAATGACTGGACAGGTTGATAGTGGTATAGATGTCGGCCTGATAAGTGAACTACAGACCAGACTTTCCACTGTGACATAGCAAGCTCACGCGCTACGATGTTTGTCGATATGTTGGGGTCGTCAATAAAACGTTGAAGAATCAGCTCTTCGTCCTCAGCCGTGTATCTCCGAGAACGACCAGTGTCAATTTGCCTGCTTCTTTGGACGCTGCCAGTTTCAGATAATCGCCGATAAGTCGATCCAAAAACACTAACGTGTGGGAGTCGGCGGTTGGGAAAACGAAGTTGATATTCTCTCCGCGCCTGAGCAGCGTTACCGTCACTAAGTCCGTAACAGTACATTATGTCAGCGTATTCAAGGTTAGAATATGCAGCCATAGTCAGCACTTATGAAGGCACAGCACAGCACAAGAGCAAGATACGCAGTATCAGTTAAGGAAATAGCCAGATAACAAAACACGAGCTTGCGCGACGTAGAGTTGAAACTAACTGACTCTGACGACCAGATTTTGTAAAGTCGCACCCCGTGTCATGCCGGGAGAACAATAGTGACCAATCACAAAGCTTGCCGAGTGTTTGGGGTTCAAGCGCAGGTAAAAACTACGAATAATACGAATATGAAACAATAGGTTGACCGTCTCGCAATTTTACCTGCTCCTCATAAAACTCATTCTTTCCCTGTCACACATGCAAAAGTATTGACAATCATACCTTTCTGAATAGCTGATAAGACAAGGATATTTTCCTAGTAATTTGTACATCAGGCGTAGTAATTTTTATTTTCACTAGACAACATTTTGTATGAAGTAATAGCAAAATTCACAAAAAACTAAATGTTTCTTTAGTGATATTTGCCAAAGTTTTTGGCATTTTTGAACTTTGAATTATTAACAAGGATCTGCTACGGCGTCAGCTATGATGTTAACTTAAATTTCAGTACAGTCGCGCCGTAAATCATTTTTAAATTGGCTCCAAATGATTTAATCTGGGATTTTTCATAAAAAAGCTAAAAATCGAATTAACTCAAAAACTACTGAATTTCGGTAGAACATTTGGTGGCCTAATTTGCTGCATTTTAACCCTACTATGACGTCCTGCAAGGAATACGTCGAGTTACCAGTAACCCTGTATAAGCTGTACCAACTCGGTGTGCCGGATCGTCTCGTGCTCATCCTACGAGACTTTTTGTCAAACCGCACCTTTCGCTATCGCATTGAAGGAGCACTTTCCTCCCCCCACCCTATTCGCGCAGGAGTCCCTCAGGGCTCTGTGCTTTCCCCCCTCATATTCATCCTCTTCGCCAGCGATATCCCGAAGAGTAAAAAGGCACAGTTGGCGCTGTTCGCAGACGATACGGCCATTTTCTCCAAGGGAATTCGCCCTGACTCGATCGCTCGCACCCTCCAAACCGCAGTCGATGCCCTCGGCAAGTGGTTTCGAAAGTGGAGAATCGAAGTCAATCCCGATAAAAGCCAAGCCATTCTCTTTACGAGACGGCGTAATCGGCTCACCGCCCCTCCTCGGCCGATCACCATGTTTGGCAAGCAGATCCCTTGGGAAAAGCGAGCCAAATATTTAGGTGTGACGCTCGATAGTCATTTATCATTTTCAGAGCACATAAAGCAGGTTCGTTCGCGGGCCTACTTTGCTCTCGGCCGTTTACACTCCGTTCTGAATGCACGCAGCAAGTTGTCCCTTAAGTGCAAGTTGCGTATTTACACAGCGTGCATTCGACCTATCATGACCTATGCGGGCCCAGTCTTTGCGCATGCAAAGCCCCACCTCATCCATAGGATGCAGACCCTTCAGAACCGTTTCCTCCGAAAGGTAACGGGAGCCCCCTGGTTCGTTCGGAACGCGGACCTCCACCTTGACCTTAAAGTCCCGACCATCCGTCAGTACTTGAAACGCCTTTCCAAGCGTTTCTTTGATTCCGCCGTGAAACATCGCAACCCCTTGGTTGTCGAAGCCGCTAGCTATGTCCCCAGTAGAATCAGTAGTATCCGCCGTCCGCGACATGCCCTCACTGAACCCGATGACCCTATCACCCTCCTCCAGGAAAGTAGTAGGGACACTAGCACAGTCCAACACAAACACAGATCTACATTCCGGCCTCGCCGCCGAGGCCCACCGCGTTTAAGACCATCTAACGTAAATGTAAATTCATGTCCCTTGATCGGTTTAATCGAGCCAGCTGGTGGCGTAGCTGAGCCTGTAGCTTTAAACTCCCCTGATAATAATAATTCCCCTAACTTGATCCAGCCTATTGCTTTGCCTTGTCTATCATTGGTCAATGACAACGACTCCCTAAGCCGAGGTCCGTACCCCACAGGGGGTGCCCTTAGTGCGCAGTCGTTTAGTTTATAATTTAGTTAGTATTTTATGCCCCTGGCTGGAGGCTTTTGAGCTCGCTTAAAGGCACCCACAGGAAAGTCCGGTTAAGTAGTCGAGACCTCTCATGGTCACACTACGAGATGCCATTCCAAAAAAAAAAAAAAAAAGCAAGCGGGCAGTCGAGTTCGAGTGACTGAGGAGTGTGCACCTCAATGTCTAATCTTAACGTGAGTACTATGATTTACTATTTACTTTATACAACGACTGTTGTTGTGTTTTCAAATGTTATTATTACTCAATATAAATATAATATAATTATTAATGTGAAACCAAGTTGGGCATATTTATTTCATATCTATGTTTATATCTTTATAATCTCTATGGTCCATACAAATCAAGTAAAGTAATATAGATACGGTAAGATTGTCTTACAAAAGGGTACGCCAATCTGACATAGTATTGTATATTTTTGGCTTTATTACTTAAAAGCCAGTACATAAAGACTTGGTACTGTAAGTATGCCTAAATTGATAAAATGTTGGCGGCAACTTTCCTTTTGTAAGATGCGGAGCATGGTACGAATATCACGAAAGCACTTAAAGCTCTTCTGGTTATTATATTCAGAGTTACTTCCCCAAAAAAGTATGCTATATCTAATTTTTTACTCCACCAGCGCACTGAGGGTAAATCCTGTTGGATGCCCTCCGTCTGAGGAGAACAGAGAGTTATATCGGACTCCTGCTTCTTTACTAAATGTACCTTGTGTGGACGCCAGTAACGTCACGGACCCTGAGCGACTTCAGGTATAGTTAGGAGATGGCATTTTCGAGTGGCCACCGCTAACTGTACCTTACCAAGACACCGCTACTTGGGTATATTTAGAAGCAATATTTTAAAATAAATCATTACTAAATATACCCTATTTCGACACTAAACACCGGATGCAAGAGCTAGCAAAGCGAGCTCGGGACTTTGGGCACCTCGACTCGGACAGGTTAGGTTCGAAGGTTCTAGGTTCAAGAAAAAAAAAACAGGTGAGTCAAAATAAAATTAAAGGGTAACCTATTATTATTTAACGCTTAAAACGCTCGCCATTAATTTTTCAAATCTTCGAATCATGGCTCGTAAAAAAACGATACCTACTACAGCTATTCACGACTCCAAATAAAACTTTTTATAGGTAGGTACCTATTATTTTTTATTTCACTAACCCTTTACAATTAATGCAAGGTCACACTAGAACCCTAATGAACTGAATAAACTGCCATTTAAAGAAAGAATATCAGGTTTTTAGGGTTCCGTACCTGAAAACGATAACACGGAAACTTTATGGGAACCCTTGAATAACTACGAGGGTCACTAGGCGAGGCAATAAGAAAATAAAAGAAAATGTTTTGCAAACTGTAGGTACCGTGTGACATACTCGTATCAAATGAAAGGGCTTACTGTGAGGGTCCCAAATGATGACCATTCTCCCCACCTTATCTCCGAAACTACCGAGCAATAAATTTTGAAAAAAATACAGAAAATAGTTCTGTACTTATAGATTACAGGAAAACTTAGAAATCTGTGGTTTAAAAGGTCGAAGTCAGGGGCACCCCGAGGCTTGGTTTGGTTAGGTTCCTTTAAACCCTATGTGAAGAGAAATAGGTGCACCGCTGGGCGAGGCTCCGTCGACCTGCTATTAGTTTTATTGCTTGGTTGCTTGGAGACGTATAAATAATAAACCGGCCAAGTGCGAGTCAGACTCGTGCACGAAGGGTTCCATACCATTATCTATAAAAACGGCAAAAAAAATGACGTTTGTTGTCTGGGAGCCCCCCTTCAATATTTGTTTTATTTTAATTTAATTATTTATTTTTAAACTGAATATATAAGTTAATATTCTGTGAATATTTCAAGCGTCTACCTGTTGCCGTTATCAATATCGAGCAAAAACGAGCAAATCAATACACGTTTTTGTATGGAAGCCCCCTTCAATATTTATTTTACTGTTTTTTAGTATTTATTGCTATAGCGGCAACAGAAATACATCATCTGTGAAAATTTCAACTGTCTAACTGTCACGGTTCATGAGATACAGCCTGGTGACAGACGGACAGATAGACGGACGGACAGCGGATTCTTAGTAATAGGGTCCCGTTTTACCCTTTGGGTACGGAACCCTAAAAATGTATATATGATAAAATATCATGTGAAACATTTGTACAGAGAAGTATTAAATGTTTGTAAAATGAAACGTTTGCGGAATAAGTTATTTGTGAAATGAATAGTTTATGAAACGTTGGTTGTAAACAAAAATTATTGTCAAATGACTTTTGGTAAAACTTTAGTGAGCCGTGAGTGGTCCGACACGCACTTGGCCGGTTTTTATTCATCGTTTTATTATTTTAAATTATTTTTGTACACCTCCATGGAAAAACATATGACCAGGCCAGGCGCACTCCGCATTTTAGGTGTGAAGCTACAAGTACGCGGCGGGCTCGACTTGTCGAGCTAATTCAGTGTGGGCTGCCGCGCACAGGCCAGCTCGCATGTTAGTTCAAAACTCACTCACGCGCCGCATCGTAAATCAACACAACCCTAACGAGTCAAAAAGTATAAGAGTTACGCGATAAAAAGAGAGGCAACTTGTAGGTGAGTATAACTGTAGGTAATTAACGCTGTGCGACCTGAATTGCACTTTATTGTGTCGTAGCAAGATTTATTTATTTAAATGATTTATCTATGACATGATTATGTTAAGTACACAATAAAAAATAATATATATTTTTTTAGTTAAATTCAGTCAGTGATATGGTGACTGAAAATTTATTGGTTTATGCCTTCGATAAGTGCACGAAGTCGTGTGAGGAGTATTTATATAAATAGCCTTATTAAGCACCCTAGACAGTGTTGTTAGTGATAATGTGGAAGCGACTCGTGGTACTAGCTATAGTGGCGAACACGGCTTTGGTAACGCCCTCGGAAGGTACGATCTCTTTTCAAGATGATTTGAGTTATTTATAGGTAACACACATGATTTTACAAGGATTTATGTTTTGTAAAATATTGGTTTTAATAATTGAATAAACAACAATATATAAATAATATAAGGTCCCATTAAAATAGATGAACAAATCTTAATACAGCGTTCAGTACGTCTAACTAAAGATATCCAAGCGAAAAAAAAACACTGATTTAAGTGATTTAATTTGGAACTAAAATAATAAAAAAAAAAAACGCGGCGGGCGCGGGCGGTGACGTGGTCACGTGCGCCTGCACATTTGTAGGATCAGAATTATGAGATATCAAAGACATGGATTTGTTTATGTATTGGGCATTGGGTAACCAACATTTTTAGTGTATTTTCGTTAGCTGATTTTTTTTACAGTATTTAATGCGTTTTTCTGATTATTTTTTTTTACCGTTGTCCCTTAATTCCAAAAGAATATCCATCTATTTTAATGGGACCATAAAAAGAATCAATATATTGCTTTATTGATAAACAAAGTTATGATATTAAATATCCTGAGCGCGTCATAATCCGAACTGAGTATTGTTGTAGATGAAGAGTTATAGTGTTTTGTAGATAAATTGTTATAGTAGTCATTAAAATAAACTTAAATGTATAAATACAAATCTCAATTTTGTAGGAACCTGAAAATCGTAAGTAAAAACAAAGTGTTGTGACCATCAATGCGTTCAATGCGGTTGCGGTTGAAAGAATCCAAGTCGCTTTCGTCATGGCAGTTCGCTTATAGCAGCTTTGATGAAGACGCCCTCCTTCAGGCCCCACTGCGTGACGACCCTGGCCCATCTGTCTTGATCCATAGACAGATTAAATTACAAAAAATGTCTTCAGTGTTAAATTTTTTTTAAAAGTATCGTTGTTATTTGTATTCTATTTTGGTATATATATTAGGGGTTGAAATTCGTATTTTTTTTAATTTAACATATTTATTTAATCAAAATAATTACCATTATTATCTATACATTGCTGCCATCTAATAGGAAGGTCATATAAGCCTTTGCGATAGAACTCTCGTGATCTAAATTCGACAAACTGTGTGAAAGCATTTTGTACTGCCTCAACACAAAAGGGATGCATGAAAAGCAGTTGCATGCAGCTGAGATGAGAATGCTAAGAGGGATGTGTGGTGTTACACGAATGGATAGAATAAGAAATGAGTACATAAGATGAAGTCTGAAAGTGGCACCGGTGACTGAAAAGTTGTGCGGAAATCGGCTGTCATGGTATGGGCATGTGATGCAGAGGAGTGAGGAAAATGTCGTGAGGAAAGTTTTGAGTATGAATGTCGATGGCTATAAGAGTAGGGGAAGACCAAAGAAACGATGGATGGATTGTGTGAAAGATGACATGGTTAGAAAGTTGGTGACTACCGAGATGACGAATAATAGAGAAGTATGGAAAAAATAACATGTTGCACCGACCCCAAATAGATTGGGATAAGGGCAGGAGAATGATGAATGATATTGCGTAAACTAACTACTGCATGATTTCCATTACAGAATACGATTGTGCCAAGAATGAAACCTTGGACCCATGTTTCTCTGATTGTCCACCACGTCTTTGTGGAGTCAATATAGCCGCAGTATCATGTCTTGCAATAGATGACTGTGACTGTGAACCTGGCTGTCGATGTAGTGACGGATACTTACGAAATGCTGAGGGAGACTGTGTACTTGAGCGTGACTGTCGTAAGTAGAAAAACTTGGCCATATTATTATGTTTCACAGTTCTTGATTTCGTCCTAGGAAAATATAGGGAACAGAGGGTTAAATAAGGTTAGTTAGGGGGCTATGTGCGACTTCTACGGACTGAAACCTCACGAGGATCCTCCTGTTACCTTGAATCAAGATTCGCTCGCAGTTACTCCTCATCCCCAAATCAGTGTGGCTCCTGTCAAAATGGGAATGTAACTAAATTAAAAGGCTTCTTTTTTTCACAAAAACTTGTATATTCAACTAAAAATGGAAAAATAAATTTACTTAAAAAAATAAAAATCGACTTCAAAACCTAAAACGAATAAAATAGCGTTTATAAAAAACTTCAGCCATTGAAGTCGGTATCTTCCATTCTGCAAAGCACCTTAGCTTGACACCGACTTCAGAAGCTGAAAGTTTTTTATGATAGTTATTTTATTCGTTTTAGGTATTGAAGTCGGTTCTTACTTTTTTTAAGTAAATTTATGAGTTATTCACTTCTCCTTAAAACAGCTCAATGTACGAATCCGAACGAAATGTACGACATTTGTCACGCCCCTTGTCCTCCTCGTCGATGCGATGTGGACGAGACACTGATTGATTGCATGCCTCCTCCAAGACCTGGTGATCCTGAGTGTGAACCAGGCTGTCGATGTGCTGACGGTTTTGTGAGAAACCCTGATGGCATTTGTGTTACGAGAGATCAATGTCGTAAGTGATTTCTTTTCAATTAAACTGGAGATTCTGTAGCACGTGGTTCCGTATTTCGTATTCGTATAAGAAATCACTTTTATATGGTTATGTGAAATACGATTTAAGTAAATATTTTTTTTAGGTTTCCTAATAATGTACTTAAAATGATTTCACATTTTCGTAGCCATTTTCAAGTTAAATTCATTTTTGCCGGGAGCCTCGCAGAATATTTTCGTGCGTGAACTGCTCTTTAATATGACCAGCCCAAAAAATCAATTGTCAAGCGAAGCGTCAGTGTTGGTCGGCTCATCACACAATATGGTGTCAAAATAATTTTTTAACACACACGTTGTTAGTCCAACATTTAACAAACAATTAATTTCTGAAATAGCTCAATGTACGGGACCCAATGAGATTTACGACATATGCCCTAATCCTTGTCCACCTCAAAGATGTGATGTGTGTAATCTCCTCCGGCTGACGCCGAATGGCAGGTAGCCGGGGAGAAGAGAAAGGCGGGAAAGGCAGCAAGGGCGGCCAAACGAAAAGAGAGGCGGCGGCGGCGCAAAGAGCGAAACGTCGCGGCGAGGTTACATGCCCCGAAGTCCGCAGCTGTAGTGATCACACTACAGCCGGAAGCGGAGAAGAAGGGCGTGTCCTACCGCGACGTGCTCACCAAGGCGAGGGCGGCGGTGAACCTGGAGGAGCTCGGGGTAGTCGATGGCATTCGAGTAAAGGTCACTGCGACCGGGGCTCGGATGCTGGAGATTCCCGGTTCGGCCAGTGGCCCGAGCGCTGACGCTCTAGCCGAAAGGCTTAGGGCGTCCTTAAATGCGGACATGGCCCGAGTGTCCAGACCCGCCAAGTGCGCTGACATGCGCATCCTGGGTCTGGACGACTCAGTGACGGAGGGAGAGGTGGTGGCCGCCGTGGTCAAGACTGGGGGTGCGCCTTCGAACAGGTGAGGGTAGGCACCTTCCGTCCTGACTCCACGGGGATGTGAGCCGTTACGGTGAGCTGCCCCGTGTCGGTGGCCCAAAAGATAGCTGGGGAGGGCCGAAGGTTCCGGGTGGGCTGGGATTCCACGCGGGTAAAATTGCTGGAACCCAGACCTCTGAGGTGCTTCCGTTGCCAAGTGGGCAACCACGTCGGAGTGAAATGCACCTCGGAGGTGGACCGCAGCAGTCATTGCTTCCGTTGTGTTCAGCCGGGTCACAAGGCCGGCTCGTGCAATGCCACGCCGCACTGCTATTTATGTGCGGCAGCTGGCAAGCCGGCCGATCACCGGGCTGGAGGCAAAGGCTGTGGTCCATCCACTAAAGCCCGGAGCAGGGGCAAGTTTTCTGCCACCGCCGTCACTGCCGCAGCCGCCGCCACAGCCGTCGCCGTTGCCGCCTCCACTGCCGTCGTCGCCGTACCCACTGCGGCAGGGCCCACACAGGGGGATCAGGGAGGGGGAGAAATGGAATGTCAGTAATGGCTCAATTACGCCTCCTCCAGGCGAACATCAACCACTGCGCCTCAGCTCAGGATCTGTTGCTCCAGAGCATGGCGCAGTGGTCGATTAACATCGCCGTGGTCGCTGAGCCGTATTTTGTCCCGCCCAGTGATTACTGGGTGGAGGACCTGAGCGGCACAGTGAACCTCATTTCGTCGGCCGCCGCCGGTACCCTGTCCCTCGAAGCTGTGAAGAGAGGACAGGGTTGCGTTGCAGCACGGTTCGGGGAGATTGTCGTGGTAGGGGTATACTTCTCCCCGAGCCGAACTCTCGCCGAGTTCCACAACTCCCTTGCGGAATTGAAAACCGTCGTCGTCGGGTTCCGTTCCCTTCCCGTGCTCGTCCTCGGGGACTTCAACGCCAAGAATGTGGCTTGGGGTTCCCGGTATACGGACACACGGGGTAGGATGGTGGAGGACTGGGCTCTAGAGACAGGCCTGGTCGTCCTAAACCGGGGTTCTGTCCCCACGTGTGTGCGAATGCGGGGCGAATCAGTGGTGGACATTTCGTTCGCCAGCCTCGCTCTGTTGCCGCATGTTCTTGACTGGCGCGTCATGGAAGGGGTGGAGACCTATTCCGACCACCGGTACATCCGGTTTGATGTCTCCGCCCAGACCTCGAGCGCGCCGGTCCGACAGGCCCCGAGTGGTCCGCGGTGGGCGCTGAAGCAGCTGGACCGGGAGCTCTTCCTGGAAGCCTCAATCGTGCAGGCTTGGGTGTCACCACCGGACAGGCCTGCTGACGTCAATGACGAGACGGAGTGGTTCCGGGAGGCCATGTCCGAAATATGTGACGTGGCAATGCCCCGGGTCCAGCCCGAACGCGCTTGGCGCCAGGTGTACTGGTGGTCGCCGGAGCTGACGGCTCTGCGTGAGGCATGCGTTGCTGCGCGACACCGGTACACCAGGCACCGCAGGCTCCGTATCCGCCCTCCGGATACGGAAGCCATTCAGGCGGAGCTGTATGAGGGGTACAGAGCGGCGAAGACTGCCCTCCGAGTGGAGATCTCGCGGGCCAGAGGCTTGGCTCGCGAGGAGTCGCTGGGGACTCTGAACAGAGATCCGTGGGGACGCCCCTACAAAATGGTGCGGGATAAACTCCGCCCATGGGCTCCCCCGCTGACGCAGAGTCTCCGGCCGCAGCTCGTGAAGGACGTGGTGAGCGCTCTGTTCCCTTCGCGAGGGGAACATACTCCCCCGCCCATGGCTCCGCCTCCTGCGGTGCCCGATGCGGACCACATCACCGACGACGACGACGATGCTCCGGAAGTGACCGAGGTAGAGCAGAGAGCGGCGGTACGTAGGCTGAGTGCCAAAAACACCGCCCCAGGACCCGACGGCTTGCCAGGAAGAGCCTGGGTTCTAGCATGTGGGGCTCTCGGGCCTCGACTAGGGGGGCTCCTAAGCGCATGCTTGGAGAGGGGCCAGTTCCCACTTCGTTAGAAGACAGGGAAACTGGTCCTCATTAAGAAGCCGGGGCGCCCTGCGGACTCTCCGTCAGCTTACCGGCCCATCGTGCTGCTCGACGAGGTGGGCAAGCTCTTTGAAAGAGTCATTGCAGACCGCCTCGTCGGGTGGCTGGTGCAGGAGGGACCGGATTTGGCGGAGAGCCAGTTTGGTTTCCACAGGGGGCGCTCTACGGTGGACGCCATTATGCGCGTGCAAGCCCTCACGACGGGGGATGTTGTGGCCCGGGGTGGGGTCGTCTTCAATACCCTGCCCTGGAATTTCATCAGGGAGGCACTCCGGTATCACCGGGTGCCAACCTACCTCCGTCGAGTGGTCAAGGCCTATTTGACGGACAGGACCGTCATCTACCCCGGTCATCAGGGAGAGTGGAACCGGCGAGAGATGTCGTGCGGTGTCCCACAGGGATCTGTCCTGGGGCCACATCTGTGGGACATCGGGTACGACTGGGTGCTGCGCGCCGACCTCCCTAGCGGCGTCAGCGTTGTATGTTATGCTGACGACACGCTGGTCTTGGCGCAAGGGAGGTCGCACCAGGCGGCGGCCGAACTAGCGACACGCGGGGTTGCGACAATCGTAGAGTGGATCCGGCAGTTGGGACTCGAGGTGGCCCTGCACAAGTCCGAGATCATGTGTTTTCATGGTCCTCGGAACGCGCCACCGTCGGTTTCCCAAATAACAGTAGGAGGGGTTCACATCGGAGTCGAGTCGACGATGATGTACCTGGGACTCATCCTCGACAGCCGGTGGAACTTCGTGGAGCACTTCCGACGTTTGGCTCCCAGACTGGAGCGGGCCGGGGCTGCCTTGAAGCGGCTCCTGCCCAATCTGGGGGGTCCAAACGCCTCCTGCCGGAGGCTTTACACGGGGGTCGTGCGGTCCATGGCCCTTTACGGAGCACCGGTGTGGGCACGTTCCCTGAGGCTGCGACCAGCCCGCCGGTTGAACGCGTCCCAGAGGGTCATGGCCATCCGGCTAGTCCGGGCATACCGCACGGTCTCCTGTGAGGCGGCGAGCCTCCTTGCCGGATTACCGCCATGGGATCTGGAGGCAAAAGTCCTCGCGCACGTGTGGAGTGGCGCGAGGAGGCGAAACGCCGGGGCGTAACTCCGCTGCCGCGAGAAATCACAGTACAGCGGACAGAGCTCCGGCGGGTTCTCTTGGCGACATGGAGAGTGCGATTGTCGCAACCCAGCGCTGGGCACGCCACAATTGCGGCGATAAGTCCCCTCTTTGAGGAGTGGTTGGAGAGGCGCCACGGCGTCCTCACCTTCCGCCTGACGCAGGTCCTCACCGGACACGGGTGTTTCGGGAGGTTTCCGTTTCTTCCTGTTTCGGATAAGGCGGGAGGAAACGCCCGGGTGTCACCATTGTGTAGATCGCCCGGAGGACACGGTGGAGCATACAGTGGAGGTCTGCCCGCCTTGGGCGGAGCACCGCCGTGTTCTCACGGAGGCGATCGGCAGCGGCGATCTCTCGCGTCCAAACTTGGTCCAGGCCATGGTGCGGAGCGAGAGTGCATGGGAGGCCGTCACCTCCTTCTGCGAAGCAGTAATGCTCGCAAAGGAGGAGGCGGAACGCGAGAGGGAGAGGCAACAGCCGCGCCCTCGCGCCCCTAGCCGCCGCAGGAGACGCCCTGGGCGGCGGGAATCTATCGCCGATACCCAGCCACCGTAGGCGCGGGCTTGCGGACGACGAGTAATGGGCAGCTCGCCGTCCGGTAAGGACCAGGCCCGGGTCGACGGCGCGTTATGTTCCACGCGCGCCTCAAAGAGATGTCAGCAGTGACGGGGTCCAATAGGGCCGAAGCCGCCGGGGTCGCGGGTAATTCGAAAGAGATACCGTGGCCCTGGCACGGGCAACTGAAGGAACACGGGTGGGTTTTAGTCAGTAAAAGTCTGACACGCCCTCCCGCTCTGCCCGGAGCGGGAGAAGTCATTTCATGATTTCCCATCCACAAAAAAAAAAAGGGGTAATCTAGACCTAATGATACAATTCTAAAAAAAAAATTACTGGTAAGTTACATTATTCCAGAGTGTTGTATGCTAAAAGTTATATTTATATCTAGACGTTACCGTCAACTAAAACCATGGATTACTATAGGAGTTGTAAAATCTATAAGAAAACGAAATAAAATGCATAAAACCTTAAAAACTAATGCTAATAATAAAGAAATTAGAGATAAATACACAGCTTACAGAAATACTTTAAAAAAAATTATAAAAGCACTGAAAAAAAACTACTACACTGACAAACTACAAAAAAGTAAAAATAATCTTAAAGAAACCTGGAATACGATTAAGGAATTATGCAATATGAAGAAGTCCAATGTATCAGCCAAAGAACTACTCAATTTAAAAACGAATGCTACTGAGTCTCTAGACGAAGTAAATGAGTTCTTTACGTCGGTGGGAGCCATTCTTGCTACTTATTAGCAAGAATGGCTACAAAAATTGTACAAAAATTGGGCACGGATGAGGTAACTCTGTCTCAAAAAGCCAAAACACAGAAGGATCCCATAAACTCCATGGGACTACGCTTTTCAGACCCAGCTGGAGTGATGGAAGTTATCAGTAGCCTTAAGACGCATAGCGCTCCAGGTCAAGACAAAATCACAGCATCTATCCTTAAAACTTTTCGTACTGTCGTTGCTGAGCCAATAGCTTACTTAACCAATTTGAGCTTTGAACACGGAGTTTTCCCTAAAATATTTAAACGTGCTATAGTTTGCCCTATTTTCAAATCAGGGGAAGGGTTTTTGGCCACCAACTATAAGCCCATTTCTCTATTAAGTACCCTCTCTAAGATAATAGAAAAAATTATGAACAAACGACTAATCAACTACCTGGAAAGCAATAAATTCCTAAGCGAAAATCAGCATGGATTTCGTGCCAATCGTTCCACAGACGATGCTGTTTTAGAGCTTACATCTAAGATTACGGCTCATCTTGATAAGAACAGCAAATGTATAGGAGTCTTTCTAGACTTACAGAAGGCGTTCGATACTGTATCTATTCCAATCCTCCTAACACGATTAGAGAACGTTGGTATCAGGGGGAATGCTCTTTTGTGGTTAGAGGATTACCTTGTAGAAAGGCAACAATGCGTTAGAGTTGAAAATTGTTTCAGTAATTTTAGTGGGGGATCATATGGCGTGCCACAGGGCAGTACGCTAGCCTCGACATTGTTTCTTAGGTAAGAAACAATGTCGAGTTCCTCAGCAATTTGTTTAACACTTTCCCAAGTGTCACTATGAACAGTATGACAGTGTCATCAGTAAACATTTGAATATCAGCACCCTTTATTTGACATTTACAGAGTTCGTTAATGTAGGTACATCTGTAAATGTCAAATAAAGGGTGCTGATATTCAAATGTTTGCTGATGACACTGTCATACTGTTCATAGTGACACTTGGGAAAGTGTTAAACAAATTGCTGAGGAAGGCATGTCTGTGGTCACCTCTTGGCTTGAAGATAGTTTATTAACGCTAAACACTGACAAAACAAAGGTTCTATGCTTCAGCAAAACCAAAGCATCTTCACCAAAAAACTTCCTAGTTCGCATACATTCCTACCCTTGTAACAGATCCTACAATACTCTTTTGCCACGCTGTAACTGCGCCACGTTAGTTACACAGTAGCACAAAGCTGCGTAGCATTGTTTAATGCAAGCCGTGCTTGTGGCTGTGGCGGCGCGGGACTGGAATCTTCCATCTCGCTCGCGCACGCTACCGTCGCAGTGCATGCAGACATCGCGTGACACCTTGGAATGCGAAGTGTTCTGATAACGTTAATTAGGTCAATCCATTTCACCCACCTTTCGTAAATGTCATCAGGAACATTATCGTCCCATCCAATATTCAGGCGCCAGGTATCCTGAAGCAGGATTTTACCCTGAATAGTGAAGGGGGCGAGAAATCCTAAGACATCAAAAATAGACATAACAACCCTCAGCATAATCCTTTTTGTGGGTCGTTCGTTGCCCTGAGTGATATTCTTTGGTATGCGTTTTAGTGACACGTCAAACCCAAGCATATCATCTCCAGGAAACCAAATAAGTCCCAGTGTTCGCTCACCTTCAAATTGCTGACCGGTTTTGAACTTTACTGCAGCAGTACCTAAGGTCTCCTTTGGTATGCTGTTTAAAACCGCGACGCTGTTGCTCGTCCAGTTTCGGATTTCAAACCCACCGGCCCTGTGAATGTCACTGATATTACTCACAATATTAATTGCAGTTTTTTCATCCGGCAAACTATCTATGTAGTCATCCATGTAATGTGAATGGTAAATAGCATCGACTGCGCTCGGCAAGGATGTCTCATAGCGGCGTGCGTTTTTGTTTTTAATGAACTGAGCTACAAATGGTGAACATTTAGCTCCAAACATTAAGGATGTCATGACATACGTTTTGATGTTTTCTGTAGGGTTGCTTCTCCACAGAAACCTTAGTGCATGCTGATCCTCGGCGTGAATTTTAACCCTCAGAAACATGTCCTTTATGTCACCTGTTACTGCGACTTTATTTTCCCTGAAGCGCAGCATTATACCCAGCAGTGATGACAAAAGATCGGGTCCTGTGAGTAAATAGTCATTAAGGCAGGAACCATCTACCTTACCTGCAGCGTCGAAGACCAGCCGAAGCTTGCTTTTGTTCGGGTTATCAACACCGAAATGAGGTAGGTACCACGTATTCGATGTGACGTCATTTACCACCAGCTCCCGCGCGTAATCATTTTCTAGTAAATGACGAACGCATTCCTCATACCTATTAGCAAAACCTGTATCCTTTCCCATTTTCCTTTCGATACCTTTCAACCTTCTTAGTGCGTTGGGATACGAGTCCGGCTTCGCGCGACCTGGCTCCTTCCAAGGTAAGCTAACATGCCAGCGTCCGTCAACGAGCACCGCTGATCGCTCCAGCTGATCGATGGCGCGCAAATCGTTAACATTCTGGCGCGGCTTACCGCACACACCTATGGCATCCAATGCAAACGTACGTCGAACTTCATCATGGATTTCTTGAAGTAGACTATCACGCGATGAAATGTCACTTACCTCTTCATGGTCACCTCACTATCGATAAACATGCGCCGTGCATCTCGGCCAATCAGGACAAAGGACGAAACGTCAATGATTGAAGTGTAGAGGACGCAACGCATGCAGTACATTGTAAGCGGACTTGGTCATTGCGTTGATTAACTCTTAAAATGTCGATTGTACACCATGTGTACAGATAACAATAGAATTTCAATTGTGTCTGCTAATTAGCGCGCGACGGGTTAAGCGAGTACACATCGGGCAATGTATATTTTTTTGTAACTTGTTGCAATAATGTTGTTAATGTTTGGAATTTCATAGTGGTCAGAATATTTTTATGTTTTTTACAAATAAAATTGTAATTAAATGTTATTTTCGACTTACCGATGGAAAGATATACCTCCTCGCACCGTACTTGCGGCCTGACTTTTTGTTTTACAAGTCATAATTGCACAACACGGTATTTTAAAGCAGAGCTCTGTTCTCCGAAGTAGTCCGAAGCGCACTAAACGCAGTGAATGAATGAATCGTTCGAGTTATGATTTTCGAATCATAAATTTATTTATTTATTAAAACTTTATTCACAAGTAAAAAAATACTGTACAAAGGCGGACTTAATGCCTGAGGCATTTTCTACCAGTCAACCTTAGGCTGACAATTGTGGCGCGCTTGCCACGCCCACATTTCCATTCCTACCTTATTTATCTATTCCGTGTAGACAACTATTATATAAAGGCGCGGGCGCCGCCGCCGCAGCGCTGCGCCTGCATGATGCAGCCTTTTTTTTTCTATTTCTTCAGAAAGGATGTTATTCTTGTTTTTATAGAACTTGCAGAATTCCTGAACTCCTCCTGAAGCTTGACTATTTACGTCCTATATACGAAAAGAAGTAGGGAGGAAGGTTTTGTAGCTGGTGGTAACGCTTGACTTCTACAAGGTAAGTAGGATATTATTGGGCATTCTAACCCACGCTTTCGTTCCTACGGCTCACTCCGTTCGCCTTCGTCACTCTCGGTGTGTTAGATTGCCCAAAAACATTCTACTATAACTAGCTCTACATATCAACCACTTATCCGTTCGCCTCGTCACTCTCGATGGATTAGAATACTCAATAATATCAATTAAATGTTACATAGTGCAGTAAAATACAGGTTCTTGAAGGACAGCCATGGTGTGGTTGTTCGTACAGTTGTTCGAGTTAGCGACAATGAGCTATAAATGTCAGTGTAATACATTAATTGACTCATTATTAATATAACCGTTTCAAACAGTCGTCATGAAATTTGTAAAACAACCACAATCGTTACATGTAAACAAACTTTGTATTAATTCTCAGGAGACTGGTTTTCGCCATGGAGAATTATTACCTAAATCGATACGATGCATCATTTGCGGACCGTCAAATTGTGGAAAGACGAATTTGTTAATTGGTCTTCTTATACACGAGAATGGTTTACGATTTCAAAATGTTTATGTTTATTCGAAAACCTTGCAACAACCCAAGTACGTTTTTTTAGAAAAAGTCTTGCAACGAGTACCAGGCATTTCATTTCAGAAATATCATGAAAACGAGCAAGTACTGAGTGTTCAGACCGCAAAACCGAATTCTGTAATTGTATTTGATGATGTTGCAAGTGAAAATCAAAGTAGTATGCGCGATTATTTTGCTATGGGGAGACACAAGTTCATCGATTGTTTTTATCTAAATCAGACGTATAGTAAAATCCCAAAGCAGTTAGTAAGAGACAACGCAAACCTAATCGTACTTTTTAAACAAGATGAAAGAAATATGAGACATGTTTATGAAGAACACGTTAACACTGACATGACATGGATTGAATTTCGTGAAATGTGTTCAAAAATATGGAGTACACCTTTCAATTATATTGTAATTAATAAAGATTGTTCCAAAAACAAAGGATGCTATAGAAATAAATTTGACACGTTTGTAGTCTTTGACTAAGAACACGAATACATATATAAGGCCATTACCTGCCTGACATTATTATTCGCCTTACGACGCTAAATCAATTCCGACCTATTTTACCAACAATATGGAAAAATTATTGAAACGACAAATTGTTGATGCGGCAGAAGCTGTAAAGATAAAAGTACGAAAAATGAGAGATGCTGTGATTAACAATAAACAAGCACTGGAATCTGTTTTCAAACCTGTAACAGAACCTCTCAACCTAATTGCTAATGCAAGTAAGCAAACTCCTCTCCTGCGTGCTAATGATGATTTTGCTGATGTTCCGTTTACTAAAGAAACTTATCAGAAAGAAGAAACTGGTAGCGCAGAAAGTAATGATAATAATGACGATGAAGACAAATATGAATCCGATATCAACAGTGATTCTTCATATGCATCAGTAGTTGAAACTGATGAAAGGAATCAAGATTGTGATACGTCATCCTGGTCAGTATCTTCAGAGGCGTTGGTAGATGTTCCATTTGGGGTTAGAGTAGAACGCGGGAAATTGATGTTAGGTTCGGCTTGCATAACGATCAATGATCAAAACATCATCGTGGCTGGACGTACATACCGATATACACCTGGATTAAAACAGTTGTTGTTTAAGAAAGATGTAGACTTAAGCTTTGTTACAGAAAGTGATCTGCAAAATTATAAGTCGATGCTACTTGTTACAAATGCACATCGTCGAGACTATGAGCCAAGTAAGCCAATAAAAAGTAATAAAGGACAAAAATATTTGCAAGTTATTAAACCTCTTTTTAAACTGAAGAATGCAGTCAGGGAAAGGGTCTACCTTTAATGAAAAAGTGGAAAAAAAACGTAGATTTAGTGTATTGGGATAATCCTAATGAGTTAGTGGAAAGGTTAAAATTATTAATTGCGTCTAGAGATGCTGGCAACACAGGGTTAGATAATGAAATTATATCTATCATTGAAGAATTGCGTGAAAGTAAAGTTATAAATAAATAAATATTTGAGATTGTGTTTATTTTATTATCAGCCTCTCGATACAATACACCTTAAACATGAACGTAGACAAATTCGGACACTACATTCACAAAAGAATGCGTTTATCAGGGTTATTTGAGTTTAATGAGAATGCATTGTTAAAATCAGAAAACGGCGATTTTGATTTAAAAACATCAAGACTGAGAGGAATCAGATCTCCAGTAGAAGCAGATGATGCTGTAAACAAGGACTATGTAGATCGATTGAATGCTAATATGTTTAAAGAATTTAATAATCTGATTGGTGCATTGCGTTCTCAAATCATGAAAGATGCAAAGAGTACAGTTCAAGCTACTTTAAAAGCAAGAATACCTGAGGTTTCAACTCATTTGTACGATAAGTTTTATACTAAAGCAGAGGTGGATAAATTACTTCAAAAAACTCCGTAATGGTGAAACAGCAAATTGTAAATAAATAAATAAAATAAATAAAAATAAATATGTTTGGACATATCACACAACGCCATCTAGCCCCAAGCTAAGCAACCTAATGCTTGTGTTATGGTAACGAGATGGCTAATAAACTACTTATATACATTTTTTTTTTGTAAATACATACATATTATAGATAGAAAAACACCCAGACTCGGAACAAATACTTGTAGGTCGTACAAATATTTGTTCCGTGCGGGAATCGAACCCGCGACATGCTGCGCAGCAGTCAATCGCTCAACCACTGCGCCAACCGTGTCGTCAAATGAAATACATAAAGCGGCACGAAGAAATTTCCTTCGACGTTCTGTTATTCTAAAAGGAATCCACGACTTATGGCATGCAGACTTGATGGACATGCAAAACCTGAAAAAGTATAACAAAGGTTACAATTTCATCTTAGTGGTGATTGACTGCTTTTCAAAGTATGCCTGGGCAGAACCGTTAAAATCAAAAAATAAATCGGAAGTCACTCGAGCATTTGAACGTATACTAATAAGCAGCAATAAAAATCCTGTTAACTTACAAACTGACATGGGTACAGAGTTTTATAACAACACATTCCAAACGCTCATGAAGAAGTACAACATTAACCATTACTCATCTTTCTCAATTAAAAAAGCTTCAATTGTAGAGCGACTAATTAAAACTGTTAAAAATAATTTATATAAATATTTTAGTCTCATTGGAAACTATAAGTGGTTAGGATCACCATTAGAAGATTTATTTAAGACTTATAACAACACAAAACATCGTACTATTAAAATTAACCCGATTGATGTGAATAAATATAATGAAGCAGTCATAAAAGAAAATATTAAAAAAATATGTAAACATGTATCCATCCAGCGAAAGCCTAAGTTTAAAAATGGTGACTGTGTTCGTATCAGTAAATACAAACACAATTTCGAGAAAGGTTATACTCCTAACTGGTCAACTGAACTCTTCACTATAAAAAAGATTAATAAAACTGTGCCAGTAACATATCACATAGAAGATCAAAGAAAGCAAGATATATTAGGAACTTTTTACGAGCAAGAACTTCAAAAATCTGACTATCCTGATGTTTATTTAGTAGAAAAAATACTTAAAAAGAAAGGAAAGAAACTATTCGTCAAATGGTTAGGTCTCAGTAATGAAGAAAACAGTTGGATTGATAAATCTGCATTAATAAATTGAGATATAAAAGAAGTATTTTGTAATATTTGTATCATTATACTTTAAGTAATGCAAGGTGGTGGACTAGTTAACAGTATAATTAATAACCTACCGTTCGAAGCTCATTTGCCTGGATACAATTATTGCGGACCAGGAACTAAACTTCATAAACGTTTGTTGCGAGGTGATCGAGGTGTGAATAAACTAGACGAAGCTTGTATGTACCACGATATAGCATATGCAAAACATACAGATTTACCTAATCGTCACGAAGCCGACTTACAGCTATTAAACATGGCTAAACGCAGACTTAAATCAAAAGATGCAGGAAAAGGTGAAAAATTAAGCTCATGGTTAGTAAGCAAAGTTATGAAAGCCAAATTGAAATCTGGTTCTGGTGCCAAAACATTTAAAAGTTTAGTATCAAAAATAAAATCGAAAATAAAAAAACTAAAACCCAATGATAGTAAGTCTTTAATAAACTTTGCTTATTTAGCTGCAAAAAAGTTATGTCCCAAATTACATCAAATTCGAGTGCCGAGAGTGATACCCATACCGAAAACTGGTGGGGTTCTACCTTTAATTCCAATTTTTGCTGGCTTATCAGCTTTAGGAGCTTTAGCTGGTGGTGCGGCTGGAATTGCAAAAACGGTGAATGATTACAAATCAGCTCAGCAAAACTTGCGAGAGACTGAACGACATAATAGAACTATGGAGGGTTTAGCAGTGGGCAAAGGTTTATACCTAAAGCCTTATAAAAACGGCAAAGGATTGTTCATAAAATCATCAAAAAACTGAACAAGAAGCTACCCAATCGCCCACTAACTAATGTAGACATCCAAAACTATGCAAGAGATATTCCATATTTCCGAGGAGTATATATGAAAGATCAACTACCAAGGACGCCGAAACGTATGGAATGTGGTATCGTTAACTTAGACGATTCTAAAAACGAAGGAACGCATTGGGTAGCTTATGTAAAAGTATATGACTATTGTGAATATTTTGATAGCTATGGAAATTTAAAACCTCCATTAGAACTGCTACGATATTTTAAGAATTGTAAAGTTTTATATAACTACACAAGATATCAAAAATTTAACACTGTAAACTGTGGTCATTTATGTTTAAAATATCTGAGGACTTTTTGGAATAAAAATGTATAAAATAAATGCTTTTACTTTATTTCAATCATTTGCAAGATGTCACTCACTTTGTCGATAACTGGAAACTCTTCAATTTTATCTACGTACTATCCTAATACGCTGCAACTAAATGGAGAATATGAGTGTGCTTTGTTACATTTTTCAACATTTAATTCTATACCAAATATTGATATAAGTAATAACAAGTTCTACTATGGTTCAAATGAAATTATTGAAATACCGGAAGGCACCTATGAATTGCAAGATATTTATGATTATTTAAAATTTGAAATAAAAGACGCCTCAATCAAATTACAGTGCAATAACAATACTTTAAAAACTAGCATATACTGCTCAAAAGACGTTAATTTTAAGAAAGAATACTCTTTCAATAAACTGTTAGGCTTTGATAAGCAGGTCTTGAAAGCAAATAAATGGCATGTGTCACAGTATCCAGTCAACATTTTACCGACGACAGTGGTAAGGATCGAATGTGACATTGTGAGCGGCTCGTATATAAACGGTGAACCAAGTCACATAATTCACGAATTCGCACTCAACGTACCACCAGGTTACAGAATCATAGAAATCCCGAAGAACGCAATATATTTTCCAATCAATCAAAATAACATAAGCTGCATACATATTCGACTACTAGATATAAACAATCGCTTAATTAATTTGCGTGGTGAAGAAGTGCAGCTGTATTTACATCTTAGAAGAAAAAATGATTGACTACAATAAATATGTGCCTCAACAAATTAAAAATACCAGTTCCACTCAAGCTACCTACCAAATAAGACGTCGTTCTAAGAGCAAAATAAAATTAACTAAAGACAATAAGATATTTCTCAAAGCGATCGGATTGTTAAAATGAATATCTTAGACGTTTTATCCACTCCGACTTACGACAACAGTATAGAAGGAATTGAATTTCATTCGTACAAACCTTATGTAACGAGTTTCAACAGGAACGATGAAATTCGCATACCTATCAACCAACAGGATCTATACATATTACCTTCAGCCAGCACTCTGTATTTGGAAGGAACCGTTATCGTTAGCAAAAAAGATTCAAAAGAGAGAGCTACTAGTGTCAATTTTACGAACAATGGACTACTCTTCTTGTTCCAAGATATTAGGTACGAACTAAATGGAGTGGAGATTGATAAAATAAAAAACGCAGGTATAACTACAACCATGAAATCATTAATATCAATGAATGAGAATGAATCAAAAATTGCTAGAGCTTGGGGTTGGAGTATCGATGGTGTAAAAAATATTAATGGAGGAAGTTTTTCTGCGTCTATACCACTTCGGAATATCCTTGGTTTCGCAGAAGATTTTAAAAAAGTTGTGATAAATAGTAGACATGAACTAATATTGTTACGAAGCAACACTAATTTGAATGCTGTAAAATTGAACACCGGTGAAATAGTGGAAGACATTCAAATCAATAAAATTATATGGCGCGTACCCCATGTTAAAGTATCAGACAAAGAAAAAATAAGTTTATTAAAACTGTTGGAAAAAGATCGACCACTTCTGATGATATTTAGAAACTGGGATCTATATGAATACCCTACTTTACCTAAAACTACAAAGCATACCTGGTCCATCAAAACTTCATCTCAAATAGAAAAACCAAGATATGTTATAATTGGACTACAAACAAGTAGAAAAAATAATGCAAGTTCTGACATGTCGCAGTTTGATCACTGCTATGTTCGTGATGTTCGAGTGTACCTTAATTCAACATATTTCCCGTATGAAAGCCTCAATGTGAACTTCGCTAATAACAGAATTGCTTTATTATATGAGCAATACATCAGATTTCAGCAGTCGTATTATGGACGTTGTCCGGAGTCTTTATTAAGCGAGAAACAATTTAAAGACTTAGCACCGTTGTTTGTTGTTGATTGCTCTAGACAGACCGATAATCTGAAGACTGGTCCTGTTGTAGATGTAAGGGTAGAAATCGAGAGTGATTCAGAAATACCAGATCAAACTTCAGCGTACTGCCTCATTCTTAACGATTGCATTGTTGAATACAAACCATTAAGCAACACAGTGAAGAAGTTATCATGAACGCAGATATTATCATTGTCGAACTCCAAGGATTTAAATATTTAGACAATAATTTTATTGTCAAAGAAGTGGCTATCGTAAGTAATGAGCACACACAGACGTTCTTAGTTAAACCACCACATTCGTTTTACTATTTAACTCAAGAAGAAAAGAAGCAGGTGCGATGGTTGGAAAGAAATCGTGGAATTTTCTGGAGTGAGGGCTTTATAGACTACAGAGAGTTTCAACACGTCATCATGCCGTATTTAGAAAATAGAAAAATTATTACAAAGGGTTTAGAAAAGATTAAGTGGATAAAAGAGTTATGTGCAAACTGTGAAGTGATTGACATAGGTGAGAAGGGATGCCCTAATTTTGCGACCTTAAAAAAAAAGTTTTGTAAAAATAAAACTGATTATAACTGTGTGGATCACAAATTGAACTGTGCATTAAATAATGCTGTGTGTATTAGAAAATGGTACATTGATAATAATATGTCTGTATTTAATTTATTTTAATTATTATTGTGTTGATCAGTTAATAAAAAATGTATATCTACTTATGAGTGTTTTATTTAATATAATCAGGGTAACCTACTTACGAAACTTTAAATTAGCTGCAGCAAAATGATATTTCTTATAAAATTTCATCCATGATTTTCAACGAATTATTCTAATAAAAAATACTGTTAGCAAATAAACACTATAATTATATCTTTAAACTAGAGCTAATTTAGAGTTCGAGTATAACTAAGTAATAGAAAATAAAACATAATTTAAATCATTAAAGAATACAGTTTTATTTACTTTTTTACATTATTTACAATTATTACAAACTAATTATAACTACCTACCCGATAATAGATGTCATCACATAGTTTATTTAATGTTTTCTATACGGACCTACATACTTGTGATGTATGTACATTGTTCCAACTAGATTAGACAAAGAAAATCTACATACCTACTTAATAGTATATGTATTTTTTTTTTTTGTTTTTGTTTTTTAGGACTATGTAGGTACAGGATAAATTACAAAAGTTATAGTTTATTTAATGTTTTCTATACATACCTACATACTTAACTTACAAACGTGTGATGTATGTACATTTTCCCAACTAGATTAGACAAAGAAAATCTACATACCTACTTAATAATATATATTTCTTTTTTGTTTTTTTTTAAACTATGTACAGGATAAAATACAAAAGTTATAGTTTATTTAATGTTTTCTATACGTACCTACACACTTAACTTACAAACTTGTGATGTATGAACATTACCCTAACTACATTAAACAAAGAAATTAATATTATCTACATTATAATATTTTAAAGTTTTAGTTTCTAGACTATGTACAGGATAAAACACAAAAGTTAATGACAATAAAACTTACATAGTTGATATTTTAATAATTTATACATTCAAAACTTACACTACATAAAAACCTAAGATGTATAGAGAGTAAAGAATAAGAAAGCAAATAAATGTTATACATACCTAATAATATTACTACAAATCTTACACAATAACTTATGAAGTAGGTACTTACAAAATAATTATATCTGTTAATAGTAACAATTGTCCCCACAAAGTTTTTTTGATATTTTATTAATTAACGATTGTGTCTCCTCCATAATATGGTCCACCGATTCAGTCACTACATACTGTGCACTTAATATTACCACGTCTTGATTGTCACTTGCAGGTTCTTGTTGTTCACTGATATCCAGCACTTGCACCATGACCAGTCGTAAACCTTTTTTCTTCTCATTGTTTATAACGAATGATTGACATGTAAGTGGAGATGACTTCTGTTTTAGACACTCCCGTCTTGTTCTAGGCTTCTTGCTGGCAGGTCCGCAGTTTTGTCTTGCTCTAAACTCCTTGTTGTCAGGTCTTTGTTGTTCTGAGAATTCCGGGATATGCCAGCTTAAACTCGGTGTCGGAAAACCTTGAGCGTATTGTGAGAAGTCGATAATATCTGGAGAATCATCCATTATCAATAATCTGAAACAAACGGAATAATATTTAATTATAATTACATAAACAACATGATGAAATAATGTTATAAGTAGATAGGTACTTGTACAATACTTACAATTCGTTTTGTTTTATTTGAAGTGATATGGTCGCACCGGCTGACTGTCTAATAATGAATATTCTACTCAATAATATTACTGTGGAACGTATGTAATTAGACTCTATAAGCATTGCGCCGTGATTAATTTTCATGTTTTAACGTGTTCGAGCTCTTGCACGAACACCTGCTCGGTGTCAAATTCTACACCGCGCGTGCGAACTTCGAGCTATGAGTGCTTTGTAATCAAAAATTGACAACATGTTTTATCAAGTTGGAGTCTGTATCGTCGTGTGCTTTGTCATAAATCAGGAATGAAAATGAAACAGATACAATTATGATTATAAAATAGTATTTATTATTTATTTATTTATTTCATACAAATAGGTACTTACTTAAAAGAAAACTTAGGAATCAGGTTTATGCGGCACAGCATTTCATTTTAAAGTCCGAAGTTTTGGAAATGAATAATATGACATAAAAAGTTAGTAGAGAATATTTTAGTATTTTTTATGAAATGCCGTGTCGCGTAAACGGTCTTAAAACTAATTAAGACTAAATAAGATTTTACGTTATTTGCTACAAGTAATAAGATAATAAGGTTACACTTTGATTCAGTAAACTTATTGTATTTGTTTCTTTATATAAAACAATTTCAAAAACTGTGTTAAAACACTTATAGCGGTTACAGTTTCAGTCCCTGCTTAGGTAATCTTTAACTAGGTACCTATTTATTTATTTTCAATTATAAACTAATATTACATAAATGTGGAGCACCCGATTACATAAAAATAGTTGCATTTCCCCAGGCCAAAGTAGATACCTTGTCAGGTAACAGCAACCGTTTATCATCATTGCTTGATAATGCTATTTTATTTACACTTTGTGTAAAAATGTTGTGTTTTATGGACCTAAACAGTACATTTTTTTTGCGAATGATATTGCAATTATTATACAAAATATTTTTATAATCTAACATTTTTAAATCTTTCATTACACATTTTTTTGTGCCTTTTGCTTTCTTTATGGTTTTATTTAATGTTTTAATACAATAAAGTTTTGAGCGCAATCCTACAAATTCTTTGATAATTTTACCACCCATTTCGTCCTTAAAGAGTCCTGGAACCTTCTTATTAATAATTGGCAAGTTAAATTCATTTGTACAATCGTAGTTGCTTGTATCAAAATATTTTAGAAAGTGGAGTTTAAAATCTTTATATACGTCACTAGTCTGTACATTATAAACTAGGCTGTCTGTGTCAGTATAACACAATTCAATTCGGTTACCGTAAAAAGGTTTGATGATGAATGAATTATGCTGCACCTGCCATGTTTTCTCTCTGCATCACCCTAAGGTTGACTGGTAGAAAATGCCTCAGGCATTAAGTCCGCCTTTGTACAGTATTTTTTTACTTGTGCATAAAGTTTTAATAAATAATAAATAAATAAATAAATAACATAGTGATATTTATCATACAAATTTGGTATTAGTTTTTTATTTTTACCACCGGGTGGCAAGCATTTTTCGGGACAAAATGGAAAGTCATTGTGATCCATGTGTAAATTCTCAGGATATAATAAATCAACTTCAAGAATGTAACCGTTTTCCGCGGAATCACTGATATCTGTCAAGTTATTTCGCAAAAAATCAATTTCTTGTCTATCCATAAATCTAAAATCGGAATAACGTAAGGACTGACACATGCTAAAACCGTATAAGTTGTTACAGTCTAAATAAATGATGAATGAACTGGGATGGGATGGGTCGTATGTATCTAAATATTTATGATTGGCTTTGACATGTCTTTTAGAACACATACAAACACCTCCTCGAATACCATTTTGTATCATCCTATAAATTTCAACATCGCTTATCAATTCTAACCGAACTCTGGTTTTTAAAAGCATAGCATCAAACGAAAGACTTGGAGCCGTGAGATAAAAGGCAGGGTCGAGATTATAATGTCGTTTGCAAGTTTTTCGAAAACTTTCAAATACATCTGTTAACAACAGAACATCTGTCTTGAGATATAAATCCGTGTACATACCCATATTTCTAATATTAAACGCTGACCAAACGGATTGCGCGTGTTCATAGTCTTCATCGGTAATTGACTCGTTAGTCAATGAGTTATAAAAGTTATTTTTAGTAGGCAAACACGTATGTTCATAATGTTCCCATGTAGACATATAGTCATAAGGATACACTCCCTTACGGGTGAGGAGCTCAAATTCTGTTTTGTTAGGAAAATAAGCTTTCAACTGTTTAAATTCTTGTTTTTTCATTGTACTAACCAATTTTTCTAAACTAGTTCCTAAAAACTTGAAAGAATCTACAAATCTAACCTGCATACTTTCCTCAGAGGAAATCGGAATAAATTTTGTAAATGAAATGTAATTTTCTTTTGTTTTAGGTATAAGTTTAATAGATCCAGGGGCTTCGCCCAATTCCTTAATAAAAAGATGACAATCATAACCAGATAAATTATGAAAAAATACAGGCAAAAATGTTGGTACTTTGTATTGTAGGTTACAATAACTATGAGCTGCACCCCGATATCTACCAGTTAAGTGGCAATGATCGCGGACTCTATCTCCGAATAAGAAGTTTTCACAAATATGACAGGTCATAGCGTTCTCAAAATCTCGAGCATTATCCTCTGTGTAAATCATGGCAACATTATTTTTTAAAATTTTGTAAATTTTTCGTGCATCTTTAAAAAGAGTCTTCACAAATTTGGAAACACAATCAGGACCACGATACGAAACGTAACGATTATAGCTATCATCCAGCGCACACGTAATATGATAGGCAAATGCTACAGGTACATGGCGCTGACGTGTAACAGTGCTGGCCTTAGTTGGGTCAGGGTCACAAAAGTCGTACCGTTCTAGCATTGTTTCAAAGTCTGCGTATATAACAAATGGTAGTATTTGTTTTCTATTATAATTCTCAAACTGTATGAACGAACCTTTTGGAGGTAGTTCAGTTGCAACTCCCCCACAACTATGTGAACTAAGATCATCGCGTGAATTGAAAAACATTAAGCAAACGTTACAAAAGTACAATTTACTAAGGTATCTTACGAAATTAAAAAAAACCGGCCAAGTGCGTGTCGGACAACGCACAAATAAGGGTTCTGTAGTTGGGATCACAGATTATTAGATTATATTAGTAGCAAGATAGTTGTGATGAATTTATCCCAAAAACAAACTTTACATTGTAGTTGAATAAAATGTTCTCCCATACATCGATATACGTCACGGTCAATTCTCCAACTGCAAAAGTAAGTTTGTATTCGCAAAAAAAAAATATATGATAAAACTACAAATTAATGATTTTCGGACTTTTCCTGTACTTGTGCTGTGAAACCTTGCTTCTTGCCAAATTTCATGATTCTAGGTGAACGGGAAAGTATGCTTATACCTTCCCGTACAGGGTAGGCGGCTTGATGTTTAGGTTTTGATTTATTTGCGAGTATCGAAGTAGGTATGTCGCATAAATGGCCGTATTTTTTATAGCGTTGACTTAGAAGCTTGAATTCTTTAGGGCTCTAAATGACCGTAAACCTACATGTTTTTCACCTTGATACCTCCACGCGTTCCTGAGAAAAAAGGTATTGACATACTGACAGCCAGACGAACAACGAAGTAATACTACAAGGGTTCCTTTTGAGGTACGGAACCCAAAAATCTGTAGCATTGTGTTGATTTGTACAAATTTGACGATGATTCGGTAACTCTGGAAATAAAAGCCCTTTTTTGCAAGCTATAACTTATAAGTATCATAGCTCAGAGTATCAAACACACTGACGCATTATTTACTACTTTGTTAATAATGTAATTCTGATCAAAGAGTATAATAAGATGGGATTCTGATTTTAAGCCTGGCGTCGACTACAGCCGAAACGCGTCGAATCGAAGTATTTCGATTCGAGTCGTATTTATTCCTTTTGCGTCCATCTCAGCTGAATCGAATCGAAATGTTCATTCATCGTAACACGTTATCGTGTATGCGTGATGGATAGCTCCTTCGAAGCAATGTTTTTACTTCAAATACTTTTGATAAAGAGACGAGAATAGGAGAAAAAAACGAAGTGCTCTTAAATACTGAGTACACGATAATATTATGAAAAAAAAATATCTACGGCGAATTTTACCATATAATACTCGTATATATATTGATCCAGATTTCATAATGGACTCTGTCAAATTTTTTCAATGTTTTCGTCAATCCTACGAAACATTTTTTTTTTAAATAAAATTTTCAATTCATTTTTTTATGAGTGTAACTGTAGGTGAACACTATAAATAAAATACAAAAACTCGTAGGTGCGCATCCTATTGATCCGATTCTTCGCGTCGACTGAGGCGCGCCGAGTCGAGTCGAAACGCGTCGGCGAAGAAAATAAAATTCGCTTGTCGAGCAATGCGCGCCGCCCACGCATTTGATTCGGCGCCAATTAGTAAATATATAGGAGCCGAATTTATGCGACTCGATTCGACTCGACTCGGCGAGCCTAGTGGACGCGAGCCTTTACAACATTTTATGACGCGAGCCTTTACAATGATATTTTTAAAGAAACAAATATTTTATCAACTGCTTTCAATAGCTGTCACAGTAATTTTTTTGTCAATTTTTTTTTTTTTTTAATTATTTGACAGCCAGGAAAAGACCGAAAGAAGCAATTTTTTTAAATATTTTCAGGATATGGGAAAAGATTTCAAAATAACTTGGTCAGAAAATAAAAATGGACAGACGGGAGCAATTAAAGTTCCTTTGTTTAGTTATTTCAATGACTGCTGGACTGGCGCATTCCTTTGGAATGTTTACAGTGCCAATTCCTTCATTTTTGAGTAGCAGCAAAAATAGTAGTACTACTGCACAAAATGTAAGCAACGATGACAGAACAGAAGCAAAGATTACCCCTGCCACCAGGCCTGCAGCCTCTTTGGAATTGGATGTTCGTCGTAGTGCTAGTGGCAATTTTTATAGTGAAAGTTTGTGAGACAAACCAAGAACTTGGGGCAGAATGGTGCTAAGCGTACAGTTTTAATTTGATGAGTTTTTACAACGTAAAATCAAATTCCATGTTAAAAACATTAAGTTAAAGTCAAAGATTTTATTTGTACCTGCTTATTAGATGTAAAAATAGGTACAGAGATATCTTGGTATACGAAATTACAATTTAGAAATAGAATTTTTGTTAAAAATCACAAGCTTTCTATATTAGCTCAATGTCTAATTTTAATACCATTTTGTTTTGTATTTTATGCAGATAAAAGCGGAAATTCCACACTATAGACTAATGTTATAAAATTTCCAGCTTCGTGCGGTGGCGATCCTAACGCGGTATCGGGTTGTGGTGTGAACTGCGGTAGACATTGCTCCGATCGCAATAAGAAACACCCTGTAGTGTGCACCGAAGAATGCAAAGAAAACAGTTGTGATTGCCGTGAAGGCTTCTTTTATGATGATAACACAAGAAAATGTGTTCTTCCTGAAGACTGCAGTAAGTTTTTTAACATTACCTACCTGTCTGGTCACATTTATATCCGGCATGACGAATCGTGATTTAATTTTGAAGGGATATGATTTATTTTTGACGTACCTATAGTTTTGTAATTTTTCTCAATACGTGTGAAGGAGTTTAATGTCCGTTTTCACTAACACTAGGTGACAGCTAACTTTAAGCATAAAAATTAACAACTATAGGCGATTACTAAAGTTACGATACCGTTTCACCGATGCGTAATACTTAGGCAACTCTTACGTCGGCAGTTCTTTGTGCTTTAGGGATCTGCTAACGTAAGGCATTACTTAATTATGCGATTCTTCGAAACTATCACAAATCACGATTCGGATAACATGACGATTCGTCCACTTGTAAATTACCAAGTATAAATACGCTGTTAGTTTACTTTATATATTCTATTTACCAGCAAAAATTACATTTACATGTATTCTGCTACGCATTTAACATACTCTTTGTAGGTACATGCATTTGCGATAACCGTCACGGTAACAGGTGTTTTGTGAATAAATATATCAAAAAAAACATTATGTTATAATATCACAATTGGTACTGAAAATGATATACCGGCAAATAATGTTCTGTTTATCATTGATGCAAATAATCGTTAAATAAATATGAATCACGACGTCAAAGACATACAATAGTTAAGTATTTAGGTATTTAAATAACATAACTTATTATCACTCCTGTATTCCGCGAAGGGTTTGGCAGGTACCTAAAGTACACCCACATTTTGCTAGATAGGTTTAAGTCTCATGTAATAGGGAATGAGCCTATTGCCATCAACCAGGCACAAATCCAGACTCCCAAGCTGTTACTGAAAAATTCCAGATGGAAAACCCATTAACACTTTACCCGACTCGGGAATCGAACCCAGACCCTCATGCTCACCAGTAACGCTTGCGAACACTTAACCAACGAAGCAGCAATTTAAATTAATATTATTTAAACAGCACCAGTGTGCGGGAAAGATGAAGTTTATTCAGCATGTACCAACAGCGACTGTCAACCGAAGAATTGTTCGCAATTAGGATATCCAATACCGTGTCTTGGCCCCGCATATTGCATCAAAGGATGTTCTTGTAGACAGGGATACGTACGTGCCGCAAATGGCACTTGTATACCAAAAGAAAAATGTCGTAAGTATCTATGAAAATCTATTTTAGATATTGTTTTGTTAGTATTGAAGAATTTACTAAAATAGAAATAAAATTACGAGTATTTATTTCAAAAATTTTAATAAGGGTTATTTCACGTTAAGTCACGCCACGCATGCTCTGTCGTACGGACGCGCGAGACTAGCCATGGCCGCGAAGTTGTTAAAATGTTCGAGTTGCAATATAGTTATTAATGAGGTTCTAGCCTTTATATGTAACAAAATCGATGTGATGAACGAGGAGAGCATTAGTCAAATATGTGTGAGTGCATTTTCTGACGAGGACATTCACAACGCTAAAAATCTACTTTGTGAATCTTTACCCACGGAGAAGCGTAAGAAGGCGAGGAAGAGAGACGGGAAGAAGCTCCGTGAAATAGATGATATCATCTGCATGCTGAAGGAGTCCGATCCGGATGTATTACCGGTTTTTGTGGCCCGGGACCTGCAAAAACTACCGCCGGTACTTTTTGATCACGTCGACGTCACTCGGATTTTGAAAGATTTGATGCGAATGCAGCAGGAGATGGATTTGATCAAGGAACTGTATGCCACTAAGGAAAACCTAAATGATGTGAAGTCTGATCTTGAAAGCCTGAAAAAGGCATCTATAGTGAATAATTTTAGAAGCACTGCCAGTAATGTCAACTTCAAAAGAGGTGGCTTTTTGCTGGATGGTCACGATGACTACTGCAGCGGTCCAAAGGGGCTGGAGTATATGGACACTCAACATGTTACTCCGTGCAAAAATATTAGCGATAAACGCGTAGATGTGAGTTATCGGGATATTATTCAATCATGTTCAGAAAATGAGGGTGTTCAACAAAATTGTGATCGCGCTAATGACAACAGTCTTTGTGTTACGCCGGCCGGCGACGAGCCTGAGTCGATGACTCACCTGCAATCAGCTGCGACCAACGTGCCAAGTGAGGCGGGACACTCGGCCGTTCCGAACATAAAGCGAGACGTACTCGGCAGTAGGAAATCTTTGGCTGATATTGTACGCAATGGTGACTGGAAAATACCAAAGGTAGACCAAGAATGGACCCTAGTACAGAGAAGACGTCTAAGGAATCGGTTTGTGGCTAGTAGGGGAAAGGCAGTTTCGAGCGCGGACTCGAATTTCAAAGCTGCAGATATTAGAATACCTATCTATATTTATAATGTCGCGAAGGACGTGCCCGTGTGTGACATACTGAGTTACATAGCGAGTAAAACTGAGGTTTCTGTACACTTGGAAAAAATGAATATGAAAGTACCTAAATTATATGATGCGTACAAAGTACTGGTACCAAAACATAAACTAGATACTTTCCTAAATGATGATTTCTGGCCAGAAGGCGTTGCATTCCGTCGCTTTGTTAACTTCAGGGCAAGAAGTAATTCCGGTATTAGGATTACGAAATAATATTACTGTGTGTACTTAGAGTATGAATAATCACACTAAGTTTGTAACATTTAATTGCAAAAATATTATAAGATCTGCAGATTGTGTGAGAGAAATATGTAAAACAGCTGACATTGTAGCACTTCAGGAGACGTGGCTGTTGCCGCACGATATTCCATTCCTGGGCAGTATCAGTGACGAGTTTGCGTTCACTGGCAAGTCTGCCGTGGATACTTCGGCTGGTGTGCTCCGTGGTCGACCATATGGAGGTGTGGCATTGCTGTGGAGGAAGTCGGTGTTTCCCTCAGTGTCAGTGGTAAAGTGTAACAGTGATCGCATAGCAGCTATTAAGGTTGAGGTGCAAGATCGTTCTTTGCTAATCATATCTGTGTATATGCCTACGGACTCTAAAGACAATTTGCTCGAGTTTACGGAGTGTCTAGGCGAAATAAATTCTATAATTGCAATCAGTGATGTTGAATCTGTGTATGTGTTGGGAGACTTCAACGCGCACCCGGGTGAGTCATTCGCAATGCAACTCTTAGACTTTTGCGTGGAACAATCATGGACATGTGTTGATCTCGAATTGTTATCTAATGACTCACACACTTTTGTTAGCGACGCACACGGATGTCGGCGGTGGCTCGATCACTGCGTGGTCTCGAGCGCTGCGCGCGCAACCATCGATAATGTGGCCATATTGTATGATACCTACTGGTCGGATCACTATCCAATGCAATTAACATGTAATTTAAATTTAATAAATCCTAAAATTGTAATATCAAATGAATTTAAAAATAATGTAATATGGGGTGAAAGGCAACCCAGTCAAATTGAAATGTACCATAACTATTGTCACACAAATCTGCGGCTTATTGATTTTCCATCGGATTTTGCTACTTGTGCTGATAAAAAGTGTAACTCTGATAAGCATAAATCTTTAATTAGCAGTATGTATAGAAATATAGTACGTATATTGACAGAAGGCGCGAAATCTTCCTCTAGTGCGAATTCAAATCGCGGTAGGGGCAAGCATATTATTGGTTGGAATAAACATGTGAGGGAGGCTCACGGTAAGGCTCGGCAGTGTTATCATAACTGGCTATGGTATGGGAGACCTAACTCGGGTCAGCTGTATAATGAAATGACTGAGTCCAGACGTCTGTTTAAGGAAAAATTGAAATGGTGTCAAAATTGCCAACAACAAATTAAGATGGATATAATTGCACGACACCATTCCAATAATAATTTTTCAAAATTTTGGAAGTCAACGAATAAATTAAATATGAATCCTAGCCGGCCCGTGAGCGTCGAAGGTAAACACGAGCCAGATGCCATTGCGGAATTATTTAGACAACATTTCAGAGTTGAGCCGGTTGGCAATATTGCACAGTCTGGGATGCGGTCGGTGCCTGATGCTGGGGCTATACCTGGAGATATCAGTGTAAGATTCACTGCAAAGAAGGTTGATGTAGTTATCAAATCTATGAAGAGAGGAAAGTCTCCAGGTCATGACGGCCTCAGCATTGAGCACCTGCGGTTTGCTGGGGTGCACTTGCCTAGAGTTTTGGCCCTATTGTTTAATCTCTGTATTAACCACTCCTACCTGCCTGATGAGCTCATGTATACCATTGTTGTCCCTATTGTAAAAAATAGGACTGGAGATGTCTCGGTCAGGTCTAACTACAGGCCTATCTCCTTGGCCACGGTTATAGCGAAGGTATTGGACAGTTTGCTTGATGGCCATTTAACAAAACATATACAACTGCATGATGGCCAGTTTGGTTTTCGAAATGGTCTATCTACTGAAAGTGCGATTGTGTGCCTCAAGCAGACTGTGCAATACTACACCGCTCGTAAAACCCCAGTATACGCATGTTTCCTGGACCTGTCCAGGGCTTTCGACTCAGTCTCGTACGACCTGCTGTGGACTAAAATGTACCGAGACACTAGTCTGCCCCCTGAAATTGTATCTATATTTGAGTACTGGTACAGAAATCAGAAAAATGCTGTTAGGTGGGCGGCTAGTAAGTCGGACGATTTCGTATTGGAGTGTGGGGTGAGGCAGGGGGGGCGGACCTCACCGAGATTATTTAATTTATATATGGACCGCCTGATTGGAGAGCTGAGCAGCGCCGGCATCGGATGTCACTTAGATGGAGTTTGCGTAAATAATATAAGCTACGCGGATGACATGGTTCTGCTCAGCCCTTCAATCGGTGCGCTGCGCAGGTTACTCCGTATATGTGGAGATTATGCGGCGGCCCATGGGCTCAGATACAATGTGAATAAGAGTGAGGTTATGGTATTTAAGGCACCTAAAAAAGAGGTCACAGCGGTACCTCCCGTTTTACTCTATGGTACACCATTAAACCAAGTCACTCACTTCAAGTATCTGGGCCACTGGGTCACTGAGGACCTTAAAGACGATATGGATATGGAGAGGGAACGCAGGGCGTTGTCTGTTCGCTGTAACATGTTGGCTCGCAGATTCGCACGGTGTACTGAACAAGTGAAGGTCACATTATTTAGAGCTTTCTGCCAGACCTTTTACACCTGCAGTTTGTGGGCCAAATACACGCGGAGGACATACGACGCCCTGCGTGTGCAATATAATAACGCGTTCAGGGTGATGATGGGGCTGCCGCGGTACTGCAGCGCGAGTAGTATGTTCGCTGAGGCGCGCGTGGACGGCTTTCACGCCGTCATACGCATGCGAAGTGCGTCTTTAATGGCGCGGGTGCGCGGCAGCCCCAGCGCCATCCTGTCCGCGTGCGCCAGCCGGTGGGACTCATTACTGATGAGGCATTGGATAGGTCTACACGCGAAAGCAAGCGCCTGACACGTTATTGTTGTCATTTTTAAATTTATAAATGTTTCACTAACACTAGGTTAAGGACATTGTAACTAACAAAGTATGGAAGCAATTCTGAAATAAATTTATTATTATTATTATTTTTTGTCTTTGGCTTATCTCGGGAACCTGGGGTCCCGGACCTTTGGAAGGCGTACGAGGGGCCGAAGCCAACTCGCAGAGGCCCCTTAGACAATTTCAAATGACGAGGAGGCACCAGCCGACGATTATCCCTGTATGCACTATGCAAGTGCACCCAAGGACAACCCCCGGTTGGTGCAGGACTATTGCAGAACATGGAAACAAAACACATTGGGCCTATGGGTTTGGGTGTCTACATGGATTGGGTACCTTGAACTATGGAAGAACTATGTCCCCTGCCTGACCAATGTTATATAATATACACAGATAAATTGGCAGGGGGTGACTTGCACACTCAATAATGGGCCCCCGGAAACGGTCGCTAGCACATAGTGACGTAGCGACAAGGGGCAACATGTCCTGAGGTGCTTGAGGAGTGGAGAGGTATTCTACGGCTCTCAGAACAATCCCAGAGCCCGGAAGATGGTCAAGATCCCTACAAGCACTTACTAGAATACTTCCTACCTCCGAGCACGTTTGCTCTTGCGAATCTCCACTCAAGCCGGCCAATAAAGGCAAGAATGAGGTGGGAGCTCTGTTCCCGTCAGTTTTCACTCCAGCCGGCCAATAAAGGCAAGCCAGAGGTGAAGAACAAGACTTCTCCCGGGAAATAGGGTCCGTGGGGTCGCTACTGCCCAACAGCTCGCCACATGCTGCCCTGCGGGTTCACGTATCTCTCTTCGTCTGGCTCCTCACCCTAGACCTGTTTCGGCAAAGTAAACTCCATCGGCACAGACCCAGAGTTCGGAGCGCGCAAGCCCCACCACGACGTCAACGTAGAGATACGGCGGTGGGGTTATTATTATTATTATTCTTTTTTGTCTTTGGTTTATCTCGGGACCCTGGGCTCCCGGACCTTTGGAAGGCGTACGAGGGGCCGAAGCCAACTCGCAGAGGCCCCTTAGACAATTTTAAATGACGAGGAGGCACCAGCCGACGATTATCCCTGTATGCACTATGCAAGTGCACCCAAGGACAACCCCCGGTTGGTGCAGGACTATTGCAGAACATGGAAACAAAACACATTGGGCCTATGGGTTTGGGTGGCTACATGGATTGGGTACCTTGAACTATGGAAGAACTATGTCCCTTGCCTGACCAATGTTATACAGGGTTACAGGTTAAGTCGACCTATTCCCTTTAAGGGCATGTTCTTTACATTGTTTCTGATTGATTTGGCTATGAAACACCCTATCCTAAATCTAACCGTTTTCGAGATATTTGAAATTAATTGTTTTTTATAAAAAATACCCGATTTTTGTCTATCAGCTCAGATATTGTGAAACGTGTAAGTCTTATTATTACTGTTATTTATTTTTTACATGTAAAATAAGATGCTTTATGACCTAAATAACCAAGATTGTCCATAAAATTAATAAATAAGTCGTTGTAGATGATTAAACTTTCAAAAAAGTAATTAAAATTTAGAAACCTTAATTTTTGTTTAAGGATATCTAAAAAAAAAATTATGGCACTTGTTTTGCAGATGAGCTTAAAAATATCTACGTTTCATCAGCTATCCAACGAGGTATGATAATCTGGGGTTTTATCAAAAATGCAGAGCAAAACTTAATTTCATTGGCTACAGGGGAGGTAAAAAAAATACTAAATAAAACAATCGCTTAGTACAAGATGCTTTTAATAAACTATTAAAACTGTTAAATTTCTAAATTTCGTGTTCGACATGTCCGCCTCTATTTTGCACACATCTTCGCATTCTTTTTCGAAGTCCACTTTTAACAACACCAGTAGTTAAAGTTCTTCTTATTTCATTCGCCGCATTAATTATTTTTTCTCTCAATACCTCAACGGATGAAACTGGGTTGGGGTCACTGTATACAAGACTCTTCATGTGCCCCCATACGTAAAAATCCATGGGGGTTATGTCAGGACTTCTAGCTGGCCAGGGTAAAGGCCCACCTCGTCCAATCCACTTATTTGGATAATTTGTATCCAGCCATTCTCTGACACTTCTCCTGAAATGGGCGGGGCAGCCATCATGTTGATACCACATGTCTCTTATTAGATTTAGTGGTAAATCATCTAGTAAATCACTTAAGTCTCCTCGTAAGAAATTTTCATAGTGTTCTCCATTTAAATTATCAGGGAGAAAATAAGGCCCAATCAAATTATTTGAAATAATACCCATCCACACGTTGAGGCTAAATCTTCGTTGTGACCCCTTTACTCTCTTTTTGTTTGGATTTCTCTGTTCTTTCGGGGCCCAATAATGAGCGTTATGGTAATTGGTAATCCCACCTTTATCAAACTTAGACTCATCTGTCCACAAGATTTTTTTAAGGAAAGTCGGGTCTTCGAAATCAGCATTTAACATAAATCTGCAGAAATCCAATCTTCTCGCAGGATCTCCCTCTTCGATAGCATGTACCGGCGTATAATGGTAAGGGTATAGGCCCGCTGTGTGAACGGTAAACCATACCTTCCATTGCGAGAGTCCCAGAGCACGGGCAACAATATTAGTGGAAGTGCTTGGATCCAATCGAAATTGTTCCACTATCTCATTATTTTGTTCTTCGTCGTCATCAATCACACGTGGTCTTCCCAAGTCTGTACGTCGTCTTGAAACGGAGCCAGTTTCTCGAAGTCTTCGATAAACTCCGTTGAACACGCTCACATCCGGCACTCGACGGTCGGGATAGCGTATTATGTACTCATTGCGAGCATGCGCAGACACACAATTGCAGTATCCATAGCAAATTAGCATGTCAGCATATTCCTCATTCGTGTAGGCTGCCATCTTGAACAGTTCCGTATCACAAGCACAATCAGAATCCAGTTAACACGCACAGTAAGTCAGGAATCAGAAGAAACAGTCCAGAAACACAGCCAAGTCGAATAGAAAACAGAGAACAAAATAATATCGCATCTACCACGGACGAATCACATAAGCAGACTAACAGATTATTGTTGGATAATGATAACCAAACACAAAGCGCATTGTATTACCAAACCGGTTTCTTCACGTTATGTTTCCCACTCACACCTGCACAAAGCGTATAGTAAGGTATCTCGCTCACACTCACCGCATTAACCTTAAAGGACAATAGGCTAGGGTCTACTACCTGGGGGCTCGCAACTAAGTTTTTTCTATGACTGTTTTTTTAACCCTAGATTATCATACCTCGTTGGATAGCTGATGAAACGTAGATATTTTTAAGCTCATCTGCAAAACAAGTGCCATAATTTTTTTTTTAGATATCCTTAAACAAAAATTAAGCTTTCTAAATTTTAATTACTTTTTTGAAAGTTTAATCATCTACAACGACTTATTTATTAATTTTATGGACAATCTTGGTTATTTAGGTCATAAAGCATCTTATTTTACATGTAAAAAATAAATAACAGTAATAATAAGACTTACACGTTTCACAATATCTGAGCTGATAGACAAAAATCGGGTATTTTTTATAAAAAACAATTAATTTCAAATATCTCGAAAACGGTTAGATTTAGGATAGGGTGTTTCATAGCCAAATCAATCAGAAACAATGTAAGGAACATGCCCTTAAAGGGAATAGGTCGACTTAACCTGTAACCCTGTATAATATACACAGATAAATTGGCATGGGGTGACTTGCACACTCAATAATGGGCCCCCGGAAACGGTCGCTAGCACATAGTGACGTAGCGACAAGGGGCAACATGTCCTGAGGTGCTTGAGGAGTGGAGAGGTATTCCACGGCTCTCAGAACAATCCCAGAGCCAGGAAGATGGTCAAGATCCCTACAAGCACTTACTGGAATACTTCCTTCCTCCGAGCACATTTGCACTTGCGAATCTCCACTCAAGCCGGCCAATAAAGGCAAGAAAGAGGTGGGAGCTCTGTTCCCGTCAGTGTTCACTCCAGCCGGCCAATAAAGGCAAGCCAGAGGTGAAGAACAAGACTTCTCCCGGAAAATAGGGTCCGTGGGGTCGCTACTGCCCAACATCTCGCCACATGCTGCCCTGCGGGTTCACGTATCTCTCTTGGTCTGGCTCCTCACCCTAGACCTGTTTCGGCAAAGTAAACTCCACCGGCACAGACCCAGAGTTCGGAGCGCGCAAGCCCCACCACGGCGTCAACGTAGAGATACGGCGGTGGGGTTATTATTATTATTATTATTATTTTACTTAAAATGTTACAAGCATTATTAGACCGAGGCTTTTTTGAGAACGGTGAACCGCACGTCATTATTAACACTTGCACTACGAAAACAAATCTTACTGCTTAGATAATATAAAGTCACTGTCAAAGTCATTTTTTTATCATGCGGTTGGCCCCCATGGTAACCGCACGTTAATGGGGACGTGCTGTTGACTGTACCTTTAAAAAATATTGGTTAAGTATCAAATTACTATGTCGATAGATTTTTATCGGTTTTTACCTTCTTACAGCTTCATGCAGAGGAGATGCAAATGCGGTATCAGGATGTGGACAAAACTGCGGCAGACGTTGCTCCAATTACAATAGCACAAAGCCCGTGATTTGCCCAGCTATATGCGAAATAAACGGCTGTGATTGCAGAGAAGGTTTCGTATTAGACGACAGCACTGGAAAATGTATCCGTCCGAATCAATGTGGTAATTTAGCCTGACATAATTATTATTAATAAATTTATTTTAGATAATTAAAATCCATAGGTACAATATTAAATTAAACTAAAATCAGACATACACTACCATTACATAAAATTTAAATAAAATTGAATTACACAATATTATAATAAAATAATTTACTATAAAATCAAAATCAAACTTTTGTTAGTAGGTTATTAAAGATGTGTTAGTGAATGCCCAAAACAATGCGCATCCATTTGTTTTGGATAGGGCAATCTGCACGAGATACAATCATCTGCAGGATGCCGCTGCTGCTGCCTCGCACACACTGTGACAAGGAAGCTAAGCGTGATAATGTCCATGTGATCCTAAAAGTACTTCCATAGACTTCTACATCTCTCTCCCCGTTGCCATATCTGGCATATCCAGCGACATAAAATAATCCAAGTCTGTCACGTCAGCGCTTCTTATGCCTCCTTTGATGACACAAAATTCTAATTGATTTAAACATTTCTCTTCTTTTTGCCATTTCTGGCCAATGAAAGAATCCATGTCGACACGCCAGCTCTTTCTAGGGCAGCTTAGATAACGATGTCCGTCTTCAGGCACTCTCGCGTCCAAACCTGGTCCAGGCCATGGTGCGGAGCGAGAGTGCATGGGAAGCCGTCACCTCCTTCTGCGAAGCAGTAATGCTCGCGAAGGAGGAAGCGGAACGCGTGAGGGAGAGGCAACAACCGCGCCCTCGCGCCCCTAGCCGCCGTAGGAGACGCCCTGGGCGGCGGGAATCGATTGCCAATTCCCGGCCACCGTAGGCGCGGGCTTGCGGACGACCAGTAATGGGCAGCTCGCCGTCCGGTAAGGACCAGGCCCGGGTCGACGGCGCGTTGTGTTCCACGCGCGCCTCAAAGAGATGTCAGCAGTGACGGGGTCAATTGGGCCGATGCCGCCGGGGTCGCGGGTAGTTCGAAAGAGATACCGTGGCCCTGGCACGGGCAGCTGAAGGAACATGGGTGGGTTTTAGTCAGTAAAAGTCTGACACGCCCTCCCGCCTCTGCCCAGAGCGGGAGAAGTCATTTGATGATTTCCCATCCACAAAAAAAAAAAAAAAAAAAGGCACCTTCTGCGTAACGACTCTGGTCCTTCTGTTCTGATGCATAGACAGATAAATTACAAAAAATATCAGCACGTAGGAGATGAACTGAACAGATTCCACCAAAACTGGAAGGAGATGACAAAAAAAAAAACAGCAAAGAGTGACAAAATTAACAAAATGTCGTTGTTATACAGTTTCTTGCGGTGGAGACATCAATGCCAAACCTGGTTGTGACAAAAACTGCACCAAACGATGCCCTGGACCCAAACCATCAGAATGTAAATTTTCCAAAGATGGCTGCGTTTGCAAAGACGGATTTTTGTACGATCCTAAAGTCAAGAAATGTGTACGTCTTGAACAATGCAGTAAGTGCAATTTAATAATGTATTAACCCTCTGCAACTGAGGTGGTAGTATATCAGACACCGTCAATCATAAAATTCATTGCCATTTCGCAATATCGCGTGATGTAGCTCTGTCTCGCTCGGTACCTTCCTGTATTGGTCCGCGGCATCGGGCAGTGTGGCGTGAGCGGTCGTACGATCTACACGTTTGGTGCTACGAGCATTTGGTGTACCTCAGACGTAAGTACAGCAATAAGATCTGATTCTGATAGACGTTACCTCATAAAGATCGACTGTAATTCCATAGTGTCTAACATTCGTAACCTCAGTAAAAATATGTAAACTGCCATAGTGTCTCTCCTACGTAACCTCATCTTGTTATTACATTTATTCTTCCAGTATGTTTTTTACTTTCAAATGTCGAATCCAGGGAACATAACAGACCCTCCAAACGAAGTTTTAATGGAAGACAAGAGATATAGATACCTACGAGTACATTGAAGACTGGCTCGAAGATTTAGAAGAAGAAAATAACTTCAGTGATGTTGACGACTCTGTTGAAGACCCTGACTTTATAACTGACGAAAGAGTGGAAAATCTTGAGAATGAAGGAAACAGGGAATCTCAAGAAGATTTTATAAGTGAACCAAATGAAAGTAACGAGAAATGTTCGATCTATTCAAGCACTCGAAAGACACGCCGCTGGCCAATGGCAATATTTTAGAGGATATTGGATCTAGCTCGTGTGAATGCCTTTGTCTTGTACCAAGGTTGTCCTGGTGCCAAATTGCGGAGAGGAGACTTCTTACTATCCTTAGCAAGAGAGTTAGTACTTACCAGCGTGAAAGAGCGCGTCTATAATGACAGACTGCCGTGAGAGCTTCGATTAACAATCAGAAGGGTTTTAGGTAAGGATTTGCCTCCCCCTCCTCAACCTCCTCCACAACTTGGACCATCAGCAAGAAGAATGTCTAGCATATGCCCTAACAGATTGAAAAGGCAGGCAAGATTCAGCTGCTGTGCTTGCAAAAAAGCTATTTGCTTGCAATGCTCGGCTCAATTTTGTGAAGACTAAATTCTATATAATAAAATTAGGGTTGACTTTGAGACTGATTTGTGCCTAAACCTATCATAGGATATTGTTGATTTTTATTTCACAGCTTTTAATTGTAATGTTAAAAATAATTATGTTTGCTCAAAGATAGAATAAGCATTAAATTTTTTTTTAAATAATATTTTGTAACTGTATGTCACCAAATGTGTAAAATGTTGATCTCATTAGATTTGTATTAGTCAATGCATTATTTTATTAATATTGATATTTATTTATTTATTTTGAAAGTATAAGAACCACCACAACATATAAAATATGCATATATATAATAAATCGTCAAAATATAGGCAAATAAGGCTAGTATAGCTTACGTCTGATAGACAACACATCAGTCAAATGTTAACAATATAGTCACCTCAGTTGCAGAGAGTTAATATCAGAAAATGAAACTCGCTCTTTGAAACTATTTTCCCATTCGCCCTAGAGGACCAATATTCAATCATAAACAGACAATTGACAATCGGCCCTAGATACCGTCGTAATAATACGGTTGTAAGCGTACCATACACATTAATCTAATTATTCAACTGGTACACTACGGTTTGTCAGGTAGCGTCCTTTGTTTGTATCATATCCTAATTTATAGTCATCCAATCTAATTTAATTTATTTATTAGTAATATAATTCAATAGTCTCGATGCATGAATCCATATTTTATTTTAACTAACTAATTCTCACTTACCATTTCTTATTTGATCTCATTTGTGTGTCCGAGTTTTTGTCATCATTCACATCTAACACAAATTCATTTTTCGTAGGAAATGCCTACTTAATCACCCAATACATACTCTGTTCTCTGTTACACAATTTCATCACAATCAAAATGTTAATTGCATAATTGCTACGCCATGTTTAAAATATTATGTAATGTCTAATGTTTCCGGCCGCTGACAGCTGCGCGCACAGATAGCGCATTCTGCGGCGTGAGAGTCGGTGCTGTCGCGGAGCGGAATGCGGGAATATTGTCATTTTCTGTATTTTTTATTTAAACCTATAGAATTAACTTTATATTTTATTTATTTTTTAATTGCATAATATTTATTATAATGCTGCACCGGTCGACGTCATCGCGTCAACGCCGGCTATCGCTGAAAACCAGCGCTGGGACTCCGTTTCGCATGGGGTCGCGGCATTATGCTGAGCGGTAGCCGTTTTGCGTAGATGTGACGCATATTTTCCCCAAAACTTACTTTTTACATTGTTATTTTATTTTGTTGTCCTTTGCGTCATGTTTACCGCAAATAAACGTATTTTCTTTCTTTCTTTCTATTCACTTCTCGCAACACTGTTTACTCATTTACTCATTTATTGTTTATTGCTAATTAATACGGTAACAGCAATTACATTAATTAACATAGTTTCAAACAGATACAAAGCACACTTTCTCTCACAAAACATCAGACATACACGCATAATTCTACTCCATTCATCAGTAAATAGATCACATTCAGGATTGGTGGTCAGGAGGGCGTTAAGCATCCTTAAAGTCCGACACACCGGGGACTCAGCTCTGGCGATAGTTTTAGAAGACGGCGGCGCAAACAGATTGCGTCAACGGCTTTGGCGATGTCCGATGTATTTGTCGGGAATAAAATGCCGACAGAAAAGATTGTGGAGTTCGGGACTGTCAATGAGTCTTCTAAGAGTTTTACAGGCTACTGTGAGCTGTAAAAAGCCTCGTCTAACCTCCAACGAGTTGAAGCCCAAACTTCTAGGAGGTAATTAGTAGGGTACATGAAAGGAAAGAAGTGGTACATTTTTTTATACAGAAATCTCAAAAAAGTTTTCTGTACCTTTTCGAGCATTAAAGTTTGAGTCGCTGTGTAGGGATGCCAGATACAGGCACCAGCCTCAAGTTTACTACGAACCAAAGTGCTGTACAGAAGCTTAATTACGTTTGGGTTGTCTTGCCTTGCACACACTGCCCTTGTCTGGCTTGCTTAAATGTAGGTATAAACTCATATTTCATAGAAATTAAGCTTAAAATATTTTTAGCTCCACCTTGTGGCAACAACGAAGTCCTCTCAAACTGCAGCAATGGTGGATGTGGACCCTGGCGTTGCACGGATGTAGGAATTCCTACAGGTTGCGTCAAAATGGACCAAAAATATTGCATCGTCGACTGCGTCTGTAAAGAGGGTTATGTGAGAGATGACAAAGATGTTTGTATTCCAGTAACTGATTGCCGTAAGTAGATATCAGTTATTGTATATATAAGTTACTTACTCAGACCAACAAAAAAGGAAGACGGCGCGCCGCGAACATCAAAGGTGAAGCCACCTTTTTATCTATGTGTGTGTCGCAGAGTTGCAACTTGTTAAAAATTGTCCCTATAATTTGGGGAATAATGGGGCATGTTCACATACTCTCATATAATCTGGGGTGGCCAGATTATAGGAGATTATGTGAACATGGTTTTAGTTATTGTCTGTGCTTGAGCTTGTATATTTACTTACAGGAGCACGGTCTTGTGGCTTCTCTTTTGATGTTTGCGGCGCGCCGTCTTCCTTTTTGTGTTGGTCTGAGGTTACTTATGAACAATATCTTTTGTGCTAAAAAAAAACAAACACGGGAAACGGGGTGTTCTTTTTAATGCACCCAATGATCAGATCGACTAACTGCTGTAGATATTGCATTCTTCTTCTTTGGCTTGGGCATTAAAGTTATAATTATGACAAAAATAAATATAATTATTAAATATCATCATATTTACCTGATACAAAATAATTTAAATTATAATTTTTGTCATAATTATAATTTTGCCTAATAGCAGGCAAAGGATATATGGATATGGGAAAGGACCGAACGGAAAAATAAATGGAAAATACTAGAGAAGGCCTTCACCCATGATGGAGTCCCCAACCTATCTCAACCCCAAATCTTGAAACTTTCAAAACTAATTATACTAACATGCAAGCAAACCACGAAAACACATACTATCATTTACATTATTAACCGACTTCAAAAAGGAGGAGGTTCTCAATTCGTCGGAACCTTTTTTTTTATTTTTTTTTTTCATGTATGTTTCCCGATTACTCGAAGATGGCTGGACCGATTTGGATTTTTTTTTTTGTTTTATTCGAGAGGGTATACATCACAGTTGGTCCCATATAAAATTGATTAACTTTGCTTGGGTAGTTTTTGAGTTAGCTTCAATAATACGTATTTTTTCCCCACTTTTATATGGATGATGTTCTAGTTTGTTTTGCAGATAGTGGTATTAGAATTTGTGTGGGGTAGGTACACAATTAAAAAGTGAAAAATAAAAACTTTTTTACAAAAAAATACAACCGACTTCCAAAAACAACACTACAAAGTGAAAAATAACTTTTATTTCGGAAGTCGGTGGCAAAAAACGAAAATACATTTAACTAGACACCGACTTCCGAAATTAAAGTTATTTTTCACTTTGTAGTGTTGTTTTTGGAAGTCGGTTGTATTTTTTTTAAATGTCAACTACTATCTATGTCTACATCTATACATATAATAAAATTGTAAAGAAGCCAAAACTGTACATATAATGTTTTTGAAAAAAGTTATTGCTACGAGGTACGTCTGATGCTGAAAACATAATTTTAATAATTTTTGTCGATTTGTCAGTTTGGTCCGGATTGGCGCAGAAACGGCCTTATAGATTTGGATGAAATTCGGCACACAGATAACTATCTGTGTCCGGGCAAAAGCTAGTCTAAGATATCCACCAGTACGAAAGCGGCTCTACACAAAAAACAGTCCATCGTACTGTCATGCGTACGCGCACCGTGACGTCAGCCGGCAATTTTCATGTGTTTACAAACAATGCCGAAGCGACGAAGATTCTTGGAATCTTGTTACGTCCGAAAGTTTTTATGGATGCCAGAGAACTGGACTCTATCGTAATGTATGTTTCGTTTGAATGTATGATCGTATAAAATTCACAAAAATCGGTATGTAATGAGCAAACACAGTTAGTTTCAGATTTCTAAATTCTAGATTTCCAGATTTTCTACAAAGAAAAAACAAGCGATGACCTATATATACCTTTTTATGGTTTAAAATGCATGCTGTGTTAACTCTTAACGTGAAACATAAATAAAACCACTTACCACAGTACAATATTCATTATTTATAAGCTTCCGAAGTTGAGACAAAACTTGTTATTGTTTACATTAGATTTTATGACAGCGAAAATAATATTTTTTTCATGTCATAGACTAGTTCAGTGAGTGTTGTCGTATCTCAAAAGGTTCGGACACAGATAATCTATCACAGTAAATGCATAGAATTGAATATTACTACTTAATAGTGGTGGAACAAGGTTAAAAGTAAAAAAGATTGTCTTGGGAACTTTGTTCCCACGGACAATCTACTGTTGGGGAACAAACTCGCGCAAGTGGATATGGAAGAAATAAAGGTTTATTTATTATGATACTAGGTTTTGCCCGCGTCGGGGTCGGAAATTATCCTACGGGAACATACTAAACTCAAACTCAAAGCATTTATTTCAAATAAACCAATTACAGGCACTTTTGAATTGTCAATGGGCTACTGGGATAAAAAGTATTCTATGTCCTAACCCAGGTTATGGTCTACGCATGTGTCAAATTTCAACAGAATCCGTTCAGCCGTTTTAGCGTGAAAGCGTAACAGAAATTAAACTCACTTTCGCATTTATATATTAGATAGGATTATTATTTTGTTTATCTAGCTGAATGCGGTGGGGATCCAAACGCAGTAGCAGGATGTGGTATTAACTGCGGTAGACTTTGCTCAAACTACAAAAATGCTGAAAATGTATCCTGTATAACTGTATGCTATGACAATGCTTGCGATTGTAGAGAAGGATTTGTATTGGATGAAAATACAAACAGATGTGTCCTGCCTAAAGACTGCAGTAAGTATTTTTTTTATGACATCTCTGTGCCCCAAAATAGTTCTGTAAAGCAGAAATAACTTGACCGTCATTTCTGCTCAGGTAAAGTTGTAGATACTGTTTCCTAAGGAGGAGATAGTTCTTAATCAAATGGTAGGTATTCTTCAGAAATCCAAAAAGACACTTGAAGTCAGTAATAAAATAGTTGTCTTACAGTTATTTTTATCATTCACAGCACCAGTTTGTAGCAAGAACGAAGTATTCTCCCCTTGCGTCAATGGTGGATGTCAAGCCAAGAACTGCTCACAAATAGGAGAATCAGTCCCATGCGTTAAACCTGCTAAATGTAAACCGGGATGCCTTTGTGCTGAAGGTTTCCTTAGAGACGCCTATGGTAAATGCATACCAAAAGACCAATGTCCACGTAAGTAACTTTACGATTGTCCTTAACTTTCTCTGAAAAGAAGATGAAAACTACGTTAATCGGTGCAAAACTGCTAAAGGTGAATTCAACCAAACTTTTATACCTAGCATAAGTGTTAATCTTCTAATAAATTTTGAATTTTTGACTGTTTCTCCATAAAAAAACTGTCAGTCGTCAATTTTAGTCCACTGATAAAAGATATCCGACTTCGGCCAAATAAGTCTTCAATAAGAAATGTGATCCATCAGATAATCTAAATAATTGTAAAGAGTACTAATTATGACAGGTTAAAATAAAGTTTTATGGATTCCAACTCTTTTATTCCTGCAGCAAAATGTAAAGGAGTAAATGAGGTCTATGACCCATGTCCACCAAGTTGTCCACCGCAAACTTGCGAAAGTATAGGACAAAAATACTTCTGTCCATTGATGCCCGCTAACAAAACTTCCAAGGACTGCCACGGCGCCTGTCGATGCAAACCAAACTACTTCAGAAACAAAATCGGAGATTGTGTTTCGGCAAAGGATTGCCGTAAGTTTTTTGTCTGTTTTCAAACTTATTTGAGATTCTATGCCTTAAATTATTGTGGAACTTCTATCAAATTCTTGGCTCCTGGTACCTCTCGACTTGAAATAAGGTCAATTTAATATAACATAACATCACGCCTGCTTTCCTTGAAGGGGTTCTGCACACCTATGATAGTACATTTCGCTAGTTATGTTTAAGTCCCATGTAATAGAGGCGAGCCTATTGACATCAACCGGGCACAAATCCAGACTCGGAGATACTACTAAGAAATTCCTTATGGAAAAACCCAATGACATTGCCCGATCAGGGCATCAACCCAGGACCTCATGCTAAATATGTAATACTAGCTGCGCCTCGCGATGTTACCCGCGGTTTAAGAGATACACTAAAAGGTGTATTATTTAATCGGTGAGAAAAGTATTCACAAAAAAATTGCTCATCCCACGGGAACACTATATTTTTTCTGGATATAAAGTAGCCTATGTGTGCTATGTGTATGTGTGTGGTGTCTGCTACTTCCACACAAAATTTCATTAAAATCGGTCGAGCCGTTTGACTTTGAAAGAGTAACAAATATATTTGAATTCCTTGCTCATACCACGGGAATACTACATTTTTTCGGGATAAAAAGTACCCTTATGTGTTAATCTAGGGTATAAGCTGTCTACATACCAAATTTCATCCAAATCGGTCAAGCCCTTTGAGCGTGAAGAAGTAACAAACATACACACACACACTCACAAACTTTCGCCTTTATAATATTAGTATGAATGTAGGACAGAAGAATTGGTTGTTTTAGCAAAAATAAACACCTTTTCTAAATAATAAATCAGCTTTTATTTTTACACACTTTTCATCTTTTTGATTCCCTTTTGTTCTCTCCCCTTCGTCTATGCCTCCACGTTTCTTTTTTTTAAATCATCAGATTACAGTTCAGAAAAAACATAGCTAACCTACTTTAAATTATAAAATAGCCCACAACTCGGCCATCCTGCCATAGTCTGACCTCAGACTATGAACATACCTACTCCACTACCTACTTATTTTAAAACAACAACTCAAATATTAACTAGTATCATCACAGTTTTAGAAATAAACTAATATAAACATCATAATTCTAACATCTTAAAATTAAATGTCACTGTACACCTGAGATCCAATGCCTTATGTTACTTTAAACTGTTTTATAATAAAATAAAGAAAACTTAAAATTGAAATGTTGAAAAATGTATAATATAAAAAACAACACAATAAACAACCAGCTTAGTAGCTCACCTCTGGCCATCTTTTCATGTAGTCGGCTGCAGTTGATGTTCTTATAGGACCCTCAGCAGTAACTTCAGCTTTTTCCACCTCATATCGATCTTTCCCAAATATCTTCACCACCTTGTAGGGTCCCAAATACTTTGCCTTTAACTTCAAAGTCTTTCCGAATTGTGTTCTTCTAATAGCTACAAAATCTCCCACAGCATACTTTACACTCTCCTTTCTTTTTTTGTTATAATTTTTCCTATTTTCTTCTTGTATTTTTAGAATCTGTATTTTAGCGTGTTTTCTCAGCGTTTCTCTTTCCTGTACATACTCTTCTCTTTCCTCTTCCTGTAACATGTTAATTATCTCTATATTTTCTTTAAGTTTCATTTTGGTACCAATCAATAACTCGAAAGGAGTTGTACCTATACTGCGCTGAAAAGTACTATTTAATGATCTTTGCACCTGGCTTACATGACGGTACCATTGCTTCTCATCTCCTAGACACAACTTGGTAAGTATGGAGATTAAAACTCTGTGTACTCTCTCCACCTGTCCATTACCACGGGGAACACCAGTGGTAACTGTAATATGTTGTATTCCTTCAGCTTGACAATAATCTGAAAAATCGTTGTTAGTGAATGCAGCTCCTTTATCTGTTATCATTCTGCTTGGATTCCCAAAAACTTGTTGATGAACCCTTAGTTTATTAATTAGCTCTATAGAGTTTGTGGTTTTTGTCGGGAACAACCACACAAACTTAGTGAAGGCATCTACTATAGTCAAAATATAATTATATTGTTTCTTAGTTTCTGATAGAGGACCAATGTGATCACAATGTAGAGTACTAAGAGGTATACTTTCCTTCTCTATACTGTTCAAAAATCCTTCTTGCTTTCCTTCTTTTTTCAATGCTAGTAAACAAGGTATGCAACTGACAATAACTTCTTCTATTTTCCTAGTGACATCTTTAATATAATAATCCTTTTCAATGAGCTCTATCATTTTCTTTTTACCAAAATGACCATTTTCGTGTACTTTTTTTATTATTTGCATTTCCATTCCTTTTGGCACAACTATTTTGCCTTCTTCACCTTTATACAATAGTCCATTATGTTCATAATAATCCATGTATGGCTGCTGTTTTACAACTTCTAAAATAGCACTTGTTCCTTCATCACACTGTTGAGCCTTTCTTATCTGGTCATGGACTCCTCTTGTAACAATATTCACGTAAGCGCTGCGGCTCAGGGCGTCTACATGTCTCATCTTGCTTCCAGATCGATGTTCAACTGTATAGTCATATTCCTGTAATAAGAGAACCCACCTGGCCACTCTTGTTGTTAAATCTTTCTTTTTTAAAGTCATCTCAAATGCTGAACAATCTGTAACAATCTTGAACGGGATTCCACATAGATATTTTCTAAACTTTTTCACACCTTCTATCACAGCTAAAGCCTCCAACTCGTAACTTGTATATTTTTTCTCTGCATCTGTAGTTTTCCTGCTCATGTAGTACACTGGATGTAAACAATTGTCATTTGGATCTTGTTGCATGAGCACTGCTGCGTAAGCTTGTTGGGAGGCATCAGTGTGCAGTTCTGTCTTCAAAGATGGATGAAAAATTTTGAGCACTGGACCCTGTGTCAACTTCTCTTTCAACTGATTGAAAGCAATTTGCTGCTCGTCACCAAAATGATAATGACTGGTCTTCCTTAACAAATCAGTCAGTGGTCTTGCAATCCATGAGTAACCTTCAATAAATTTTCTAAAGTATGAGGTTAAACCTATAAAGCTTTGGAGTTGTTTAATGGTTCGTGGCTCTGGAAACTTCATGACTGCTTCCACCTTATCACTCGATGGCCTTACTGTTCCATTCTCAATTATATGACCAAGGTACTCGACCCTAGTGGTCAGTAAATTACATTTCTTCCAGTTGATTTGGAGTCCATGTATAGAAGCCACTTTCAATACTTCTCTAAGTCTGTCAAGTGCCTCTTGATAGGTCTCTGCCATTAACATGATATCATCTATGAAAATCAATAAATGACCCTTTGCGATTATATCCCTGAAAACAATAGTTATAAAACGAGTAAAATAGTTTGGGCATATAGAAAGTCCAAAAGGTGCCCTATTAAACTCATACTGCCCTGTTTGCGTCACAAATGAGGTATATTTTATACTGCTTTCCCACACTTTTAAATGAAAATATGCATCTTTGAGATCTAACTTACTAAATATCTTATAACCTGAAAGCCTATCCATGTGATCGTCTATAATTGGTAAAGGAAATTCGTCTTTGACCATCATTGCATTAATCTTCCGATAGTCAACATAAACACGTGTTGAACCATCCTTCTTTTTAACCAACACTAGAGGGCTTGAATACTCAGAAAAACTGGGCCTAATAATACCTTTCTGAATCCATTCCTTGATCTGTTGATCCACTGCTGTTCATGCAGGGATAGACGTCTGGGTCTTTGTGCAACCGGAATGTCATCCTTCAGAATTATTTTCATTTCGATTGGCGCCTCCTGCACCTGCATGGGCCTATAATCTTCCACCATTTGCATAACAACTGTGCGTATGTTATCATCTGCAATATAACTCACCAGTTGTTGCTGCTGTGCATCTGAAATTAAACACCTTAACATTTCACCTTCCCCTTTTGATATTAAACTAACACACCCATTATTAAGCAACACAGTCGTAGTCATTAAAAAAGGTTGACCTAGTAACATCTTGTAAGGCATTGTATCTACCGGTATTACATAAAATAATACATCTAAATTATGACCGTCCATATTGATGATACCATTAAACTTCCCTAACGTATTTACTTTCGACGATCCAAGTCCAGTTAATAACAACTTTTCTCTAGTGTATGACGACACTTTTAATTCAAAAAATAAATCTACTGTTATCAAATTTAAATCACTTCCACTATCAATTAATGTTTCTACTTTCTGACCACAAATTTCTATTATTTTCTCCGATTTTTGAAGTTTGTTTTGAGTTTTATTGTTGACATTCAACACCGACTGAAGTTGCGGACCACTGTCACTGTCACCTTCAATGTTGATGTCTGACACTTTAATTCGGTTTTCGCCATCTTGATCGTGGTTGCCACCATCGTTCGCCGCAAACTTCACACACATCGACTGATGACGCTGCCGATTTTGCGACTGCGAATCATACTTTTGAATGTTGCTCGACTTACAATCTGGTGCAATGTGGCCAAACGTATCGCACTTAAAACACTTTACTCCATTCGGACAAGAATTAGATAGATGAGATGTATCACCACACTTGTAGCAATTTCTTTTAAGTTCAGCGGCTTGCAACTTTTGTCCGCGACCGCAGTGAACGGAAATAAACATGGAAGCATTTCTTCAACGAAACTAGGCGCGAATCTTGACACAAAAGCCGAACAAACTCACACAACGAAACCCCGTCGCTGATTAGTCAAACCATATAAAGAATATTTATTACCACTTAGGATGCACAGCCAAAAATGGACCTTACTTCCTGACTATTTGGGTTTAAATTAGCTTGTAACGTATAGGCCGCTAACGACATTTCTACGACGCCACGTCGTCTGCCGGGATGTTTTATGTAATATTGTGCAACGCAAATAATTAAATCGTGTTATTGATGGTGTTATTGTACGTATTATAATAAAGAATTATGTTAAAAAATATGTTTCATGAACCCTAAGGCAACAGTTGTTCTAAGGACTGTAAATAGAGCAGTGTTTAGGGAATAATAGATTTAAGTACTTATGCTAAAAATGTGGTAGGTAAATAAAAAGAAATGTGTGGTCTATTTTTAATTTAATAGATATCACAATTTAGGTGCATTTTTTATTCATTAATATCGGTATTTGACGTATTATATTACCAAATAACTCGGTACTACGGAACTAAGTAATAAAAGCCGCACCGGTCGATCTTCAAGGTTAAGCAATGCTTGCCGAGGTTGGTCTGTGGATGGGTGAACATCTTAACATATCGAGTTTCCTCCGTGCCTCGGAAAGCACGGTAAGCTGTTGGTCCCGCCCGGGTGTCATTTGTAGATCTTTGGCAGTCGTTACGGATAGTCAGAAGCCAGATAATCTGACACCAGTCTCGCCAACAAATTTTGTGTCACTATTTAATGGGTTGTGGAGGTCTGGTAGGCCGCCGCTCCACGTAAAATACTGGTATTAAGCTGAATCCTGTTTGACTGGGAGCGGACCCCAATAAAGTTTGGAAAAGGCTAGGCAGATGATGATATTGACTAATAACATTATAACACTTCTTATTAGTGCTCAGTGTTATCATGACTTAATAACGTGAATCCCAATGATATTACTGTGTTTGACTTGTTATGTGCCTCGGAAAATTGTAAGTTTATTTAATTTCTGCCGTGATGAGTGCAGTAGAGAATCATTTTTGGCAATATAATGTAAACGAATTTTAAGGAATTCTTGAATAATACTTTTGATAAACGGTATGTCGTGGGACGGGATATCAGTAGCGTGCTTTTTAATAAATTTAAATATGTCATTATAGCTGGTCACATATTGAAAGCATTTGTTTGTTATTACAGTCAGGTTATGCTTGCTGGTTAAACATTTTCCTGATTGAACTTTCATAATATTTCGTAGGACACACTCAGAACGGTAGCATACTTTAAACAAAGTTACTGAGGGATAAGCCAATCCACCAAAATCTTTAAGACATATTAATTTATGAAAATACAGTTTTTCGCTTGCAAATAAACATTCCGTGCATTCTTCGCAATTGATTTTAGAATTCAGCTTGTTTGCTACAAACCCGGAAATATAGCCAATTATTTGCTCAATCGTATCTGGCAATTGCGTATTTGTATCTAGCATTGTTGTAAATATATCACAGTTGTTCTCTTCAATAGATATTTTCACGTTTTGAGTAGGTTCATCGCTGGCATCAAATCTAAATCCAAGTGTGGTTTCATTAATCAGTTTTATTGATGAACTGGTACAATTGAGAACAGGATAGTCTTTTAGTGGAATGCAATTGCCTGTAAATTTGGAGCTTAACTCTAAATTTTGTAAAGTTTTGCGGTAAATTCCCATGAATTGGCGTGCATTTGGATTATTGTTACATCGCCCATGGTTTCGGATTATGCCAAAAAAAAGTTCCAGGTGGTCTTGACTGAACTTATAACATAGAATAAATCGCAAAACTTTTGTTTCGACGAGCTCTTGAAACAAAAGTCTAAAACTTTTGATACAAACCACCAACCCCAAAAATCCTGTTTTTGACTTCGTTTGTATAACAAACTTTTCCACTAATGAGCACATTATAATCTTACGCCCGTTTACTGTTCGCCTTGTTACATTTGGCACCCTTACTTTCAGTCCCAGTATATAAGACTCTGTTTCAGCAAGAAAATTGAAGAAGAAGTCTTTGTCTTTCATTTCAATAGGATGCTTAAATCCTTTATTGTTCAACGAACTTGCGTTTAGAATGTCAAACAAGTTGTTCATAGTTTGCAAAAACTTAACAGTTGGAGCGACATTTTTGAATTCGGGCAACTTTAGTTTGTCTGAACATAATTCTAATGCTGTAGCGACACTATTGCTCAGTAGTTGTGTAGCTAATTTCACGTTCATGATACTATTTCGAATGTTTAGATGCCTCTCCGTCAGTTTGTTTGCAAAATGAAGCCCTAAATTATCTTGAACTTTTTTTAACTCTTGCAAAAAGCGCCACTGTACAGAGTGTCCATTTTCATCAACAAAGTCTTTTTTTCGATTCGAACGTATTTCTCACTAGTTTTACCATATGACAGGGGTCGAGAAATACAACTACTTGTCTACCGTTTGCTGGGTGGGTAAAATATGTTTTCAAATCAGTTGGATTCTCAAAATTACACCCAAGCAAATTCGCGGTAGCCAGGTTAGCGGCACACCCGTCAAAAGTTAGGCTTACAACGTCTGCACCAACTTCATAACATTTTCTGAGACACATTTTAATAATGTTAGCCCTTTGCTCTGCATTCATTCCACTAATGAAAAAATAACCCAACGGCAGCTTGAATGCGTCGTTTAGTGCCACTAACATTAATACGTACACTTGCGTAGCTATTTCATTTGTAGGTCCAAATGTCACAAGACCATCGACGTCTTTCCCATTGAATATTTTTTGTTGTCTTATAGCCATTTCATCAACCATAAGGCAAGCGAGCCTTTTATCACTTTGGGCAAATTTGGAGCGAAGAGCTCTAAAAGCTTCCTCAGTAAAGCCAGGGTTTGCATCAATCGCCTGATACCATTTGGATAATGTTGAGGGATGAGGCAAGCATAATTTAAATTGTCTACGGACGTAGTTGTAACCAGACGGTGAGTAATAGTTAAGGGTCAGGGCAAATTTTTTGACCGCTTGGGTAAATTTAAGTACAGTTCTCTTTCCCTTTGCATTCTGCTTTTTTTTCAGCATCGAAAAAATATCACCCGAAATTTCAGAAAGTGAGGTTTCAGAATTCATGTCTACAAACTTATTCTTATACTTTAGAGCTGTGGTTACGTCTTTTAGTGATATGCATTTTTTTAATAGTCTTTTATTTTGTCGCTTTAGGTTTCTTATTTTAGACAACCTTTTTTCAGAAAGTAATGTCTTTCTCTGAATCAAATTTTTCAGCCTATGCGTTTTTGGCGTATTTAGAGCCGATTCAATGTCAGAAGACAAAATGTTTAAAGGAGTACCGCATCTTGTATCAAGAACTTTTGAATCAGTTGATGACGATAACTGTTTTTGTCTCCCAAGATCTTCTGCAGCAGCATCAATTAGTACACCGAACTCACACCCACAGCTTGGACAGGCCACCTAAAAGATAAAAATACCAACTGAACGATCAGATTTTTACAATTTTTTTATTATAAATTTAAGTTTATAATTAAACAGAGTTAAGATCCCTAGATGTCTATTAATTATACCTACCAAGTGACGTTTTCTTGATTTGGAGGATATTTGAGGATTGGGTATTTCAATAACATTTTCTCTCACAGTTATCAGTTGCTTGACATTAACATTTTCGGGTGTTAGAATCGACTGCAACGTTTCTGGCGGAGTCGATTGAACTGGTTTTTTAATCGAAAATACCATCTGAAATCATATGTAGGTTTTTAGTATGAAACCTTTAAAACACGAGGTGTAATATTTTTACAAATACTATAGCCTTATAGAAATATCATTATCAAAGAATCCATCTTACCGTACAAATTGGAATAGCGTTTGTTTTAAGCTTCGTGTATCCTTTTTTTGTCTCATAAAAATCGTCATTTCTAAAATGAACTGAGCATATCCTTGTCTTTTTACTTGGGCTCCATTCACTCTGCTGTCTTTCTAAACGAACAGCTTTCGTCCATAGTTCTCTTTGAGATGGATCTTGCGGAAATCTAAAAGAAAATATAATGAATTAAAGTAGCATAAAAAAACGTGTGTGGTCGGGGGACCATCGTCAGGAACGATGTTCCTTATCACGTGTGATTTAAAACAAAAACAAAATTTTCGCTGCCGCCATCTTGGATTTTAAAACATCAAAAACGATACCCATGACTTTAAAAATTTTGACAGCCGCCATTTTTTTTTATGTCAACTTTTTACCTACAATAACTTAGTATATTTTGCATAATGCCGTCCCCACAAAAAATGGTGTGTGTTGGATCTTAGATTGTAATCAAAATCATAAAAAAAATCATTCTTGTCAGGTAGAAAAGTGAATTGCTTGGTTAGCATAACGTCATCCCCATAGATTTTGTGGTATAATTCATTTTTAATAGAAATATAATATATAGCGATGTACTTACACGTGAAAACTAATCCCAGCATTCTTTTTATGCACGTGTGATTTATTGATACACCACTTTACTACACAAGAAGGCATTTTAAAATATTTGTCACGCAAAAACCGATAAATAAATCTTCGACCGCCGCTGTTGCCGGCTGCGGACGAACTAATAATAAATAAATAAATAAATAAATATGTTTGGACATATCACACAACGCCATCTAGCCCCAAGCTAAGCAACCTAATGCTTGTGTTATGGTAACGAGATGGCTGATAAACTACTTATATACATTTTTTTTTTTTTGTAAATACATACATATTATAGATAGAAAAACACCCAGACTCGGAACAAATACTTGTAGGTCGTACAAATATTTGTTCCGTGCGGGAATCGAACCCGCGACATGCTGCGCAGCAGTCAATCGCTCAACCACTGCGCCAACCGTGTCGTCATATCGTGCGTAATAGCGTGCGCGGCGCAATCGGTAAGCCCCGCCTACCTGGGCGCAATCTGCGTTGGGTTATTTTTTAGAGCTAGGAATGCTTCCATGTTTATTTCCGTTCACTGCGCGACCGCCACTACTCGTACTTTCTTGATTCTGTTTTGACAAACTGACACGGACTCTCGACTTATTCTTGATATTTTCATATATGGACAACTTTTCCTTTAGAGCCGAGTAGGTGGTGACGCCGTAGAGTATTGCTTTGTTCATCTCCAAATCCTGTATTCCATCCACAATGTACTGAATGGCCACATAATCCGGGAATTTCGCCCGCTTGCCCAATTCTTTCATAACCAACATGTACTGGTAATAAGTCTCCTCGCGCCTCTTCTTACGAGAACTCATAAACTCATGCATTTCTTTAATATTCAATGAATCAGGAAATTCCTTTTGTAGTGCAGCTTTCAGCTCTTCGAACGTCTTGTAGGCTTTTTCTGACCGCAACCAGAGCTCAGCCGTGCCTGTTAGCGATCTACGGGCAACGATCAGCTTCTGTTGAGGCGTCCAGCTGAAGATCTCGGAATTGTCCTCAATATCCTGAGCCCATTTAGAAGACGAATACGTCTTGTCATCGCCACTAAATTTCAAAATACCATCTGCGCCGAAACTGTTCGCGACGCCAAACATCGCCTTGTCGTCTTGCATCTTCAAAATACAGCTTTTACAACTTTCCCAAAACGACCGGCAACGAGTTCGCCACATGCGTGAGAAACCAATCTCGTTTCGAACGTAATATTTCTGCCAAAATTCTTATTCTTCCAATCCCGGACGAGCCCCCAAAGTTGTAGGACAGAAGAATTGGTTGTTTTAGCAAAAATAAACACCTTTTCTAAATAATAAATCAGCTTTTATTTTTACACACTTTTCATCTTTTTGACTCCCTTTTGTCCTCTCCCCTTCGTCTATGCCTCCACGTTTCTTTTTTTTAAATCATCAGATTACAGTTCAGAAAAAACATAGCTAACCTACTTTAAATTATAAAATAGCCCACATGAATGTATGAATTATGGCTAAATTCGTTTGTTAATTGTAGTGAAATGTACGGGTCCTCATGAGTTCTTCTCTTGTGGCGGCGCATGTGACAACGTCTGCGAAACATTGAACAAACAGAACCAGACCAACTGTCCTATCGTCAACATCAAGTGCAATGAAATGTGTTCTGTAAATCTTCGATTACATTACAACAACTGATTTTTTGTGCACAAATAACCCTGCTATCATCTTCTTTTCCCTTTCTTTTCTTTTTCTTTCTTTCTTCTTCTTTTCTTTTCTTCTTTTTTTCTTAGTTCATACCACAATTTGGGGTTATTGTTGAATGTCTTCGTCTTACATTATTTTTACCCGACTGCGCGGAACGTAATGTGTTTATCAGCCTATATTATGTAATTATGTATGTTTGTTCCTATGTGGCGCTGTATAGACCAAATGCGTAGGCCGATTTTGATAATTCTTACGTCAATCGATTTGCCTTAATCTTTTTAGTGTCACTAAAGACATAAAAAAAAACAAAAATAAAAATACTTTGACAGTAATCAACATTCAATATGGCGAAAGCCAGATAAAAAAAAAATCGACGAACTAGGTATTTCAAGTGGGGTATTATTGAATAGGTCTTTGATAATCATCTTTAGGTTTCTCCAATCATTTATCATTTTGAATGAACTTTTAGGATCTTTAACGATTTAAAATTGGTTAGAAACCATTCTTAAATTTTCAAAACATATAATAAAGGTTGTGATAAAGTTCTTATTTAATCGTATAATAGGTATTAATATCGTGAAAAATAACTATTATAATATAATGTTAATTATTCTTAAAATCGAGTAACAAATTCATAAATTTACTTCTTTGAAAGATAATTTTAATTAACGTGACATAAAGCGTTACAAATAATCCTAACTAAAAGAAATAAAAAACCCGACTGCATAAAAAGTGAACTTTAAAAAAGATGGAAATAAGATGATCTGATCTCATGCAGTCAGAGGCATCTAAAAAACAATAAAGACCTATTTACTCCGATTCTCAAGGTTGACGTTAAGAATGCCTTCAACTCCGTTAACAGGGACACTTTGTTGGCTGAAGTAAAAAAGGAGTTACCAGAAATTTATGGTTTCATGCGGCAGTGCTACAGGCACCCATCTAAATTATTATATAAAGACAATGTTTTGGAATCTGCAGTCGGATGCCAACAAGGTGATCCTCTCGGGCCAGTTATTTTCAGTTTAGCTATCCATCCCATAATACAACAACTAAATTCAAAATTTAATGTGTGGTATTTAGATGATGGAACACTAGGAGGTGACGTAGACACCGTTCTTCAAGATCTTCAATTCCTAAAGCAGCAGTTCCAATCAATCGGCCTTGAACTCAACAACTCCAAATGGGAAATTTTTCTTTGTGACAATACCGACAGACAATCGACTATACAGAAATTCAACTTAATAGCCCCCGATATCAAAGTTTTGGAAAAAAGTTCACTGCACCTCCTAGGTTCCCCAATTTTAGAGAACAGTTTTTCACCATTCATTGACGATAAAATTAAACATTTTAACGATATTTCGGATAGACTTTCTAAAATTAATTTACATTTGGCTTTCACCCTTATCAGATATTGCTGTTTCGGTCCAAATTTTATGTATTTTCTTCGGTCTTCCTCTTCATGGAAGCATCCACAACTTTTAGACAAAATCGATCATATTATTCGAAATACCCTATCTTCAATTTTAAATGTGGCATTGGACGACCGCGCGTGGCTGCAAGCCACACTACCCATTCGTTTTGGTGGGCTCGGCGTCCGCAAAATTTCTAGTATAAGCCTACCGGCGTTCCTGTCCTCGGTCCACAGCACCGAAAAGTTAACCACAAGAATAACCCTTTCTCAGGTTAAGTCTGAAGTACCGTGTTTAGCCGATGCGGTGAACGCCTGGAAAATGGCTTGCCCGGATACGGTTCAGCCCGAGAACCCATCTTCCCAGAGACAGTGGGATGAGCCACTCTGCAGGTTGGTACGAAATAAACTTATTAATACGTCCACCAATACTGCTGAGCGTGCCCGCCTGCTGGCTGTGGGTGAATGGGAATCGGGCCTCTGGCTTCAGGCGCTACCGTCACCCAACACAGGCACTATGCTGGGCGACACCATATTCCGGCTCGCTACATGTTTGCGTCTAGGTGCTCCTTGCGGGGCTCTACATCGCTGTCAATGCGGTGAAGGAGTCGACTGCCTCGGACACCATGGCCTATCCTACAGCAAAAGTGCTGATCGGATGGCACGGCACGCCAGCATTAACGACATCATCCGTCGGGCTCTTGTCACCTCCGGGGTGCCAGCTATTTTAGAACCCAATGGCTTGGCGCGCGACGATGGGAAGAGACCAGACGGAATGACCATAATGCCTTGGAAGTTGGGTAGGCCTTTGGTGTGGGACGCAACCTGTGTCGACACCCTCGCGCCATCCCATCTTCCTAGTACGGCGAGCTGTGCCGGGGCAGCTGCTGCAGGAGCAGAACACCTCAAACGGCGTAAATATAACAACCTTTTTGGGAACTATATGTTTGAGCCGTTTGGGGTTGAAACACTAGGGCCTTGGGGTCCGAGTGCTCATCGAGATTTTCGGGACATCGCCAAGTGGTTGGTCGACTCTACACGGGACCAGAAGGCTGGCCTATTTTTAGCCCAAAGAATTAGCATTGCCATTCAACGTGGCAATGCTGCCAGCCTTTTGAGCACTTTTCCCATTGACAGCGATGTGGACGAATTTTTTGATGCCCTATGAGCTCTTCCCCTTTTTATTTTTTATTATATACTTGTACATAATATATATATTTTAGTGTTAGCTTGTACATTGTAATTAAGATAAATAAATATGAAAAAAAAAATACTCCGATTGCATGAGATTAGGTCATCTTGTTCCCAACTTTTTAAAGTTCACTTTTTACGCAGTCGGGTTTTTTGATTTTTTTATTTTCTTTTTTATTTTACACTTTTTAGGGATGATGTGTTTAGCATTCTTCATGTCAATGCTTACAGCCATAATCATCTGTCACACAACCCATCCACCTATTTTTTTGGTTTTCCCCTATAATATTATTTTGTATCATAGGAAAATGCTGTGAGAACGAAAGATGGGAAGAGTGTCCAGCAAGGCTTTGTTCACCGCAGTCGTGCAAAGATTTGGGCTTCGAAATAGCTTGTGTTAATGCAGACAATTCATCCTGCCCCGGACCACCGGGATGCGTCTGCGACTACAACTTTGTCAGAGATGAAAATGGAAAATGTATCCCTGAAAAAGGATGCCGTGAGTTAAATTCTAAAGTTACTCGTACCTAATTATTTATTTAATACAGCAACTTATTTATAAAGTTCACGACTAATTTTTCTGGAGACTCCAAATTGGCACGTAAGGTCGACCTTCACAAGGTGGTTGGTAGCAACTGAATAAAATAAACCGAGGGACAAGTTAAATGACGTGGAATTGGGGAGATCTATGACCACAATGAACTGTTTTTACCAGATGAAGGTGATAATATTAATAGTTATTTTAATTTGACTTTTGATTCGGATTTTAATTAATTTTGATTTTAATTTTAATTGTAACTTTAATTTCGATCTTAATTTTTGATTGTAATTTTGATTTTAATTTTAATTGTGATTTTAATCTGATTTTTAATTTCGATTTTAATTTTTTATTGTAATTCTGATTTTAATTAGACTTTTAATTCGGATTGTTAAACCTATTAATTTTAGTTATGGTTCAGTGCTTGTGGCACATCTTATTAGTTTATGGGGCATGTGGTGCTAACCTGTAATTAATTGTTACACTAACCTGATACTTACTTTAAATATTATGAGTGTAAACAATTGTTGGTTGGCAAATAAAGGAAAATAAAAATAAATAAAATAAAATGATCTAATAGTGGAGTTAATCTAAGATTTAAATTATTTACAGCATCTTGTGGAGGTGATCCAAATGCCGAAGCAGGTTGCGGCCTAAACTGTGGTAGACTTTGCTCCAATTACAATAAAGGACCAGTACCCTGTCCTAGGATATGTAAACCAAACTCTTGCGACTGCAAAAAAGACTACGTATTCGATGAAAATATAAAAAAATGTGTTCTCCCCAAACATTGCAGTAAGTACTCAATGAATAATAATAAAAATGAGTAAGTATTGTAGACAAAATACTCATCAATGATGATGTTTCTAGCACCAGTATGTAAAGAACATGAAGTATATTCCGAATGTACCAACGGTGGATGTCAATCTAGAAATTGTTCTCAATTAGGAAAACCTGTGCCTTGTGTAAAATTGGATCCTAAATCTTGTATAAAAGGCTGCGTTTGCGAAGAAGGATATTTACGTGCAAGGAATGGTACTTGTGTTCCGGTAGATAAATGTAATAGTAAGTAATACCTACTTTAAACACCAGCATTCAATATTTTTCTACAGTGTGCATCTGTTTGTTCTCGATAATAATTTCTGATCTCTTCTTTGGTCATACTGGTCCTACTTACCTTTTAAATCCATGAGCTTAAGAACAGCTTAACTGGTTAAATTTCCACATAAAATAAGCCTGTCTTTGCTAATTTTCTCCCTATACCTCTTATTTTCTTTTATCATCAACTCCTCAACTCTTTTTTCTTCCAGCACAAAACTGTAAAGGAGAGCACGAAATCTACTCTCAATGCCCAGCTTTGGCTTGCCGACCACTTCATTGTACGCAAGTAGGGTTTCCACAGCCATGTCCAATCCCTGGACCTGATCCATCACGTTGTCCAGGGAATCCTGGTTGCATTTGTATAAATGAATACGCCAGAAATAGCCGAGGAAAATGCATACCTATAAAAAAATGTGAAAGTCCCGCGTAGATGCGGATTTGTGGCAGTTGACTCATTTAGTTTACTTTTTTTTACGAAGTAGATAAAGACATTTACCGTATTTTGGAAAAATATAAAATAGTAATTGGCCTTAAACATTTCCTTGGTAAATGCCCTATTGACTAAATGTTGTAAAATAAAAGAAGATAGCTTGGTTCTTCTATTAATTATCACAGCTTTGCGTTCAAACCGCTCTCCTGTAAAATCATGATTTTGTAGCTGTACACTTTGCGGCCGTCGATACGATGTATGACAGTTTCAGAATCTTCTTCTCCGGAACTCGTCGCTACTGTTCAGTCTGGCTTAGGTACAGGAGTTGCAGTAGTTGAAACTAATGTCTCAAGCTTGTCCCAACATATGTCTAAAAATATAATTTTATCACTCCAGCATCCCGATGTGGTCCAGACGAGAGATACGAGGAGAGTCCCTGCCGAGTCTGCGAGCCTCTCACCTGTTGTGAAGTTGGCATGGAAATGGAATGTCCACCTGTAGAAGATAATGACTGTGATGATACACCAGGCTGTATTTGTAAACACGGTCTTGTGAGAAACGACGAAGGCGTATGCATACCTATCTGTGAATGTCGTGAGTGATTTAATTTTTTTTTTCAACGTGCGCGTCTTTTATCTTTATATAGATTCAATATTAAGGACAGACGGACTACTTGACAATTTAAAAGTGCTTGTTAATTATTGATCAATAGGCATTAACGTACAAGGTGTACTTAATTGAAATGTCTGAAAAAAACACTGACCCTTTCCAGGTTTTCCAATTAATAATATTTTACTTCTAAAAAAGGCTTTGGTAATGGTTTTATTGAACTAAATGCTTTCGACTATGACTGCCTTTTGACTTTGACCTGACTTTATATCCGTACCTACTTAATAATAAAATAGTCGATAGGTATTGATACACTAACTCAGACTTCTCTTTATATCTCTGAAAGTATTTTGTAAGATCGCAAAAGCTTAGGACTTTTCAAAATAACAAGCAATTTCTATAATATAAATACATGTAGTAAACATGAAATTGTGATATATATCCAAATTTAGATTAACTAAAACAAGAATGTCATTTCTTAAAAACATAACAAGTAGCCAATGTCGGTTACAGAACTTAGCGATGGAAAGTTCAAAACCCACATCAAACATGTCCTTATCAAAAAAGCATATTTTATAATATGATTTTTAAAGACTATGTTGTATGTGTTAAAGACAAGGAAGTTTGGAAATAATGCCTTCTGCACATGTGAAGTTTCCTTTCTTCCTTGAAATAATCTTTTCGTTATTTTACAATATTGTATAGGTACCTACAATTTTAATTTCAACGATTTATTAGTGGCTTATTGAAGATAGGATATTAATTCAGATTTGTTGGCAATCATGTCATTTGGTTTAAATAGATTTAATTTTTTTTTTATTTACCTTCTAAATCTCTTCTCAACCGCTCTCTCACTGCTGAGAATCGTGACTCCATTTCAAATTATTGTCAACGGTTTTCTCTACGTGTAACGATCGGTAGCCTGGTGGAGTACAGCGCTGATCGATACCTACCTCCATTGCTCAGATGTTTGATCCGACCACTGTTTTGGGCTTCGCCTCTAGGTCTTTTGCCCTCTATCTTTCCTGTCACCATTAGACCATGTTGTTGGTACCTATGCGGGCAATATGGCCGAATCTCACGACACTTTGCAGGCAGATTGACGACAATTTTTTGACAAAGCACATAAAAACTCACACTAGTTTGAGTAATTATTTTTTTTATACAGATTATTTTATTTTGTGTGAATGTGAGAACGTTGTAGGCTTAATAGACTGTAGATCTGTTGACTATTTTCTATTTTGTTAAGAAGCTGGTACTTGTTGATAGGCCTTCACTGCCCTCCCATATCTATTAAGGACGCTGTTACAAATGGATAGTCAAATCATTACTTTTTTACACAAAAATATGTTTATTAAATAAAATGCTTTACATTCTAAAAATGTTTTTTGACCAAATTGTTGATAGATGTGCATGGTACGATTGTGAACTATAAACATAATTTTGGATAAGTACATATTCTCAATAAATGTACCGAAGTGAAAATTTTTACTTCGGTACCTTTTTCTAGAAACTGTAACTATCTTAAATTATATTTATAGTTCAGAATCGTACCATGCACATCTATCAACAATTTAGCCATAAAGCATTTTAAGAATGTAAAGCATTTTATTTAATAAACATGCTTTTGTGTAAAAAAGTAATGATGTGACTACCCATTTGTAACAGCGTCCTTAACACTATAATTTGAAAACATTGTACAAACCAATTATTTTTACAAGAGTAACCGTGGAGTTTCTTGCCGGCTCTTCTCCATAAAAAAACAATTTGGAACCGTGCACCTAGCTTCTGACGTTTCATAAGTGCCAGTCTAGGTTTATGTCAAATAAAATATTCAAATTTTGATTTGATTTTGATTAATATAAGATTTTTTCTTTACCTACATGCCTCACCCTCACCTGCCTAGCCATTTCCCAACTATTTTAGGGTCGACTTCCAGTCTAACCGGACGCAGCTCCGGAGAGAGCACATGCGGCAAGTGAGTACGAGCAAACTTTAGATGCTCAATGCTGAAGCCATCGTGCCCAGGAGATTTACCCCTCTACATACCAAGCATCACTTTTCGCACATCACGAGCAGTAAATTTAACAACTCGCTCCTGGTCGACAGCCCCAGCATCGTCACATTGGCCTGTGTCAGAATCAGACAGTGGATCTACTTTAAAATAATCTTTAAAAAGTTTAGCTATCAAAGTATGATTACCAAAACCATTTACACTCACAGGCAAGCCCGACTTTACATTCATTTTGTCCGTTTGTTTCCAAAACGTTTTAAAATCTGGCAGTGTGGTGTGACGCTAGAATATCCATTTTAATCTGATCCTGTCTATCTTGACACCATTTTAATTGTGTTTTGAAAGCCCTTCTACTCTCACACATATTTGAATATAAATAAATAATCTTTATTTATAAATAAAACAGATTGTAGTAGACCATATAGGATGTAGGGATTGTGGTAGTGGATTGTGGGGGATTGTTGTAGGATATAGTTGGCCATTATTAGGCTTCCCAGCTTGAACCCACTCCAAAAAATTTAGCCTGGCTTCCCTGTGAAAACCTGCCACATATCTATTCCAACCAACAACATAGCCACCTCTCCTCCGTGACTCGCTTTGCTCATTAGAACTGACTGCAGCTTCAGACAGGATAGAAACGTAACTTTTCATACATGTTTCTCAGTATGATCTTGTGTTCTACATTGTAACAAATACCAACACAGCAAGCCGAGAGCTCTCCAGGAAAATCAATTTCCCTCAGTTGATCGTGACACCTTTTATGAAAATTTTCAATTTGCCCGTTCGTGCGCTCGCCCCCATAGAATCGTATTAGAAGCCCGTGTATGGATCACCCCCACCTTACTACTAACCTGGCCCAGGTCACATTCAATAATGAGTGGAAAGTGGTCAGACCACTGCACATCCCGTTCTACCCATACACGCTTTATAGATGGAAGTGCAGCACCCATAACAATACAATAATAAAGAGAATAAAAGAATAAAGAGTATTCTATTCTATTCTATTCTATTAATGATCCAACCACCTGGTACACCCATGCGCCTCACTTATAAATGTGAACGTATCAGATTCGGCGCCAAGCATTTTTATATCAACACAGGTCCAGTCCTGATCATTTACAAAAAGCCAGCATTTCATTACAAAAAAGCTATGGATGCGCATTGTAATCGCCTAAAATGTAAATTGCTTTTGTGCCTCTCTTGTCGTCAATAATTGAACAAATTTTACTTAAATATTGTGTAAACTCAGGTAATTTTCAGAACAGTTAATAGGCAGGCATATGCACACTAAATATTATCACAAATTTATCACTTACCCTTGACCTCCAGGAGAATCGTGAATCTTGACGTTCGGATCATTGACCTTGACCTCAAGGTCAAATATAATGAGGTCAAAGTCAAAAACCCTGAGGTCATGGTCAATGCCGTAGAGGTATCTCGTGGTGTTCCCCCACCCTACTGCTCCCACATTCCACCGGGTTCCGAAGGCTTGATTAGGCGATGGTTTTTTTTTTTCTAGAAGTCCTCGCTCCATAGCGCCTCTAAGGCACACTTCAACCGAAGCATGTTCTAATCCACGAATCCCTTCATGTGCAAGAAAAACTTGTTTCGGGCCATTTTATCATAAGCGGTTTTTATTTGCACAACAAGTTTTAATTTTAGTTCGCTATGTAATGTAATTGTGCATGACATTATTTTACACGCGTTGAAAGGCTAACTAATCATTCGTGGTTTAGTGTTAGCATAGCAAAGGTTTCAGTACTGCTATACTGAAATTAAGTGTTAACAAATGGGGCATACCGTTCGAATTTTAGGAATCAAGTCATCGCTCTTAGTGGCTGCACTAATTATGCTGAATGCAGCGTGTTTCAGTGCAAGTAAATATGTTTTTTTAACTTACATTATGAAATTGGTTCCATCGTCACCTTTTCATCAAGATCTTAACCATTCTTAATTGTACAAACAGAAAAATTTGTATCAACCATATATAATGAAAATATACGAATACACAGAACGACTTTCCACAAAGATACAAACACGCGATTGTAACTTACATTATGAAATTGCTTCCATTGTCACCTTCTTCATCAAGATATTGACCATTCTTAATTGTACAAACAGAAAAATTTGTTACAACCATTTAAAATAAAATTATAAGGGCACAAAGAACGTCTTTTCACAAATATACAAACACGCGATTGGAAAATGCGCAAGACCTGCAACGCAAAACAATTGGTTAGGTTAATAAGCAAGCTAAAGGTAAGGTTAACTGTGCCGTCATTGTATCGCGCCTGAATCGCTGCTGAAGAGCTGCAAATAATTGCCGTATGTAACCATCTCAAAAATGGTTTTCCAGAGACGGATTTTTTTTTTATTTTACATATACTCGATCGATACCGTAACTTATTAACCGACTTCAAAAAGGAGGAGGTTCTCAATTCGTCGGAACCTTTTTTTTTTAATTTTTTTTTTTTATGTATGTTCCCCGATTACTCGAAGATGGCTGGACCGATTTGATTTTTTTTTTGTTTTATTCGAGATGGTATACATCACAGTTGGTCCCATATAAAATTGATTAATTTGCTTCGGTAGTTTTTGAGTTAGCTTCAATAATACGTATTTTTTCCCCACTTTTATATGGATGATGTTCTAGTTTGTTTTGCAGATAGTGGTATTAGAATTTGTGTGGTGTAGGTAGACAACTGAAAAGTGAATAATAAAAACTTTTTTACAAAAAAATACAACCGTCTTCCAAAAACAACACTACAAAGTGAAAAATAACTTTAATTTCGGAAGTCGGTGGCAAAAAACGAAAATACATTTAACAAGACACCGACTTCCGAAATTAAAGTTATTTTTCACTTTGTAGTGTTGTTTTTGGAAGTCGGTTGTATTTTTTTTGTAAAAAAGTTTTTTTAAGTAAAGAATTTACAGCAGAACTTAATCGTACTTGAAGTACACGAAGCCTTGATTCTTAGTCCTTTGTTGTTCAACTATCCCAAGTAAGATAAAAGGTATACCGCCGTTTACCCGAATTTTATTTGCCCTAATATCATTTGCCATAATAGTCAACAGCCATAATATCATACGACATAATACTCATTTGCCCTACTCTCATTTGCCATATTAGTCACGTGCCAGAATCATTGTTTCCCATAAAGTCACTTACCATAACATCATTTGTCATAATCATTGTAAGCCCTAATTATCACATGCCTTAATATCACATGCCATAATTATGATATGCCATAACATAATTTGCCATCGACATCGGGTGTGTAACGGTTGTTTATATCAAGAGAAATTGGATGCAATTGGGACTTTAGGGCACCCCGACTCGGACAGGTTAGGTTAGAAGGGGATGGCGGGGTCGTGTGAGCGAGCGAAGCGAGCGAATAGACCCCGCCATCCCCTTCGTGGTTATATTTTTATAAACCACACAGAAGTAGGAGCCCCGCGAAGCGGGGCTCCGTCGACCTAGCCCACCATCAACCATGCACAGAAAAAAAAACCATGCACAGAATAAGTAAGTTTATTCTTATTATACCAAACATTGCGCACCCATCGACATCGACAGCCAGAAAGCTAATAAGTAGGTAAGTATTAGAATTAAAAACAAGATTAATAATCAAACTATATAATTATATTAAATATTTGTCTAATACTTGTTATGCCATTTAAATATTATGTCTAATAATTATTATGGCACATAAAAATAAGGCAAACAATACTTATGGCATTCGTATCTTATGGTATCTAAAATTCGGGCAATTAAAAGTATGTCATATGTCTTTTAGGGCAAATGAAACATTCGGGCAAATGAAATTCGGGTAAATGAAATTCGGGAAAATGATGATTATGGCATATAATCTTCGGGGCAAACAATAGACAACCAAGATAAAACCCATGTAGCTTCCAACTTCGTTTCCTTATATTCGGTAGTAAATTGATTACACGAGCGTATAATTTGAATCGTGTTACTTCAGCAGAGTCCATGTTTGGAAAGAAATAACAATGGAGAACAGAAAAAAAAGTTTTTCCTGTAAGAGCGTGGCAGACACAGAAGCCAATATAAAATTGATTTGTTAGAAACAAAAGTGATTTTAAACGCAAATTCCGTTAACTTGATTGAATATCTACTTTAATTTGTAAATTTAAAATAAACACTTGTCTTGACAAAAAAAAAAAGCTTTGTTAATCTCACCACATCATTGTAAGTTCTTAAATAGATTTTTATTGGTTTACTAGCTTCAGAAAACACGACGGTGAATGTCACAGAGGCAAGAGCTCGACTTGATCAAGGAAGCATTGCCTTATCTGGAAAATTTTTACACGTAAGTATTGATTCTATATGAACTAATCTTTCTTTAGTGTGTTTGTGTTAAAATCATCAAATCAGGTGATAAAAAAAATAACTAAAATCTAGACTTGAAAATCATATTATGTGGATAATTTTGACTATCTTATTAATTATTTTGGAGAATTAACGTTATTTTTTTTTCCTTAGTTCCTGGCTTCGAGCAAACCAGACGAAAACTGCGTAGCATCAGCTACATCTCTTCTGATTCCTTTGGCACAACTTGCACTATATGCCACTGGATTGGTTTTAGAACAACTACTCAAATTGCTATGTCTTAAGAATAAAGAGGAGGTACGATATATATTTTTTTTAACCTTCAAGCTTTGAATGATTAATTAATTACGTTCATACCTAATCAACCATGCGTGTTCCATACGCAAAATACGCGCATTGTCGTGGAGTTGCGGATACCAGCCCGTGTTACCTACCTAATCAGCTTCTTTGAAATCTTCTTTTAGATAAAGGCTGTTTTCCCTGGATTAACAGCCGAATTTAACAATCAAACAAATGTTGAATTTGAAGTGGCTACTAAATATTACGCAAACGTGTACTATCCCCTAAGCCAAAATTTCAAATATGACTCGCTACAGTATTTCCAAGCTGAAGGAGAAAATGCCGACTTTAGCAAAACTTTTGCAGCTGCTGCTTTAATAAACGAGTGGGTGAGTCAAACAATTACAGCCACATTATCTGGGGGCTTTTATGAGAAAAACATTCAGAAACGACTTCATTGAAATCCATTTTATAATTTTTTTCACCAGGTATCCGACCGTACTCGCGGTAAAATCAAAGATCTTGTAACAGCGGACATGTTTAGTGCAGATACAAGACTATGTTTGGTCAACGCAATTTATTTTCTGGTAAGAATTTTCCATAATTCTCTGCCTAGGGTGATCAAAAAGTCGTGGATCAAACGAAATAGGGAGATAAAGTAAAGGAGGTCATTTCCATGCCCATAATTCAAATGCCCTAAAAATTAATTGCTCTTGAAATTTGGTACCCAGAGCCACAATTAGACTAATTAAAAAAAAATGTGATATAAAACAATAAAACAAACGGTGTTGCATATTGTATTATTACTAGATAATGTATCAGCACTACAAAAGTTCTATAGCGGCTCTGGATATCAAACAAGAGCCATTAATTTTTAGGGCAATTGAATTATGGCCATGCTGTACAAAGATTTTTGTTGGAAATTACCTCCTTTATCTATATTTCATTAGATCCACGACTTTTTGACCATCCAGTATAAGACAGTAATCCAGAATCAAAACATTCGTATTTTTTCCAGGGTAATTGGATAAAACAATTCAATCCTAAGGATACACAAACTAAAGATTTCCATAAAAGCAACGGAGAAACTGTACCTTTGAAAATCATGTACCAACAAAATACTTTTAACTACGCTGAGAATGACCAATACCAGGTTTTTTTTTTATACTCTTATCCTGTTTAAATTAACAAATCCCATAGAATATTTATAACCTTTTGTTTCAATCATTCTGCGTTCATGTGTATTCCCCATGTATAAACAAATTAAATTCCTTGTTACTTCTTTCAGGTCCTAGAAATGTTATACAAAGGCAAAAATTTCAGTTTCATGGTCGTTCTTCCAAGAAATAAAGAAGACTTACTGGTAACACTTGAGACTATTGGAAAACCTAGTGAATGGAACAAAATAATAGAAAGTCTTAAACCCGAAAAATGTGATGTTTACTTGCCGAAATTGTTAATAAACACCAGCATAGATCTAAGAGAACTGCTTAAGAAGGTATATTTTTAGGCAATTTTTTTAAGATATTTACATTGTTATCTTTGTTACTCGTATAAATCAAACCTGAATGGATGGAAAGTCTACTTTTGACACAATTTTTTACTGGGCACTTATACAATTTTTTTTTTTTTTCAAAAACAACTTTGTACCATTTTAGATTGGGGCCGGCGAAATGTTTGAATCAAGCGGTAATAATGGATTGGAAGCGATGTTGGAAATACCGGAGAAAGTGTACGTCTCTGATGCTGTACAGAAAGCTTTCATAGAGGTTGATGAAACAGGAACTGAGGCAGCAGCTGCCACTGGTACGTATCGACAACACAATTTAAAGTAAGGCCGTCCTTACATTACGATACTTACAGACGACTAGTATCCTACTTTTAGTACCAAAAATGAGTTGCCGAGGAGTATCTCACATACATTTGAACGGTGAATCGCAGTATCGTCTCTTGCGAGCACCGTAATGTAAGAACGGCCTTACAGTCACGCAAGCCGGTAGCATGTTGAGGGAATGAATGAGAGATCAAAATAATAAAAAGATAAGGCCGATACTGGAAAAAATGCTAGTACGAACGCCCTAGAAGAACATACACCGATCTTACTGGTGACGTTATTCAAAAAGATTTAAACGTGAATAAAGCTTAAAGAATATGTAAGAATTATTATTGTTGAGTATGCACATGGCGGAAGTTTGTGTCTCATCAACTCGTTTATAAACAATTGTTGATCGAAGATAACGAAATGTACAAGTTTGTAGACAGTGTTCTTTGTTTGGATTTGGAATAAATATTATTCTTTGTCCAGGCAAATCTTGAGCTGTAAATCGAAGTGTGTGATGAACGTTTCTTTATTATCTTAATTATTCAAACTTTATTTACAGCTATCATTATTACTAAAAGGAGTCGCCCTTTATCTCCGCTTTACATCTTCAACGCTAATCATCCTTTCCTCTTTTACATTATTTACAAGAAAACTGTATTATTCTGCGGAGCCTTTGTTCATTAAGGTGAATTTACTCTAAACATCTATTGTGATATCACTAGGACACTGGACTCCGCAGTTATTGTACTAAAGGTTTTTGAACATTTTTCAGCTTTAACAGTGACCGCTTTGTCACTACCGTATCCTCCTCCGGAAATATATATCTTTAAAGCAACACAACCCTTCATATTCTATATAATGTTTGGCAAAATACCTTTGTTTTGCGGGCTATTTGTAGGGGCGCAGTAAAAGGTGAAATTATAGTTCAGAAATTGTTACAATTTGTTGAAACTTACCAATTGGTGGTCGGCTACTGGTGAAGGATATGACATGTATCGCAAGCACTATTTCTGCCTTTCGGAGTTTTCCACTCATTTCCAAGTTCATTTCGATCATAAAAAATTACATCTGGCAAATTATTTATCTGATGGAATTTCACTATGTTCAGTTTTTACTACCTTAATAACTTTATGTTTTATATTTACAGCTGTTATTCTATCAAGAATGCATATAGCACCTGTAAATCCGCCAAAAATTTTTAATGCTAACCATCCGTTTATATTTTATATCAAATTGCGAGAAATGGTATTATTTTCTGGAGCTTTCGTTCAATAAGGTGAAATAAGATGCTCTAAATGCATGCTTGTGTGCTTACGTATAAATTTCCCGATTTTTAACTCGTAAATTATGAATTATTTCACATTTTTTTGCTTACATGCGTTTCCTACTTATGCCTGCAGAATATTTTTGTTCAAATTTATTACTATCTTTATTAAATCCACCTACTAATTTAAGAATTTTGTTCACGTAACACGACTACCTATCATTCAAACTATTACTTTAATGCAAGTAGATTTGCTACTACAAATGACTTGGACTCTGCACATATCCTTAATTTGAGTCATATTTTGCATTTTCAGCTATTACAGTCGGCGTTACGTCAGTTATGTATCCTCGTCCGAAAATCTATGAGTTTTTAGCAACTCGCTCTTTCGCTTTCTTTATATTATTGAGAAGTGAACAGAGTCCATACAAAACACCTATATTTTGTGGAGCATTTGTAGGAGCAAAGTAAAAGGTAAAATTAAACGAAAGAATGCATATCATGGTCATTGTGAAATGGTGGTTGGTTGGTTAAAACGTGAAGGAGTACTGTTTACACAAGCACTATGCATTATTTGTTTTGTTTATGTAGAGTTGTTTCTCGGTTATATTATAGGTTTTCATCAGTTATCATACATAAATTTTGATTTTTGACAGTGCCCGTTTTCATCTTTTTTGAGATAATTTTCAAGGTCTTTAACTATATACCGATTCTTATCCTTTTTCAGCTATAGGCCTAGCTGGAAGTGCCGCTCCTTCAAAGATTTATAAATTCAAAGCAGATCGTCCTTTCATATTTTATATCGTTTTCGGCAGTAGAACGCCTATATTCTGTGGAGTGTTTGTTGGCGGTATAATACGAATCTATATTGGTAATTTCAGTATCAAAAGCATTTAGTTTTATTTTCGTTATTAATATTTTGTTAGCTATGATTGTGGGAATATTGAATAGTAATGTGAATCTCTTCGATATGTTATATGTTTTCAATTGTGATCTTATCATCATTGATGTCATAAAGACCGTAAGTTTTAGCTAGTGTATAAAGGCTTCCCCATATAAAATATGTTGTTACATCATGCATCGTCCTGCTTTAAGTAGCCTTTCCGTCTTCTGAAGGACGGACTTCATTCCCACTTCTCGTTCCAGGTATATATAGGCTAAATTTTCGAGCTAATTTTGATCACAATTTGAATCCGAGTGGTGGCCAAGTTATTTCTGTCAGTGATACTGGTTCTTTTATGAATTTCCTCGTTCTGTTTAGTGAATATAAGTTATTGAAAAATAAATATCATACTCGTAATATTAATGTTATGATCATTATTGTGAAAGAGTATTTTACTCAGCCGTCGGAAAGAGATGTTATTTTTCTATATTAATCAAATACTTTTTAAAGCATTTCACTACATTTTTGTCGTTTTTTTTATTCAACTTTTATTGTTTAATTTCAGCTTTGGTTGTAACCGCTGACACTTTTGTTCGATTAGATCCTCAAAAGATCTATATATTTGAAGCGATACATTCTTTCATTTACTATATTTTATTCAATGGCGTTCCTATATTTTGTGGAACATTTGTTGGCGCCCCATAAAGAGGGTTGCAGTATTGTGACGTAGGTAAAATAACCAGAGCTATTAGCAATTGACAATGGTAGAAGGTTTGGTGATGGTTTGGTGGCGGTATATCTAGATCTCATATAACATAAATATGTCTATATAGTTATAAGTAGATAAATTTTAAAACAACTAATTTACGACCATGATCACGACGCGCAACGTATGGCTGTATCCTCCAGATTTCTCATTGCAGGCATTCACAGGGATGTTTTGTTCAGCAGTCTTAGTGACTGTATTCTCTCATCCGTGTATATTTTATTAGGGCTAGTGAGTGAACAGCTACAACCTCACAAAGCGATTGTATTATCTATGGAAAGGACCTTATCTAAAAGTAGGAATAATCTATTATTGCATAGACATTCAATGTTTAATAAATCGTTCTGTATTTCAAAAATCTTGTTAATAGACTGAGCCACCATGGTCCAGCGCCAGTTAAAGTTTTTGAAGTTAACCGGCCTCTTATATACCAGATACTGAAGGGAAATAATTTTTTTTTTTTTTTTTTTTATTTATTTAAAGGGCTTTGTCGCTTAGCGACCACATCGCCCAGTGCAGCAAAACACAAAATTATTTATTAAAATCTACCTTAAAACTAACTTATACAATTGTTTAGCCTTATCGGACACTGGAAAAGCAAGGATGGTATTACAAAAGCCAATATCGTATCTTTTACACCGTCCGAAAACATTAATTCTAATATTTTCATTCCGGACACACTCCATCAAAATATGAATGACATCATCAACCACTCCACAGTCATCACAATTTGGAGACAAAGCCTTCCTCATTAAGTAATAAAACTTATTTGATGGAATATGTCCGGAACGAAGTCTTAAGGCTATAGTAATTAGGTTTTTATTTAGGTCACAATCAATCCACGGAACCCGAGAAATCTCTGGCTGGATAGTTCGATACCATATCCCTTTTTCTTTTGATCTTTCATCAAAATACTCCTGCCAAACATTTAAACACCTTCTTTTAGCCTTTCCAAAATAGTCCGAATATAGTGGAGTAATATTCATGGGAACTCCATCAACACACGCTTGTTTGGCGAGCATATCAACCTTTTCATTTTCCTCTACCTGGCAATGTGACGGAATCCATTGAAGACATACCGTTTTGGAACTAGACTGAAGCTTTAAGAGCAATTCATAAATCACGTAGGCTGTCGGATTACCTCGCACGTGAGAAGTGTGCCGAGCCAAATGTTGCAGCGAACTTTTGGAGTCTGTCAGAATCACAAATTTATCGCCATCAATTGATAGAATATAGGACAAAGCTTCCAATATCGCAATCAATTCAATGTGCATAATAGAAATATCTGAATCAATCTTAAGCTTCATGTGGTTCAGGAGAATGGGATCCAAAAAGGCAGCGCCACCCAAATGCTTATCTTTGGAACCGTCCGTAAAAATTGTATGATAACCTGCATATTGTTCTTGAATATATGAAATGCATAAGTGTTTTATTTGTAAAGTACTATAGTGGCGCTTAGCTTTAGAAATAATAGGAATTTTATCGAAGACTATATGAGACATATTTATACTACTTATCCACTTATCAAGTGAAAACATTCCAAGTTGAACGCTTGAGTGTATTGGAACAGAATTGTAAAGTGAAAAGATGTCAATAAGTAATGGTAGCTTCTTGTTCTGCCAATAGTTGGAACCTGTAACTAGTGAAAGATTTTCTACTGAATCTATAGTTTTATTGTTATGAAAAGATTTTGATTTTAACATAAATTTACAAGCTAAGTATCTCCGACGAACATGAAGTGGTGGAAGGCATAACTCGCTTTCCATGACATGTATCGGGGTGCTCCTTATAAATCCGCCGATAACACGTAATGCCTGGTTTTGGACCCTATCTAGTTTTATCAATTTAGAATTACAACAACAGTCAAAAACGGGCGTAATCAATTCTACTTCGAATTATAGAAATATATAAACGTCTTAGGTGTTTTTGATGGAGTCCCCATCCCGGACCGGATAAAACTTTAAGTAAATTCATGAATTTCATTACCTTCTGTGAGGTTTCATTGATATGTTTGCCCCATCTCAAAGAGCTATCCAACCACAGATCCAAATATTTCACATTATTAACAACTTCCATTGAAACATCATCAATAACAAAGTTGACAGACCTCCTAAAGCAACCTTTTTTAAAAACACAAATCTTAGTTTTATTTGGAGACATAGTTAAACCCAGCTTATCAATTAACACTTTGGTATATCGTAAGGCAGACCGAAGTTCTTCAAACGCTGAATCTAAATTATTTTTTGTTGCATATAACACAAAGTCATCAGCATATTGAGATATGTTAACCTGTCCAACGTTCTTACATATATGTAAAGTTAGAATATTAAATAAAAGTGGAGCCAATGGATCTCCTTGAGCTAACCCGCGGCCAGTTACTCTAACAAACTCACAATCGTGCGTCGCCACTTGCAGATGTCTATTTGATAAAAAGGACCACAAATAAACACAAATTTTTGAACCAACCCCAAACTGATCCAAAATACGTAACAGGCAAGGAATATCAACATTGTTATAAGCGCTTTCGATGTCTAAAAAACACGCCGCTGTAACCAAGTTTTTAGAGAATCCTAGTTGAATTTCAGAAACTAACCTCGTAAGGTTATCTAGACAAGATCGTGCCTTACGAAAACCCACCATGTCCTCAGGAAAAAGGCATTGTTTTTCAAAGAACCACTCTAATCGTTTGCCCAAAATAGCATGAAAAATTTTACAAATACAAGATATCAGGGAAATAGGACGTAAAGATGAAGATGAACTAGTATGCTTGGGAATTGGAACTATTTTGATTTGACGCCATTGTAAGGGAACAAAACCGATAGATAAACATTGATTATATATTAAGAGTAACATATATTTACCGGCAGGCGGAAGGTGTTTAATCATGGAGAAGGAAATTTGATCTGACCCAGGAGCTGTGTCGGTGGTTTTAATACAGTTGACTAATTCTGGCATTGAAATTGGCGACTCCAACATTGTATTATTAGAATTAAATGTAGGTTGTGAGGGACAAACAAAATCTGGAGTAAGTTCGCTAATCAGGCGTTCGGCTTTTTCTTTATCTACACAGGCATTAGGAATTTGCCGACCTTTTAACCACCTCATCTTGCGCCACATTTCGGATGCTGAAGTGGTTTCATCTACAGATGAACAAAACTGCTGAAAAGATTTACACCTAGCCCTGCGAATAAGCCTTTGAGCAGTGCTAATTTTTTCCTGGAGAATATCTAAATTCCTTGGAGAGGGGCAACCTCTCAGATTCGCAAGAGCCAAGCGCCGCTCCGCAACAGCCTTGGACAACTCTGAAGACCAATATGGTTTTGGCTTAAATATGTTGCAAATGTTTTGGGGGATTTTGATGTAGGGAATATACTTGTCCGCAGCTTTTTGCATTATATTATATAGGAGGTCATATAACTCCTGCGCATCCTGGGGAGTTATGCAATTTTGTAAATAATCGTCTATAAATGCAGCATATGAAGTCCAATCAGATTTTTTAAAATTTCTTCTGTTTTGGTAATCACGGTTAATATTAAGTACACAGTTTAATTTAATAATCAAATGATCACTTCCGAGTGATTCATTTGTTGGTTTCCACACAAATAATAAAGACAGATCTGAAGAAACAAATGAAATATCAGGGCTAGATTGCTGAAGCACTCCATCAACCATTCTGACTCTAGTGAAGCTACCATCGTTCAAATGAATGAAATTATGATCCAACATGGAGTCAAATATTTCGGAGCCACGCCGATCAGTTCTTAGAGACCAATTAGAATGATGCGCGTTAAAATCTCCCAAGATAAGGGTTTTACTGTTTCCAATAGAAAAGATCGCGTCCCAATCACTTTGAGTGGTGTATACTGTCGAAGGGCAATAAATGGAAATTATATTCTCAATATGCTGACAATTCAGAATCCTAATATGTAACAATTCAATACCAGAGTTACAACTTTGCGTTTTACAAACAATAGACTTTACAGAGCGATGAGTCATAATGGCAACACCACCATAACCATCTCCTCTATCCAATCTAAATGTATTATATTCACTAATTTTAAAAAAACTCTCGGGTTCCAACCAAGTTTCGCTCAAGACGGCAATATGAATTTTTTCTTGACTAAGGTGTAATTCAAGTGAACGAGATTTGGGCCTTATACTTTGGCAATTCCATTGTATAATATTTAAGTTCATACAATCATTATTATTAGCCATTTCCAATAAATAAATCAAATAACGAAGCAATGGACAAACTACTTACAATTTTATGTATCAGCCACTCTGAAAATATGGAAATTGATTGCTGGATTTTATTCTGAAGGGATTCTTTGCTTTTTATAATATTTCTAATTTTGCTAATTAAATGCCAAAAGTTTAGAGTATGGGAAGACTTATTTTCAGAATAATTGTTTGTCTCTAAATAAGGTGCGTTAAATTTTTCTGAAGAATCTGAAGATTCGGGAACTTGATGCCATATTATGTCCTCTGCAGGCGTAGGGGTCGCTGGTCGACGAGTTTGTTTCCTTAAATTATGTTTGGGCATAGGCTTAGTTCGTTGATTTGCTGTGGATGTACCTGGGCAGTCGACTTGGGAGGCTGTATCAACATTATTTTAAAATAATTTTTGACCATAAAGATTAAAAATATTGTGGTAGGGAGTGACTACCGAGATGAAAACTAATAGAAGTATGCAAGAAAAATACATGTTGCGCCGACCCCAGCCTCAAAAACGATTGGTTCGTCAGGAGATAAAGAAAGAAATCCGGTCCAATTTATTACTGAAATAAATAAGAAGGGCTTTCAAATATGGCTTCTACTTAATTTTAAATTGTCCTATTTTGTGCAACACTTGAGATCTTTTGCCCGTAAAGGCTCCTACAGATTGGCACGACACGACAGCGCGAAGCCTACAATTGTTCTACAACAGTCACTTCGCGCTGTCGCGTCGCGGCTTTCTGCGCCTTAATTTATGGGGTACCTACTCAGCAGGTTAAATAAAAATACGCATTAATTATTTATGCAATACTAGCTCTTGCCAGCGGCTTCGGCCGCGTGGATGTCCAAAATTATCCCACTTGAAAGTACTAACGATATAAAACAAGTATAGAGTAACATACATCCATCCATCCAAACTTTCGCATTTATAATATAATTTATTTATTTATTAGGAAACTCAACAGCTTATAACTAATTACATGTGTTATGAATGTTCACCACACTATCAATGAACAGCTCAAAGCAGTTGCGTCAAAGTTACAGCATCCTAATATTAGTAGGATTTTTAAAAATTGATATACAATTGTATTACAGTTTTATATAAATTTTTAAAAATCGTAAAATAAACTAAAATACTACACTACTACTATCGTTAAATCTAATCGTTAGTACTTTCAAGTGGGATAATTTTAGACATCCACGCGGTAAATTAATAATTAATAATTTACCTAAATACCCTCTCGCGCGACCATTGCATGAAAGTGAGCCCGAACGAAAACCCAGGATTGTCCGAGTGCACGAAAGTGAGCCTGAACGGACAGCGCGCGCGTTTCGGCTCTTACTTTTTTTATTTTTTGTAATTTTGTGTGCGGGCTTACCCCTTGCGTTCTAGGTTCGTTGGAAAGGTGGTTATGTGTAGCATATTTTTGCCAAATACCGTGAGTTTGTATCGGCATTACGAACAAAGTTAGTCTGTGGTTGAAAAAAAATATGCGGCGCGGGAGGCGCGCGCGGAAGGTCGTTTTTTTACCGAGATTATTGTTCGTATTTCAAAACTTTGGAAGAACAAAGGTAAATATTATGACGTTATTTGATTATTTGACACATATGCAATATTTTAGGCAAATAAAAAAATAGGGTTATCGCTTTAGATTATAATATTTTTGTTAATTTTTTATATCAAAATAAGATACTGGTAACGCCATCTGTTATTTATTTGTTGTACTATATATTTTGAATGTATAGTTATATAGTTCCTAATAAATATTCATTTGTTCTGTCTCAGAAAAACTAGTTTGATTTATAGGTTATGGGCCCAGGACTCTCACGTTTCTTTTAATAAATAAAATAAAAGTAGTTTCGTGGATGCAATAAAGATTTGCAAGAATGGCTTCGAACTATTTAGTAAATGTTCCGAAGCTGAAGGGGCGAGAAAACTATAGTGAATGGGTCTTCGCTGCGGAGAATTTTCTAGTCCTAGAGGATATGATTCACTGCATCAAGCCAGATACTGGGAAGAAACTAGAAGCCGCAGATGACGCGAAAACCAAGGCAAAACTTATTATGACTATAGATAGTGCGTTGTACGTACATATAAAAAATGTGACAACCACGTTGGAGCTATGGAACAAGTTAAAGGCATTATTTGACGATTCAGGATTTACACGAAGAATATCCCTATTACGTAAGCTAATCTCAATTCGCCTGGAAAATTGTGTTTCAATGCAGTCGTACGTAACGCAAATAGTCGAGTTGGGTCAAAAATTAAGTGGGACAGGATTTTGTATCAGTGACGAATGGATCGGTTGCTTATTACTCGCAGGATTGACAGAAAAGTTCATGCCGATGATCATGGCTATTGAGCATTCCGGTATACAAATTACAACGGATGTCATAAGAACAAAACTCATGGACATGGAAAAGGAAGTGAGTGGAAGTCAATCGAGTGAAGTTAGCAGTGCATTCGCGAGTGGTGCGCAGAAATGGCAGTCTAAAAAAAATATTAAATTATCTATGGCCAGTGCACAGAGAAATGAAGCAAAGCAGAATGTCAATGTCAACGCTAAAAGTCATATCAAATGTTACCGGTGTCACCAATATGGACATTACAAGACTCAGTGTCCAAATGGAGAAAACAATAATAATAAAAAAGAATCGCAAAATAAACAAACTAATGCATTTAGTGCGGTGTTTTTAAGCGGTCAGTTTAACAAATACGACTGGTATATTGACTCGGGCGCGAGTATGCATTTGACGGCTAACGAACAGTGGATCGTGAATACTACGTATTACAAAATGAAAGAAATCTGTGTTGCTAATAGCGAGAGACTACAGGTATTATGTTCTGGCGATGTGAACATAGTAACAAAAACTGATCAATGTGAATTTGAAGTTACAGTAAAGGATGTTTTATGTGCTCCAGGATTGACAACTAACCTATTGTCCGTGAGCCAGTTAATAAAATCCGGTAACAGAGTTCAGTTCATGAAAGAAGGCTGTGAAGTATTCAATAGAAATAATGAATTAGTGGCTACAGCTGTGCTGATCAATGGATTATACAAGTTGAGAGTACCTGACAGTGTAGTGGCGAATTTGACTGTATCAGGCGATATTTGGCATCGTCGATTGGGTCACGTTAATAGCAGCAGTGTGATGGTCCATGTGGCTAAAGAGAAACGCCAGAAATGGGATAAAAAAATCTGAGAAGCAGATACTTGTGGGATATCCAGATGACATCAAAGGCTACCGAATATATAACCCAAGAACAGGACGAGTGACAACAAGCAGAGATGTTATTGTCATGGAAGATGAGAAGAACACAGAGGTCAGTATACCAATTACTGAAAGTGGAGAAAACTCATGTTCAGTGGGGGACTTATCTGACAAGGGTTCACCAAGTCCAGCAAGTCCAGAAGCAGAAACCGGAGATGAGGATACACTAATTGACAAAATATTGGATGGGTCAGATGACTCATATACTCCCAGTGAGTATGAAGATGCTCATGATTCACCTAAGCAGCGTGTTAGAAGCAGCAGCAGAATCAGAAAGAAGCCAGAACGATATGGGATGTTAAATTTGTGTGTTCCTGAGGAAGTATTTGATGATGCTAGTGGAATATCTCTAAAAGAAGCATTAAAGGGATCAGAGAAAGAACAGTGGTTATCAGCAGTGAAAGAAGAACTTCAGTGTTTTAAGGAAAATAATGCATGGGAGCTAGTAGATATGCCAACAGATGACAAGACCATAGTGAAGTGTAAGTGGGTGCTACGTAAAAAGCAGAACAGTGATAATAGTGTTCGTTATCGTGCTCGTTTGGTAGCCAAGGGCTACATGCAGAAGTTAAATGTGGACTATACAGAAACTTTTTCACCTGTGGTTAGGCATTCAACTTTAAGGTTATTGTTTGCATTATCTGTTAAACTTGGTTTGGATGTTACACATCTTGATGTTGTTACAGCATTCTTGAATGGGGATCTTGAGGAGACAATTTATATGGAAATACCAGAATGCTTGTTAGATTCTCAATGTCACAATAATAATAATAAAGTACTTAAATTAAATAGAGCAATTTATGGGCTAAAGCAATCCTCAAGAGCCTGGTACAAGAAGGTAGATGAATGTCTAGTTGGCAATGGTTATAAACGCTCCAGATTAGAATCATGTTTGTACACTAAAAACAAGGCTGGTAGAATGACCATAATAGCTTTATATGTCGATGATTTTTTTGTGTTTTCAAACGATGATGTTGAATGTAATAATTTGAAAGAAGTATTGTCTTTAAATTTCAAAATTAAAGATCTAGGACAAGTTAAGAATTGTTTAGGAATGGCAGTTAATATTGATAAAGTTAATGGCACAGTTACATTAAGCCAAGAGAAATATGTTAACCAGTTGTTGGATAGGTTTAACATGGCAGATTGTAAAGTAACTGATACACCTTTAGAGACCAAATTGAATATTAACTTTGTAAACAAAAAATGTGAAAATGACTTACCTTATCAGCAGCTCATAGGCGGACTTATGTATTTAGCAGTGCTAACTAGGCCTGACATAGCTTATTCAGTAAGTTTCCTTAGTCAATTTAATAATTGCTATAATCATGAAACTTGGGCATATGCTAAACGAATTTTGAAATATCTTAAGAAAACTAAACATTTTGGGTTGAAATATACTAGAAGTGGTAATTCGGAATTAGTAGGGTTTGTTGATGCAGATTGGGGGAGTAATGTCGTAGACAGGAGGTCTTACACGGGTCTATGTTTTATGTTAGCTGGAAGTGTTGTTTCATGGGAGGCAAAAAAGCAAAAGACAGTAGCGCTCTCAAGCACAGAGGCTGAGTACATGGGTTTAGCTGAAGCCTGTAGGGAAGCTGTATACTTGATACATTTGGTAAAGGAAATGACTAATGAGACATACACCATAACTTTGTATAATGACAACCAGGGTGCACTTAAGCTGTCTTCAAATGATAATTTTAATAAAAGAACTAAACACATAGATATACGCTACCATTTTTGTAAAGAATGTGTTGTTAATGGTATTGTTGATTTAAAATATTTGGAAACGGCTCAAATGCCAGCAGACCTGTTTACGAAAGGTTTGGGTAGTGTCAAGCATTATCATTTTATGCAGTTGTTAGGTGTGCAGGAGATTAAAATTTAGTTTATGTTATTTGAGTGAATTGGTGAGTAGGTATCTAGATTATTTTGATAAGTGGGGATGTTAATTTTTTATATCAAAATAAGATACTGGTAACGCCATCTGTTATTTATTTGTTGTACTATATATTTTGAATGTATAGTTATATAGTTCCTAATAAATATTCATTTGTTCTGTCTCAGAAAAACTAGTTTGATTTATAATTTTAATTGTTTTTTACTGGCGGTATTGTAAACAAACTGTTTTTTTTATTGAAAAAAAAAACCTAAGTCATCTATTGTTATAAATCAAAATTCGTAATCTAGCCTAGTCTATCCACTTTAAGAAACAGTAATTACTTTCACAGCGATTCATAGGAATGTTTTGTGTACAAGCCGTGTATAAGTGGAAAGGCGCCCCGTCGCGCGCCGACAAAAAATCTCAAGGACAATCCTAATGACGTCGCGCGGGGAGAGGGACGCGTCAGTGGTTCCACTTGCGCGACCGCGGGAAGTTAGATTATCTGTGTCCAAACCTTTTGAGATACGACCACACTCACTGAACTAGTTTATGACATTAAAAATACATTAATTTCGCTGTCATAAAATCTATAGTAAAAAATAACAAGTATTTGTCTCAACTTCGGAAGCTTGTAAATAATGAATATTGTACTTTGGCAAGTGGTTTTATTTATGTTTCACGTTAAGAGTTAACACAGCATGCATTTTAAACCATAAAAAAATAGGTCATCACTTGTTTTTTCTTTGTAGAAAATCTAGAAATCTGAAACTGTGTTTGCTCTTTACATACCGATTTTTGTGAATTTTATACGATCATACATTCAAACGAAACATACACTACAATAGAGTCCAGTTCTCTGGCATCCATAAAAACATTCGAGCGTTACAAGATTCCAAGAATCTTCGTCGCTTCGGCATTGTTTGTAAACACGTGCGAAGTGCTGGCTGACGTCACGGTGCGCGTACGCATGACTGTACGACGGACTGTTTTTTGTGTAGAGCCGCTTTCATACTAGTGGATAATGATTTATTTGCAATCAATATCGGGTATATAAAAGGCCGGACCATACATGTTGGCTCCGTCCATTATCAAGATTTCTGAAACACAGAACGTGGTCTTTCAAGTCTACCTTTATTCAAAAATGTTCAATTCATCAAAATATTGAATGTCTATGCAATAATAATAGATTATTCTTACTTTTAGATAATGTCCTTTCCACAGTTATTACAATCGTTTTATTAGCTTGTAGAATGCCAAAACACCAGGCACTGATGGTCTACCATTGGAGGTCTACAAATATGGTGGTCCTCATACTCGTATACAAAGTAGGCTCTTTAACCTAGTGCTCAAGGTATGGGAAACCGAAGTTGTACCTCAAGACTGGAAGGATGCCTCGATTTGCAAATTTTATAAAGGCAAAGGTGAATTGTCTGACTGTAGTTCCTATAGGGGCATCTCCCTCCTGTCTTCTGTTGGGAAGGTACTGGCTCATATCATCAATCGCCGCTTAGCAAATCTTGCTGAACAGATACTTCCAGAGTCGCAGTGTGGTTTTAGACCTGGCAGAGGAACCGTTGACGGCATTTTCATAGTGAAGCAATTCAGGAGAAAAGCCTTGAGGAAAACCGGCCTGTGTACATGTGTTTCGTTGACCAAGAAAAAGCCTTTGACCGCGTGACACGCGCTGCTCTTTGGGTGGTGTTGAAGAAGTTTGGATGTCCTGAGAAATTCGTCAACATGATTCGTCAGTTTCACGACGGTATGACGGCGCGTGTTCAACACGAAAACGATTTCTCAGACCTAATTCATGTAACCAGCGGTGTGAAGCAAGGTTGTGTCATGGCTCCCACGTTGTTTACACTTTATTTCTCGGCAGTGTTGAGTGATGCACTGAGGCATAGTGTCGGACAGATTGAACTTAACGTCCGCACTGATAAAAGTGTCTTCGACATCTCACGCTTCAGAGCGAGGACTAAGACGTCTAAGGTTCCCGTACTTGACGCACTCTATGCCGATGACGTGTGCCTGTTCGCGGACCATATGGAAACTTGTGTGAAATTGGTCGTTATTTCATAATTTATGACAATTTCAAGATTTTATACAAATTGCCAAGTATTGTGCAATGTTAGTTGCTCGTGAAGTAAACTAGAACGAGAAGCATTCATTAAATTTAGGTACACACGGCTACACAAACACACACATACACACACATACACACACAAATACACATACACACACACACATACACACACACACACACATACATATACATTACATACATACATATACATTTCCAGTTTACACTGACCTCTCATTGTAAGGAAATCCTACATAATGCGAGATCAGCTTATACTGGAAATGAATAACTTGATCTGTAGCCGTGCATACATGGTTTTTTAGAAACCAGAAAAAAAAATAATGCATTTTTAGTACTCAATGACAAGCAGACTTCAAATTAGTCAGTCTCAGTGTTGAACCCCAAAATGGGCTTGATTTTCTAATTCACCTTGTTATTTTTACGGATGGATTAAATTGTAGGTTATGTTCAATAAAATCATTAAATTTTTCTTCTGCACACCTTTTATTCTTTATCAGCTTAAAGCCCGTAGCAACGTATAATTGCATGTATGTGGATCGCCACACTCCAGTTTACGCCTGTTTCCTTGATCTGAGCAAGGCTTTTGACTTGGTGTCGTACGACATTTTATGGAGGAAGATGCAAGAGGTAAATTTGCCACCAGAAGTGACAAATACTCTAAAATACTGGTATGGAAACCAGGTCAATAGTGTGAGGTGGGCGGGTGCCTGTCTAGGTTGGAGTGCGGGGTGAGGCAGGGGGGATTATGCTTGCCTACGCTATTCAACCTGTACGTGAATGACCTGATTGACAGCATGCGTGTTGGGTGTCATATTGATGGCATGTGTGTTAATAACATACGCAACGCCAACAACATAGTGCTGCTGAGCGCGTCAATCTGCGGGCTTAGGACACTCGTGGCCACTTGCGAGCAATATGCCAGACTACATTGGCTGGCATATAATGTTAAGAAGAGTGTGGTCTTGGTCTTTGGGGCTAGGGGTAAGTACCCCGAAGCTGCATCTTCAGTGAAGTTAAGTGGTATGCCGCTTGTGAGGGTGGACCAATTTAAATATCTGGGTCACTTATTGACCACTGCCCTCAAAGATGATGAGGATATTGACAGGGAGTGGAGGGCGCTGTGTGTGAGAGCTAACATGATTGCCCGCAGATTCAGGCATACCTCTAAAGAGGTCAAGCGCACTATATTTAGTGCTTACTGCACGTCATTTTACTCTTGCAGTCTGTGGGCTCATTCAATCTGCTTAGCCTTTTTCCAACTATGTTGGGGTCGGATTCCAGTCTAACCAGATGCAGCTGAAAACCAGTATTTTACACGGAGCGACTGCCTATCTGACCTCCACAACCCAGTAATTGGGTAATACGATACCCCTTGGTAAGACTGGTTGTCAGACTTTCGGGCTTCTGACGACCCGTAACGACTGTCAAAGATCACGAATAACAACCGGGACCAACGGCTTAACGTTCTTTCCGAGGTACGGAGGAGTATCGGTATGTAAAGATGGTCACCCATCCACTGACCAACCCCGGCAAGCGTAGCTTAACCTGATGGATCGACACGTGCGGCTCATTATACTCAGAAATCATACAGCGCCCTTCGAGTTCAATACAATAACGCATAGGGTGCGGGGCAGTACCAACAGCATCCTGTCTATGGTAGCAAGCAGGCTAGGTTACAAACACAAGCTAGACAAATCTGCGTTTGTGAACTACTCTGCTGCAAGGTATATCAGCTGGGCCTGTCACCTTGCAGCAGTGATGTCACAAATTGTTTCTGTGTTAATGTTTTAATAACATAGTTTGTAAGTATATTGTTACTAATAGTATGAGTCCTGTTACTTGATTTAAATGATAGTTAAATTATAAATACATACTCGTACAATACTTTTATTAGGATGAAATAATTATATTTATTAAATTTACATATTTTGTAAAACATGAATAAATAGAGTGGCTCTTGAATTATGTAGGTATTTAAGAAAAGGACAACAGAAACTATTTTATTTTAGGTTCGGATATAAAGTCAGGTCAAAGTCGAAAGTCAAAGTCATAGTCCAAAGCGTTTATTTCAATAGAACTATTAACAAAGGCTTTTTCTAGAAGTAAACAAAGTGAGAGGGGTCATTGTATTTTTCAGTAATTTCAATTAACCTTGTATAATGCCCATCGATCAATATTACCTAATCTATATATATAAAAATCTATTGCCGAATGTATGTAAGCGCACACCTCAGAACGGTTGCAGCTATTTGGCATTTTTTTTTTTTTATATGTGTGATTATCAGAACAAGGTTTGTACGACAGATTTTTTTTGGAATATTCTCCAGAATAGTCGGAAACTTTGATGATATTTTTGTTTAAAACAAACAACACACAGCCTAAACCACTGGAGATAGAGACATGGAATTCAACCGGGCAACGCCGGGCACAAACAGCTAGTTTAAATTAAATGTCAAGTCAAAGTTCAAAGGCTTTTTTTAAAAGTAAAATATTATTAATTGGAAAACCCGGAAAGGGGTCATTGTATCAATATTACCTCATTTAAATTAAATGTCAAATCAAAGTTCAAAGTCAAAGCAGTTATTTAAATTAGTCATTTTAACAATCACTTTTAAATTGTCAAGGAGTCTCGGTCTGTCTTTAATGTTGAATCTACTAAATGTGAGAACTAAAAAGGCAAGCACGTTTAGGGACTCTTGAAAAAAAAAAATGAAATCACTCATGACATTTAGAGATAGGTATGCATACACCATCGTCGTTTCTCACAAGATCGTGTTTACAAATACAGGCTGGTGTATCATCACAGTCATTATCTTCTAAAGGTGGTCATTCCATTTCCATGCCAACTTAACAACAGGCGGTGAGAGGCTCGCAGACTCGGCAGGGACTCTCCTTACCAGGAGAGTCCACCACCACGTAGACCACGTCGTCGTCGTCGTCGTCGTCTCTCGTCTGGACCACATCGGGATGCTGGAGTGAAAAAATATTTTTAGGCATATGTTGGAACAAGCTTGAAACATTATGTATTTCCAACTACTGCAACTCCTGTACGCCAGAATCAATAGTAGCGACGAGTCCTCATCATCTGTCATCATCCACAGCCTGACTCCACCTTCTACTGGGCATAGGCCTGTCTTTTCTTGTGCCAATGCCCATGCTCCTGTGCCAGCCTCATCCAGGTTTTACCCGCGATGATAACAACGTCGTCCGCCTATCTCATCGCCGCCGCCGGACGACCGACATCTCATCTTCCAGTCCTTGGATGCCACTCTGTCACAGCCTTATTCAACTGTCATACATTATATACAGGGTAACTTGGTAATGCGACGTATATCCGCCAGCGGCTGATAAGGGGGCCAAAATGCAACAAATTGAACTCCCCCCATATGTGTGGCCGAAATTCAATAGTTTTCGAGATATTTGAATTTTAAGAGTTTTTGGATAATTACCCAAAATTTGACATTTAATTTCAAATAAAAAAAAAAATACATATTTGAATGGGTACCATTAAAAATGATGTTGTAGCTGGCACTTTAATTAAGCTATTGAAATAATTAAAACTAGTTAATTTAACAAAATAATGAGCGATTTAAGAATAATATCTTATTAATATTTTAATTTTACGCTTCAAAAATGTTGACTTGTTACTGTTTTCGGGAGCACCTATCGACGATTGTCTGAAACTGGCAGTGTTCAGTCAACGCTGGCAGACCTCGACGGTATACGGCTGCCGAAGAGGACACCATTCTTAAGTGTTTTATTGATGACCCAAACATCTCAACAAGCATTGTTGCAAGACAGCTCGGTATATCCCAGTGGAAAGTGTGGTCGGTAGTACATCTATCAGGTAGACACCCATACCATTATTAATCTGTCCAAACATTGCACGAGGGAGATCCTGCCAGGCGACTCGAATTTTCTCGGTTTATGTTAAACGCTGACGCTGACATTTCCTAAGAAATATTTTGTGGACTGACGAGTCAAAGTTTGACCGGGATGGTATAACGAATTACCATAACTTACATTTTTGGGCACCTAAAGTAGGCAGGAATCCAAAAAAACTAAAAGAAACTGAACGTATGGGGGTGTCCTTGATAATTATTTGCTGGGCCCTCATTTCTTGCCCCAAAATTTGAACGGCGAAAATTACGAGGAGTTTTTAAGAAACAACCTAGACGATTTGTTGGCGGATGTTCCCGAAGAAATAAAAAACAACCTCATGTTTCAACATGATGGTTGCCCAGCACATTACCGGATTACTGTCCGACAGTGGCTAGACGAGAGATATCCAAACCGATGGATTGGGAGGGGAGGGCCAATTTCGTGGCCAGCACACCACTTGATTTTTACGTTTGGGGTCATATGAAGGAATTAGTTTATGTGACCCCAATAAATTCAGTCGAAGAACTTCGACAGCGAATAATAAACGCGGCGCAACAGATGAGAACAACGTTCACATCAAGAGTGACGAAAACCGAAGTTAGGAAGAGAATTCGAACCTGCATTCGTAATCGAGGGGCTCATTTTGAACAAGATGTGTAAATTTTTTTATAAAATTGGACGTAAATTTTTTAATGCATTTTATTTCACACAAATACAAATGACCCTTTCTCTCCCCGCGCCGATTCAAACACATGCCATGCCACGAATTATGTATTTTAAAATTGATTTTTATACCTTTTTGGAAAGCTTACAGAATAGGCAAGTTGTTTTAGTTATTTGTACGATTAATATCATAGTAATTTTTGTGACGAGATAACATTTTTGAAGCGTAAAATGAAAATATTGGTAAGATATTATTCTTATTATAATAATACTTATTTAGTGCAGTACTTTTGTAGGAAGGTAAACTAGAGTGGACTTCTTGTTTTCAACAACACTGACAACACGTAAATACCTAATGATTTGATAATTTCTAGCTGTACCTTCATCTTTTAAAATACTTCAACAATCTTCACTATGCTTTCTTTTTGTCTAAAATTAAAAATATTTAACCATAATAAATAATATGTTATGTATTTTTCCGTGTACTTTAAAATGTTAAATAAACAATTGGCTAAAAAGAATATCGTGCTTTATTCATCTTCAGGAGGTTAAATAGGTATAAAACCAATTAAAAATAAATTGGTGTGATTTACAATATTAATTTAAATAATATATTTCTTCTATGCCTAATAAATAATTTAAATAAGAACACAATTGTGGTTCATTCAACTTAATTAAATTAAATCTGAAAACTACATAAGTCTGAAACATCTTTATTTTTTTTTTTTGTTTTGCAACTACAATGTTAAGTTTGTTCTTGGGATAAATTCATCCCAATAACGGAACCCTTCATTGTGCGGGATCCGACACGCACTTGGCCGGTTTTTTAAAAGTCCGGTGTTTTTATTCGTATTCTACCTTTTTGGTCCTCAAATAAAAACGTATTGGGTCCAGTTCCTATCACCTCAATGTTTGGTATTGTTGACGTCAATCTCCTTTGTTTGACTTTTTATCACCGACTACCATCATTATTTTCCTGCCCTTATCCCAATTTATTTGGGGTCGGCACAACATGTATTTTTCTTCCATACTTCTCTAATAGTCGGCATCGTCATCATCTCGGTAGTCACTCCCTATATATTACCTACTACCATATTATTTTTAATATAAGGACTAAAATTATTTTAAAATACGTGGTTTCTTCTACCAGCAAAACACCATAAGGTATTATCACATTCTGTACATCATACAGTCGTCCGACAAGAGCCTGAGCAGCTTACATAGTTCGCCGAACTTCGTATGCAGCTCGGGCTTCCTCGGACGACTGTGTGATGTGGTATTATGACTGTGGTGTTATTCTCTTTTTTTTATATAATTTTATTTGTATTCTAATATCGGGAATTTTTGGCAAAGTAATCTTAATACTCAGTGTGCAGACTTTGCTTGCTATGTGTTTATTATTTAACATTATTGCTATGTACATATGTACCTAATGTATTGAATTAATTTATATGCTTCTATAAAGACAAGTAAAATAACGATAATTTTTCTTTTTCCAGATATGTCAGAAGAAAATATAAAAGTTTTGTTTTGGAATAAAATTTTGGTCAATAATAAATTGTATATTTATTTCCCACTCAATTACCCAACTTATAATTAACGCTTCGAAGGACACTAAACGAGACACATTAGAAGTTTTATTGTTATTACTGCTATAGCCGTATAGTATCCTTCACAACGTTCAACAGCGAAACCCTACGTAATATAATTAATATACGTAATATAATTGTATACATTATAACTGAACATTGAATCTTTATTAGTATAAATGGTTACTTCCTTCAGAATAAAGAATCTACGACTTTATCTTAAAACAGTTTAGTGCTCTAATTGTCTTCATTCAGTCATTAACAACACTTGAAACACTTATTCCGAGCTTTAGAAAAATATATCACCAAGCAATTTGAACACAAATTGAACGAAAGTAATTAGGACGTCGTACCTCCGGCTTTACTTCAGACAAACAAACCTAACCCTATAAAATAATCCAATGTTTGCAACCAGTAAGAACAAAATATAGTACATTACGACGGTTATCAAGGACAGACCATTGAGGGACTAGTTTCCAATTAACAGGTATTATTGCACCTCCCTCGGGGATCAGAATATCGACAGGACGGGATCAAATGAAATTACGAGTTAGATCTTACTTATCCAAACAAAATCCTAGATAATCTTCTGAAGAAAATGTTGTTACGACCTCTAGTCCAGGTTAAAATTGAACGTTTGTTTAGCTCTCCTACAATACTGTTAGATAATTTAATCCTCTTTCAATTCTTCAGTTTCCAATTTAAATTGTGAATTAGATAATACTTTGATGAATGGATTTAATCGGATCCTATTGTGCTTCCGAATTTAAACCAGATGCTAAAGGACCACGTTCGAATTTAACATTGATAGTAAAATTCAAATTGGGATTAAAATACCCGTTAGGTACTAGTAGTCTACTTTTATATGTGAGATGTTGAACACAGAACATTTTTTTGTTCTAGTCAGTCATAGAACCTTCTATTCTCTAATAGTAGATAAAGAAAGGTAGGTAGATGTGTATGTATAACATGGTCAGTCGTCATTGGCTCAAAGCTCAAGAGGTAGAGATTTTTCAAGTTACTGTTACAGTCACAACGCGAAGATCTATTTTTTTTAATCATATATAATCCCAGCAGATTAAGTTTATTATCAGAAGATCTCCAAATAAATCGAACAATACATCACTCAGACACGGACCGTGGTTCCCCTTGAGACTCCTATATTGATGATTTAATTAAGCAGTTGCCCTGAAACTTGTGTATTGGGATACTCCAGTTCGCAACCGTCGGAGAATCCTGTCCGTTACGTCGGAATTTGTAATTAAGAAACAACGTCTTGGAACAAAATCTGTTTACGAAGTCAGCCGAAGTATTTTATCTTGTTCACTGCGGTTTAACGTCCACATAGGATATGTGGTAAAGTGAAATAGTTCGCGTTGTTGATCGTTCGCTGCTGAATGATTTCTTATTGAACGAACTTTGCTTGAATGCGTAATTATTTATTATGGGAAAGAAGTTAATATGGGTAGCTTGGTTTCGGATAATGTTCTTGAAGACACCAACCAAGCAATGTAGTCATTTAACTGTACTAAAAAGAGTACTTATTTATAATAAAGTAAAAGCTTATGTTTTAGTAGTTGTTTAGTATTTTAGAAGTGGAACAATCAAGAAGGAAAAGGCAATATTACTATCGATATCCTATTGTTTAACCAGATGTTCAAACTTTAGGACTCGCGTCTCTCCCTGATATAATATAATAGTCATATGGTGCTCAAAAAGGGGGTTACCTGGAAAGTTTTTCGGAGTTTTGAAAATTGGTAATTTTATTGACTTCGTCGTGCTCGCTTACAATTTTTACTTTGCCACCTCGAGACGGCTCGACACAAAGGCGACGCATTCCCTTATACCTGCAACGCATAGTAAAATATTTTTCGTAAATAGACGAAAAACATTTGTTGGTGTAGATGAATAATAGTTTGCGGCGTTCGTACGCCAAAACCATTGATTTTGCAAAAAAATTGTGATTACATAATTTCAGGAAATTGTTTCTAGTTTAATTTTGTACCTTATGTTTTATCGTAAAATGAGTCGAAAAGGAGATATTGTGAAAAAACTGCTATTAGGTGCTATTTTTCCAATATGGCGGTGCAAGCGGCAAAGATGAGGTGGCAAAATAAAAATTTGAAGAGAGCACGTCGAACTCAATAAAATCACCAATTTTCAAAACTATGACTATGACGTTTGTAGATATTCGTATGACAATCGGTCCCTTTGATACCTAAGAGGACTGTGGTTAACACTAAACAGTCAATTAAGCAATGCATGACCATGATGACAATCGGGATCCCTGCAGCCCTTTGTATAAGAATGTGTTTGAAAAACCATAGTAGGTTTCTCTTACTAGTCCTCGTCATGTCTAGCCTGAAAGCAGTTGTTCATCATGCATCGTTCGCATATCCTAAGACATGTCTATAAGCAAAAAGCAGATCACTAAGAGCCATTCATCATCTTTCTCTTTCAAGTTGTCTCTCTTATCATCTCTAAACTATCTAATACTTTCAACAGGTAAAGTGAAACGAGTCGATAAGTAAGACCAGTAAATTAGCTTCGGATAACATCGAAGTTCGTCGTAAATTTAGCTCAACTCCGTCGATTGTGAAGACCGCTGGCTCTCCGGCAAATTGATCTTATCGGGAGGCTACCCGATGTTCATAGTTAGTGGTCCATAGTTCATTGTGAAATTCGCAAGCGGTGCTAAACTCTGACGGTCAACTAATTTACCGGCAGACCAATCTTTACCTTAATAGTTATGGTATAGTTGTAGCTCCGAAGTTCATCAGTGCACTGCGACCACTGGGTAAACTTGGCTGAGTCTCACAATTTGTATAGCAATAATTAGGAACTACAATTTTTTTAACAAGATCTTCAAAAGTTTGTCCTAGTTGGTTTTCTTTTGGTTTTGATTCCTATTTAGTTGCAGTAAAAGACTTTGTAAGGATTTTGTGCAAATCAGTACAAATAAAGTGAGATCCGAAAAGCAAACTTCTTCTTCGACCATTTTTTTATAAGAAGAAATGAGACCGTGACACGCGATTAAGACCGTGAATCGGTACGCGTAAGGTAGGATGTCCTCAGGCTAGGTGTAGCGATGATCTTCGCAGGGTAGCTGGTAGCAGCTGGATGAGAGTTGCTGGAAATCGAATTGAATGGCATGCGATTGGAGTGCTCTATATCCAGCAGTGGACTGCTGTATGCTGATTATGATAATGATGAAATGCCTTATTCGGATGCATACTATTTTTCGAATCACACATATTGTTTATAACAGATACCTACTTACATGGTTCCATCTACGACGAGAAATACGAACAGAAAAGGACTTTGTTAATACACCCAAGATACCGGCACAACTTCTGATGTGTGCATAAGGAAAATCCTTTAAAATCCTTTACATTATAGGTATATGAGCTTATATATTATATATATAAACGTAAAAAAACATCAACCGATGTGAAAAAAATCATCATCAGTACCTAGTTGTGAACCTATGGGGTTCGCAACTAACCCCACCCCCCCTCCTCTTGGGGTTTTCGGTTCATACATAAGAACATATGTTCCTATGAAGGGTTAAAGCGCCAAATTGATTACATTTTTAGTATACCATTATTATCTCTCATTCGAGATAGTTTTAACTGAAGTAATAGATGGACACAGTTGATTGAACTAACGCATCAAAGACTATGAAATTCCGTACGACCATAAACATGTTCGAGATTTAAGAAAGGAATACACAGGGATTAATTAAAGCGTTTTTATCAAAAGAGTAAGTAGACGATAATCAGGTATGTAACAATTCCTTAAAATTGGTAGTATTGAGCAATAAGTATACGAGTAAATACCGTGTAAGTAATAATGTGTACCAATATAACCGTAATGATATCAGACTGAATGATTGATTGAAAAGGAAAAAAGTAGAAAATTACCCATTGATGGATAGGTAGGTAACTTATTAGCGAGCTTAGCTAATATAAATAATTGAAACATGATTAGATATCTAATACTAAGTAAGGGAAAACGATAGCAATATGGTCATTGTAAAGAGGCTTCATCCAGCGATGAATCGGTTTTAATATTAAAAGCAGATGATGTTAATGAAGATGCATTAAGGCACAAGATTATCTTAGTTGTTAGTCGCCACCAAAAAAAAGAACATGGTCTTAATATTACCAGCAATTATCATAATTGATGATTGATTAATTGACATGAAGATGTTCATATTCCTGAAACTATAACACTTGAAAATTGTGCACCTACCATTATTCGCCGTCTCCATAGTCTTTGTTTCATAAAATTACTTAGACGTACTGGAACTTAAAACTTGGCTAATTACACGTATAACTAAGCCACATTGTGGATATGGGTGGTTTAATATTTTATTTACACAGTATGTGCCATATCGATACATAATGGTATTCTTGAAGTTAATATCCCGTGGTCACGAGCGTCCTGCAGCTGCGACTGGGAAGAAAACAAATGAAAGAAGTTGTTTAGCCACATACCAACTACGTTACTACGCGTCACACTGACGTCACGCAATCCTGCATCGCGCAATTAGAGTTTACCGCGCAACTAGCATATATACAACGTCCCGACATTAACCGTCGGGCAGTTGCCCACCAGACACGACACCCGTCTGGTCGGAAGATCCTCCCTTTTCAATGGAGAATGAGTGAACTTTACACCCTGTTCCTCATGCCTCTAAAAGAGCATACCACGAGTCACCGCGACTCGACTTGCAGAGCGACGGACGGAAACAGGTGACAATTGCGTGAGTACGCGATCGTTTGCATAAGGTTCGCATCCATGATTATGTCACTTTTTGTTCGGGAAACCGGAAGGCGCCATCCATCAGCGCGATAACGCGTTCAGGTTCAGCGATCAAAAATTGATATTAATATAGGGGCGCAACGATCGCATATTTGCGCGACGATCGCTTTTCAACCGACGAAAAAAAAGGAGGAGGTTCTCAAGTCAACGCGTATAATATTTTTTTATGTATGACCACGCATTATTATTTACACACTAGTCCGATTTGAACGATTCTTGTTTTATTCGGGAGAGATACATCTAAGTGGATCCCATGTAAAATTTATTAACTTTTCTTTGGTAGTTTTAGAGTTAGCTTCAATAATACGTATTTTTTCCACTTAGTATATGTGGATTATGTTATAATCCTGTCGCTGAAATTTACATACTCGTAGCAGCACCCTATCTATGTTCTATCTATGTTAATGGATTTGGTTTCCGCACTTAGTCCTTCATGTGGACCATTGTGCGTGGGCCATGGCGGCCGTCGGGGGTTTATTTCAACCAGCCCACCTCCCTCCAGAATTTAATCAAATCTCCGGGTTTGTTAAGAACATCTGTGAAAGTTCAGGATATTCCGAGAGTTTCTGTTCTAATCTGGGTGTCGCCTGTGCATTCAAAAAGCACATGCGCAACGGTTTCCTCAGCCTCCATGCAGGCCCTGCACAGAGGACTGTCCGTTATTTCTATTGTGTGGAAGTGTTTGTTTAATGAGCAGTGTCCAGTGATGGTCCCCGTCACCATGCGCAGCCCGTTCCTGTCCAGACGTAATAAGCGCCTGGTAAGCGTACTTTCCAGGGTCGGGATGGCCTCCCTGGACTGCCTGCAACCTGATGTCGAGGACCACCAGCTCTCCGCTTGTGTATGGGTGAACTCCTGTAGCCACCTGCGTAACTGGTTGAAGGGAATGGGTACGATTGGTTCAGATCCACAGACAGACGTGCTGGATGCTCTCCTAGCAAGTTCATCCGCTGTGTCGTTACCAAGCGATCCGCTATGTCGTTTTATCCATTGCAGTGTCACTGTGTTGCGGTTAGTTACCGCTACTCGTTCGAGTGCATCGTGACATTCTAGTATTAATCTCGAGGTAACGTATTTTTTCTGTAGGGATTGGAGCACTGAGGCACTGTCTGAGAGTATTCGTATATATGTATCCGTAACTCTCCTGGCTTCTATGGCATAACACGCTTGTATGATGCCCACACACTCCGCCTGGTAGACAGTGTTGAATACTCCAAGCGGACTGGATATGTTAATGTTAAGGTCGTATGAGAAGACTCCGACCCCGGTTCCAGAGTCGGTCTTTGATCCATCGGTGTATACTCTCAACTCTTGCGGGCCTGAGTAATCACACCATTCTTCCGTGAGTATTATGTTATAATGCTTCTGAAAGCAGTGTTGTTTCGGGGCTTTATCGCATGGTGATGCCATCATTGGCTGTCGCCTGATCGCATCCTCTTTTATGCGTATGTGCTTAATTCTAGAGTCCTTGCTCAGTGTTCCCGCTAAACTGAGTCTAAAGGCGGCTAGGGCCGCCTCTTCACGCACAATGAGGTGTAGTGGCGGCAGTCCAAGCATTGCCTGTAGAGCAGCAGTGGGTGTAGTTCTCATGCAGCCATTTATTGCTACACAAGCGAACCGTTGCAGTTTCTCAAGATCCTTTCGGGCTGTACTCAGGTCTGTCCTGGGCCACCAGACCAGTGATCCGTATGTGATAATTGGCCGGATTACTGTGGTGTATAGCCAGTAGGTGACCTTGGGGCTAATCCCCCAATTCCTGCCGAGCAGTCGCTTGCACTGCCACAAGGATATACTGGCTTTTGTGATGATGTAGTAGGTATGTTTCGCCCAATTCAGCTGTTTGTCCAAAAAGATTTGTTTTAGTTGATAGGCTTAGGGTAGTTCCAAAGAAACGCGGTAGTTGTAATGTAGTCAGCTTCCTCTTTTTTGTAAAGAGAATCAGCTCGGTTTTTGTGGGGTTCACCGATAGTTGGTGTTTGTTGCACCAGTCTTCTACTATTTTCAAAGCTTGGCGCATGAGGTTACATAGGGTATTTTCATGGGTGCCATTTATTACTATGGTTATGTCGTCAGCATAGCCCACAGTAAAGTATCCTTTGTCATTGAGGGTTTTGATGAGGTTGTCTACGACCAGGTTCCATAGTAGCGGAGAGAGGACGCCACCTTGCGGGCAGCCCTTTGCCACGATGGCCCTTGTAGTATCGTTCACCGTCACTTGCACAGCTCTCATTTTGAGCATGTTGGTGATCCAGCCTCTCAGTGTTGAATCTATGCCATGTCTGTCGAGTGCCATGTTGATGCTGTTGAACATGGTTTTGTCAAAGGCGCCTTCTATATCAATGAAGGCGGCCAGTGATGAGCACTTGTGGTCCACCGCGCATTCAATTTTGGAAACTACACTGTGTAGTGCTGATTCCGTTGATCTGCCAGTGGAGTATGCATGCTGTTGTTTATGGAGAGGTTTTACCCGAAGAGGTCCGTCACGGATGTGTCTATCACAGAGTCTCACAAGGGTTTTCAGTAGAAATGATGTGAGGCTTATAGGCCTGTAAGCCTTGGGTTGTGTATAATCTGGTTTTCCAGGTTTGGGTATGAAAATGACTTTCACTTCCCGCCACGCAAGAGGTATGTATCTGAGTGCTAAGCAGGCTTGATAAATCTCCACCAGCCATGGTGTCAAAAGATCTGCCCCCCACTGCAGCAGGGCTGGAAATATGTCATCCAGCCCTGCGGACTTATATGGCTGAAAGGAGTCTATAGCCCACTTTATCCGGTCTTTTGTTACTATGTTGTGTGCTCTCGACCAGTCATGCTCCGTTGGGGTCCATCCTGGTTCAGCCTCCCACGTCCTGTCCTCTAAGAGTCTACAGTCTGGAAAGTGAGTCTCAAGAAAGACCTTACTGGTTTCTTGGTCGGTCAGTGTGTATGAGTTGTCTGGTTTTTTCAGTGCGCCAAGAGTTCGGTTCTGATCGGTTGATAGGATCTTCCTTACTCTTGCAGCTTCATTGTTTGTCTCAATGGATTCACAGAATTTCCGCCAAGCGGCTCTCCTGGCAGTTCTGATCTGCTTTTTATATGTGTACTGGGTCTCTTTGTATATCTCCCAGTCATCCTGGAGTCTAGTGTTTTTGGCTCTGTTAAATTGCTTACGCAATGTATCTCTGAGTTTACCTAGTTCAGCATTCCACCAGGGGTTCCTCTCACTCTTAGTTTGTGGCACCCTTAGTTTGCAGCATGCATGGTATGCTTCAATTAGGTATTCTGATAATTTAGTCACGGTGTATTGTTATCATTGAAAGCGTGTATGGTTATCATTGAAAGGTGCCTATCTAGTAGTGAAGCTAGAAGACGTTTATACCCGGGGACGTTGGTGCGCCGCGGGTTTCGCCTCGGTGTGGATTTCCTTGTATTCGTTGCTAGTGTGAAGCAGATTCTTCTATGATCAGAGTAAGAAGGCTCATCCGACACGTGCCAGTTTGTGATAAGATTAGTCGCAATTTCAGTAGCAAGTGTTAAGTCTATAATTGTTTGACCCCGGACTGTTACCCAAGTGGGTTCTGAGCCACGGTTAACAATGTTAAGGTTAGTAGTGAATAAATAAGTGGATAGTACCTCTCCTCTAGGGTTCGGTGCCTCGCTACCGCAGAGCGGGTGGTGGGCGTTCGAGTCGGTGCAGATGATCAGGTCCAGTTTGGCGCGCTCACAGTGTTGCACCAGGTCCGCCATTTCCTTCGGTGGGCAGTCAGCATTCTCGCCTGGCATGTACACCGTGGCTAGCACAATATCTGGAACGCTACCTTCAGTCTTGAGCCTGACGGCTGTCAGATCTCTGGAACAGAATTGAGTAAGTGGTGTGATGGGGATTTCTTTGGGTACGTAGGCGCAGGTTCTTGGTTTCTCCGCGCCGTGTGTGTTAAGAATTAGCTTACCTCCGATATTACCGAGGCCGCATATTCTGTTGTTCCTGATCCACGGCTCCTGGATCAGTGCGATTGTTCGGGGTTTTTCCTCCAGTGCCCTGCGTAGGCTAGCCGTTGCAGTCTGGCTATGTTGGAGGTTGGTCTGGATAATGCTTACGGGCGATGACGGTGGCGGAGTGGGGCTAGTCGGAGATGGATCCATCGAATGGCCTATCCCCCACGTCCACTCCGTGTTGATCCTCAAGGCCTTCATCCGGCGACGAGACCAACAGGTTCTCGTTCCACGCAGGTGATGAGGGCGGTAAGGTGTCAACGTCTTCATCGGCCATTGCCGCTCGGGCTATGTCCTCCTCGAGTTTGGCAATGTCCATGTCCGTCGTCTGTGTCGGTGTCGGTTGGGTCGTCTTACCGTCAGTGCTGTCAGTCTGAGTCACAGGGGATTGGGTCGTGGGCCAGAAGCGAACATATATCGACCCAAGCAGGTAAGATATACGTCGCTCCCGTCCCCGGACCTTCTCAGCTTCCTCCAGTGGCATACCTATGGTCAAGTACGTCCCATAGTTATCTCCACCGACGGTAGTTGCCCTGTACAGTGACCACCTGGCGATGTTTAACCAAATATTCTGACGAATCAGAATATTGTGGAGCCTGGCCACGTCACCCCTGTATCGGGGGACGAAAAGCGAGGCTCGGACACAGGTGGGCACGTCGGACTGTTTCAGTACCGTTAAAGTCTGGTCAGTGTCTGGTAGTCTTATTCCGGGTATATGTTGGGTCAACCAAGTCAGGGCATTGTCGTCCTCGCGCCACATCTGCACAGTGCCTTCCGCTACCCGTGGGTATCCGCGGAAGGCCGGGAGCTGTGACGTCGAGTTCGTGTCTACGCTAAGTAAGAGGTCTAGGTCTTCCAGGCTTGTCTTTATAAAGTCGGCCTCTCCTTTAGTCAGGTCTCTGGAAGGGGCAGGGAAGCAGATCGCTACAGTCAGCCGCGTAGGAATATCCTTCGTGGCTCGCGCATAGGTTCTCTGCTCCCCCTGAGCGGAGTGGACCCTCACCCGTTTGGCATCCCCCTGAAGCGTACTTGAAGACGCCGTATCGTCAGGGCGCTCCCTCTTCGCCGGCCTTGTACCGCTTGGTCCAGGCTGCGGTTCGGAGGTGCCTGGCAAGGTGTCGTTTGCCAGCGACTCCCGGCGTGAGGCTCCAGCTCGCTTACCCCGGTTCCTCCTCGAGGCCCGTCGTGAGCTCTATTCGTGTCGTGGGGTCGTCTGGCGTCCCCGGCAGACTCTGTTGCAAGTGGAGGTTTTTCGCGCTGGGTTGCCCCTTCGCGTACTTGCCCCCGCTCGCATGGCTCCGCGTCCGGCCGCTTTTCGCGCTGGGTTTCCCCTTCGCGTACTTGCGGCTGGTCGCGTACCATCTCTCCGGCGTCCGATCGCACTTCGCGCTGGCTAATGCCTTCTCGGGTTTTGCGCTCTCGGTCGCCTCCTTTCCTCTCCCGGGCCAAGATTTTTCAGCGCTTTCTGCTGCGTACTCTATCAACGTCAACCGGGAGAGTGGTAGAGCTGCCAGGTCCGACATCCTTCCCCGTCTCGCTCCGTCTGTCTTGGTCATCATCAGGGTAGGGTGGTATTGTGCGGAAGACCGCACAATACTCTGTTGCCAGATATTCATGGGAGGCATGCACTGGGTAGTGGGTGTTGGCGCGTGGGACGCAGCCGGGAATGAATTATTAAGCGCGTTCGTCGCAGCCGGTGTTGGGTCTATGGGCGCGTGTGTCGCAGCCTGTGTAATGGGCGCTGAATCAGCAGCCTGCCGCAGAGAGCGCGGCACCAAAGAGCAGTTGGGTGCCCAAGATTACGATGGGGGCTGACCGCCGGAGCGGCGTGGGATTCCCCGGCTTGGCCGGGACCCACCTGGGTACTTAACTTACCTTGTTGCTTCATTTTTGGTGGGGGGTGGGCTTTTTTGGGGATCGAGGTTGCCCCTCCTCTAGGACCGATGGGATATAGGGTTGGAGGGAAGGCTTTTGCTCAACAGAGGATGCGGGTTTGGGGGTCACCCTAGGCCTGGGATTTGGCCTAGGGATTTTGGAATCGACGGGATGTGTGGATAAGGATAGGTGGCTAGGACATAGAAACATAGGAAAGGGGGTATATGGGTTACCCTAAGCCTGGGATTTGGCTTCGGAAACTTCTCTTGTCCGGGATCTTCTAAAAGATGCTCCGGGCACGGGACTCGACTTAACAGTCAGTCTCGTACCCGAAGTTGGGCTATCCGCAACCTGCCCACCCGCTCGGTTGCAGGAGAAGAAGTGCCTGGCAGTTCGGGACGCTCCACCACGGATGTACGTATACATTCGCGTTGGAGCGACCCAGACTCCCCCGACTAGCAGCACCCTAATTGCGTTACACATTATCGATCGGAGTTGGTTTCAATTTGAAACAAATTGCTAATCCATTGCTTCATGTGTTCGAAAAATGTGTCTGCTCGACAACGTAAATAACGTAATGAATGTTGTTGAACTGTCAAAATGAAACCAACTCCAATTGATAATGTGATATGCAATTAGGGTGCTGGTCGTGGTATTGATGCGTGCGGTAGGTAGTTATGCGTGATATAATGGGGAAGTGGAGCAAAAGAGTCACTGAATGGTATCCAAGGAACGGTAAAAGAAGATAAATTGAATCATTTGAAGATACTGTTGGAGATGCTGAAGATTGTAAGACTATCATTGCATTGTATAGACTCAATCTCCTTTGTATTATATAATTGCATAGCACATGTGTGTGAGTACTATGTACATACTCTAAAGCTACCATTTACTGGGTACGTATTTGTTTGACTTGAATGTGCCCTGGCGACTGAGAGTATGTGACGCTCACACTAATGTCTCGCTGATGGTGGCGCGTGTTGGATCATTTAGCCAATCCATGCGTCAGGTTCGTGAATAAGCGCTGTCAGTGAAGGCTGGGCATACCTTAGCGGTCAGGGCTTATTTTAATTTAATTTAAATATTTGAATTGTTTTTTTTTAAGGACGCTTTTAACGTTCTGCATCGTTCTCACATATGAAATTTCAAGATGAATGATGTAACCATTATTTTGTAACCATATCTTGATTTAAAAGAGTGTCCGTGGAGTATCTTGCCCGTTCTTCTCCATAGGTACCTACTATGCTTTGGAATGGGCGCCTAGCATCATCATTCATTCATCTTTCTGACTGACCGACCCCTTGACAATTCAAAAGTGCCTGTAATTGGTTTAATTGAAATAAATGCTTTGAGTTTTGAGATGCGGAAGACAACACTCAAGTTGGGAAGACGAACTAAAATTGTCAGCAGTACCAAACTGGAGAAGGGTTACTCATGACAGACAACAGTGGAAATCGTTGGTGCAGGCCTTTTACAAATGCACGCCGAATTAAAAGACATTTTTTAGTTTTTAATTTTTATAGTTTTTTAATATTTTGAGCAGAAGTGTAAATGTTAGTTTTTTTTTTTCGGAATAAAGGGCTTATTTATGTATTTACATGTATTTTCAATACTCAATATAATAGGTTGGGGAAAAAGTTTCTTCGCATTTTTTAAGAAAATTGAAAACATTTTTTAATATACATTATTTACATTTATCTAAAGTATGTTGGTACCATTTTGTTCGGTAACTTTCTGCCATCTTGTAGGTAGGGACATGATCCCATTGCTATAGAAATTTTGGGACTTCTGATCAAAATACCGCGACAAGTGGTTTTGGCAGTCCTCTCGTGATGTTAACCTGACACTGCCTAAAGAATCTGAAGAGACCGAAACAGGTGGAAATCTGAAAGTGCAAGGTCAGGACTATACGGCGGATGCATTAACACCTCCCAGCCAAACTCTCTTAATTTTTGCTGAGTGGCTAAAGATGTGTGAGGTCTAGCGTTATCATGATGAAAAACCACACCCCTTCTGTTGATTAATTCCGGCAGCTTTCTCTCAACTTCTTGCTTTAATCTCATCAGTTGTTCGCAGTAGAGTTCAGAATCGATGGTCCTGCCTCGTGGTAACAGCTCATAATCAATAATGCCTTTCCAATCCCACCACACACACAGCATCACCTTGTTGCGAGTGAACCCGGGTTTTGCCACAGTCTGTGAAGCCTGACCGGCCTTTGACCACGACTTTTTTCGCACGTTCTTGTCGTACGTGATCCACTTTTCATCTCCAGTTAGTAACTTATTCAAAAATGGTTCGGTTTCATTACGTCGTAATAAAGAATCACAAATGAGTACACGGTTCATTAGGTTTCTTTCAGTGAGCTCGTGAGGTACCCAAATATCGAGCTTTTTTGTGTACCCAGTTTTTTTCAAATGAGCCAAAACTGTTTTGTGGTCAATCCCCAGTTCTTCAGCTACGTTGTAACTACTGATATGCCGATCTTGCTCCACTTTTTCAAAAATGGCATCCGTTTATCCGTGATAGGGCGACCAGAGCGTCGTGCATCTTTGGCATCAAAATTTCCGGATTGAAAACGCTTAAAACAAATTTGTGCTACTCTCACAGACACTGCACTGGGTCCATAAACATCGCAAATTTTTTTCGCGGCTTGCGTTGCATTTTTACCTTTTTTGTAGTAAACTTTTAAAACGTATCGAATTTCTTCATTAGATTCACTCATCTTAACAGTACGAAAAACAAATGAAAATCACACTTTTTCCTAATTTGAATTTGGAATTATGTTCTTTAAAATTTAAACTTTCAATGATACCAAAACCAGCCAGATACAAATAGTATAGCCAAAGATATTTTATTTTAAGTTCATACATACTATAATGCGAAAAGACTTTTTCCCCAACCTAATATTTATTTGCGTTCCACAATGTTAACGTAGTTGTAGGTACGTTATAAAATATACATAATTTTAGATCATTGTGGACCCTGTCGGGCACAGCAAGATAGGATAGAGGAAGAGGGCTATTATTATATTATTATTTGAAAAAAGTAAAATATAAATGTTTTTCTACTACTCACTTCCACTTTGATTTTATTTATTTCGTCATGGTGAAGGTTCTGTAGGGTTTACTTTCGACATCCACGCAGAGGAAGCCGCGGCATAAAGCTAGAACAATATAAAAAAGTGTTATGAATGTTATTGAGAAACATTCAAATAATTCAAAACGTATATCCGCATGTACACACAGTACATTTTTTCGGCAAAATGTATCCGAATTTCTCGTAGTTAGAAACTTGGCAACATTATTTACAATAAAGGCGCACGCGCCGACGTCCCTGCCACAAGAAAATAACATAACTACACAATAAACACCGAAAGATAAATACATACGATACACTGGGCCACATATTATGGGGACCCGGTACATTTACTTATTCATAAACCCATGATTAACTCAATAAAATTACAATTCAATAAAATAAAATTCTACAGTGTAGAAAATGACTATGACTACAGCATAGACACTTATTAAGAAACTATTTAGTTTTATTTTGAAAGCGCTACTGTAGGCAGCACTTTTTATGTCTAAAGCATTGATATATTAGAGGAAGATATGTTACGCGCTAACATCGCAATCACTAAACCTAGACTCGGCGCACGACTACATGCACCAAAACTCGCACATTTGTGATCATAGTCGCAAACCTACAGTTACAGACAGACAAGGATAGATATAGGAGCCGGCGCTGTCGTGCAAGCGAAATCGCGTTAGTCGTCAAATGCTCCCAGAGGGTCATGGCCATCCGGCTAGTTCGGGGATACCGCACGGTCTCCTGTGAGGCGGCGAGCCTCCTTGCCGGATTACCGGGGAGATCTGGAGGCAAAAGTCCTCGCGCACGTGTGAGAGTGGCGCGAGGGAGCGAAACGCCAGGGCGTAACTCCGTTGCCGCGAGAAATCACGGTACGGCGGACAGAGCTCCGGCGGAATCTCACGGCGACATGGAGAGTGCGATTTTCGCAACCCAGCGCTGGGCACGCCACAATTGCGGCGATAAGTCACCTCTTTGAGGAGTGGTTGGAGTGGCGCCACGGCGTCCTCACCTTCCGCCTGACGCAGGTCCTCACCGGACACGGTTGTTTCGGGAGGTTCCAGTTTCGGAAAAGGCGGGAGGAAACGCCCGGGTGTCACCATTGTGTGGATCGCCCGGAGGACACGGTGGAGCATACTGTGGAGGTCTGCCCGGCTTAGGCGGAGCACTGCCGTGTTCTCGCGGAGGCGATCGGCGGCGGCGATCTCTCGCGTCCAAACCTGGTCCAGGCCATGGTGCGGAGTGAGAGTGCATGGGAGGCCGTCATCTCCTTCTGCGAAGCAGTAATGCTCGCAAAGGAGGAGGCGGAACGCGCGAGGGAGAGGCAACAGTCGCGCCCTCGCGCCCCTAGCCGCCGCAGGAACGCCTGGTCGGCGGAAATCTATTGCTGATTCCCAGCCACCGTAGGCGCGGGCTTGCAGACGACGAGTAATGGGCAGCTCGCCGTCCGGTAAGGACCAGGCCCGGGTCGACGGCGCGTTGTGTCCCACGCGCGCCTCAATGAGATGTCAGCAGTGACGGGGTCCAACAGGGCCGATGCCGCCGGGGTCGCGGGTAGTTCGAAAGAGATACCGTGGCCCTGGCACGGGCAACTGAAGGAAAACGGGTGGATTTTAGTCATAAAAAGACTGACACGACCTCTTCCGCCCAGAGCGGGAGAAGTCATTTGATGATTTCCCATCCACAAAAAAAAAAGCCGTCAAATGCTTACGATTATGTATGATGCATGTCTATCTCGTGCTCACAAACATGGCGAAGCAAATATAGAATATTATTATAATTTTCAACAAATTAACATTTTTGGCTGTACCCACCCACTGACGCGTCCCGCTCCCCGCGCGACGTCATTAGGATTTTCCTTGAGATTTTTATCGGCGCGCGACGGGACGCCTAGCCACTTATCCACGGCTTGTACACAAAACATTCCTATGAATCGCTATAAAAGTAATTACTGTTTCTTAAAGTGGATAGACTAGGCTTTTTTTTTTATGGATGAGAAATCATCAAATGACTTCTCCCGCTCTGGGCAAACGCCAGTTCGATTGGTTTACTAAGGTCAACTGTGTGCGTTTAACATAAGTTGTGCGGTCCACGTCAAGGATTGCGAACCTTATCATCCTAATTTATACATCAATGGTCTAAAGGCATCCTGTTGAATAATTTTACGGACTGGTATCGTGGACTGTGTTTAACAATTCATAAGTTTTGATTAGTAAAATTTTTATTCTACAGATGGCTTCCCTTATCTGCCGTTCTTCTACTGTCTCATAGTATTGTATATTTTTGGCTATATTACTTAAAAGCCAGTACATAAAGACTTGGTACTGTAAGTATGCCTAAATTGATAAAATGTTGGCGGCAACTTTCCCTTTGTGAGATGAGGAGTATGGTACGAATTGCACGTTTTTGTAGTACGAAAGCACTTATAAAGCTCTTCTGTTATTATATTCAGAGTAACTTCCCCAAAAAAGTATGCTATATCTAATTTTTGACTCCACTAGCGCACTGAGGGTAAATCCTGTTGGATGCCCTCCGTCTGAGGAGAACAGAGGGTTATAACGGACTCCTGTTTCTTTACTAAATGTACCTTGTGTGGACGCCAGTAACGTCACGGACCCTGAGCGACTTCATGTATAGTTAGGAGATGGCATTTTCGAGTGGCCACCGCTAACTGTACCTTACCAAGACACCGCTACTTGGGTATATTTAGTAGCAACATTTTAAAATAAATCATTACTAAATATACCCTATTTCGATACTAAACACTTAGGATGCAAGAGCGAGCAAAGCGAGCTCGGGACTTTGGGCACCTCGACTCGGACAGGTTAGGTTCGAAGGTTCTAGGTTCAAGAAAAAAAAAACAGGTGAGTCAAAATAAAATTAAAGGGTAACCTATTATTATTTAACGCTTAAAACGCTCGCCATTAATTTTCCAAATCTTCGAATCATGGCTCGTAAAAAAACGATACCTACTACAGCTATTCACGACTCCAAATAAAACTTTTTATAGGTAGGTACCTATTATTTTTTATTTCATTAACCCTTTACAATTAATGCAAGGTCACACTAGAACCCTAATGAACTGAATAAACTGCCATTTAAAGAAAGAATATCAGTTTTTTAGGGTTCCGTACCTGAAAACGATAACACGGAAACTTTATGGGAACCCTTGAATAACTATGAGGGTCACTAGGCGAGGCAATAAGAAAATAAAAAAAAAATTTTTTGCAAACTGTAGGTACCGTGTGACATACTCGTATCAAATGAAAGGGCTTACTGTGAGGGTCCCAAATGATGACCATTCTCCCCACCATATCTCCGAAACTACTGAGCATTAAATTTTGAATAAAAAATACAGAAAATGGTTCTGTACTTATAGATTACAGGAAAACTTAGAAATCTGTGGTTTAAAAGATCGACGTCAGGTGCACCCCGAGGCTTGGTTTGGTTAGGTTCCTTTAAACCCTATGTGAAGAGAAATAGGAGCCCCGCTGGGCGAGGCTCCGTCGACCTGCTATCAGTTTTATTGCTTGGTTGCTTGGAGAAGTATAAATGAAAAACCGGCCAAGTGCGAGTCGGACTCGTGCACGAAGGTTTCCATACCATTATCTATAAAAAGGGAAAAAAAATGACGTTTGTTGTCTGGGAGCCCCCCTTCAATATTTGTTTTATTTTAATTTAATTATTTATTTTTAAACTGAATATATAACTTAATATTCTGTGAATATTTCAAGCGTCTACCTGTTGCCGTTATCAATATCGAGCAAAAACGAGCAAAACAATACACGTTTTTGTATGGAAGCCCCCTTCAATATTTATTTTATACAGTTTGTTAGTATTTATTGCTATAGCGACAACAGAAATACATCATCTGTGAAAATTTCAACTGTCTAACTATCACGGTTCATGAGATACAGCCTGGTGACAGACGGACAGACAGACGGACGGACAGCGGATTCTTAGTAATAGGGTCCTGTTTTACCCTTTGGGTATGGAACCCTAAAAATGTATAAATGATAAAATATCATGTGAAACATTTGTACAGAGAAGTATTAAATGTTTGTCAAATGAAACGTTTGCGGAATAAGTTATTTGTGAAATGAATAGTTTATGAAACGTTGGTTGTAAACAAAAATTATTGTCAAATGACTTTTGGTAAAACTTTAGTGAACCGTGCGTGGTCCGACACGCACTTGGCCGGTTTTTATTCATTGTTTTATTATTTTAAATTATTTGTGTACACCTCCATGGAAAAACATATGACCAGGCCAGGCGCACTCCGCATTTTAGGTGTGAAGCTACAAGTACGCGGCGGGCTCGACTTGTCGAGCTAATTCAGTGTGGGCTGCCGCGCACAGGCCAGCTCGCATGTTAGTTCAAAACTCACTCACGCGCCGCATCGTAAATCAACACAACCCTAACGAGTCAAAAAGTATAAGAGTTAAAGAGAGGCAACTTGTAGGTGAGTATAACTGTAGGTAATTAACGCTGTGCGACCTGAATTGCACTTTATTGTGTCGTAGCAAGATTTATTTATTTAAATGACTTTGCGGAGTGAATCTTCTGTACTTGTACTATTATATATTCTATGACATGACTATGTTAAGTACACAATAAAAAATAATATATATTTTTTTAATTAAATTCAGTCAGTGATATGGTGACTGAAAAATTATTGGTTTATGCCTTCGATAAGTGCACGAAGTCGTGTGAGGAGGTATTTATATAAATAGCCTTATTAAGCACCCTAGACAGTGTTGTTAGTGATAATGTGGAAGCGACTCGTGGTACTAGCTATAGTGGCGAACACGGCTTTGATAACGCCCTCGGAAGGTACGATCTCTTTTCAAGATGCTTTGAGTTATTTTATTCATAGGTAACACACATGATTTTACAAGGATTTATGTTTTATAAAATATTGGTTTTAATAATTGAATAAACAACAATATATAATATAAATAATATAAGGTCCCATTAAAATAGATGAACAAATTTTAATACAGCGTTCAGTACGTCTAACTAAAGATATCCAAGCGAAAAAAAACACTGATTAAAGTGATTTAATTTTGACCTGAAATAATAAAAAAAAAAACGCGGCGGGCGCGGGCGGTGACGTGGTCACGTGCGCCTGCACATTTGTAGGATCAGAATTATGAGATATCAAAGACATGGATTTGTTTATGTGTAACCAACATTTTTAGTGTACTTTCGTTAGCTGATTTTTTTTTCTAAAATAATAATAAGAAAAACGCATTAAATACTCTAGTATTTAATGCGTTTTTCTTATTATTATTTTTATCGTTGTCCTATAATTCCAAAAGAATATCCATCTATTTTAATGGGACCATAAAAAGAATCAATATATTGCTTTATTGATAAACAAAGCTATGATATTAAATATCCTGAGCGAGTCATAATCCGAACTGAGTATTTTTGTAGATGAATATTTATAGTGTTTTGTAGATAAATTGTTATAGTAGTCAACGTAAAAGTATAAATACAAATCTCAATTTTGTAGGGAACCTGAAAATCGTAAGTAAAAACAAAGTGTTGTAATCAGACTAAAGGTTTTGTATACGACAGCACTGGAAAATGTATCCGCCCGAATCAATGCGTTCAATGCGGTTGCGGTTGAAAGAATCCAAGTCGCTTTCGTCATGGCAGTTCTCTTATAGCAGCTTTGATGAAGACCCCACTGCGTGACGACCCTGGCCCATCTGTCTTGATCCATAGACAGATTAAATTACAAAAAATGTCTTCAGTGTGAAAAAAGTTTTAAAAGTATCGTTGTTATTTGTATTCTATTTTGGTATATTAGGGGTTAAAGTATGAAATTGCCGATTTGTACTGAAAAATTGAAATTCGTATTTTTTTTAATTTAACATATTTATTTAATCAAAATAATTACCATTATTATCTATACATTGCTGCCATCTAATAGGAAGGTCATATAAGCCTTTGCGATAGAACTCTCATGATTCGACAAAGTGTGAAAGCATTTTGTACTGCCTCCTGAGAAGAAAACTTTTTATCACGTAGAAAATTGTCCAAATCACGAAACAAAATGGTAGTCCGTTGGAGCAAGGTCTGGCGAATACGGAGGGTGACGAATGGTTTCTAATTGCAGTTCCTGTAGAGTTAAAACGGTTTCTCGTGCTGTATGAGGTCTCGCGTTATCATGGAGCAATACCTAATGGTGAAGATCGATTCATGAGTCGGGGCTGTTTCACTGCTAGTTTTGCTATCATTGTTCGGAGTTCAGCACAGTAGACATCTGCCGTTATTGCTTGACCAGATCGGAGAAAGCTATAGTAAATAACACCATGCTGAGACCACCAAACAGTTACCATTACCTTTTTATTGGTAAACTTTGCTTTAGGACACTGTTGCGGCGTTTGACCTGGGGTCAACCATTGCATTTTTCGCTTACGGTTATCGTAAAGAATTCACTTTTCATCACATGTCACAATTCGATCCAATATTCCTTCATTTCTGTATCGATTCCACAAGGCAACACGCGTTTCATTCTGCAGATCAGTCAAATCATGAGGCACCCATTACTCATATTTTTTTATTTTATTGATTTGACGCAAATGAGTCGATGTTGTTGGTAAGGTAACGTTAAACCATGCCGCTAATTCCTGGGTAGTTTGGCTCGGATCCGCTTCCACCATCTTTTTCAATTCCTTGTTATTCACCTGTGTGGGCGGTCTTCCACGTGGTTCGTTCTTCAAATCAAAGTTTCCATCACGAAAGCGTTTAAACCAAAATCGCACGGTGCGTTCTAATGAACGCAACATTGATATTGCGAGCTGTTTCTGCCGCGTTCGTTCCGCGTCGGAACTCGTATTCAAAAATAACTCGAATTTTCGAAGTATCATCTTTCTTGTCTAAGCTGAATAAAAAAAACATCTGAAAGTCGATAATCGAATGTTGCACATTTTTTAAAAGAAGAACTTCATAGGTACCATGTGAAAAAAGTTTCACTCAAAAATCTCAAACCATGAAGGTTCTATGTCAATTCGAAGTTCCTAATACAATAAACGGCAATTTCATACTTTAACCTCTATTATAAATATTTGTAATACAAATTAATGATAGGAAGATAATTATTTTATGTCTGAAAGAATATTCCATAACAATGAAAATTCCAAAAAAATAATGTGAAAAAGCTGTGTAAAAATAATCATAGAATTTTTTAATTCGATTCCCATAATTTTTTAATGAAAAAAACAGTAATTATAACTCGAAAAGTACCTATCGAGAATTGTGAAGCACAAAGAGTTTCTCAAGGCAGTCAGGATTTTCAAATAAAAAAAAGAACAACACAAGATTTAACTAAATGTTTTTTTTGTTGATAATTAATCAATAATTCATCATTAATCCATAATTCATTCATACATTCATTAATCAATAATTCATAATTCATCAATTCATTGACTAATTTTCAATTAAAAAAATATTACTTTTTCCAGATGTATTCCATTTCGAAGCACGTACTTACGGAATCTATTCATCGCATTCTGTATAACATGTCTAAACATGGCGAGCTCAATTTTTCTTTTAGCTCGGCTATATTCCTTGGAGTATATTTACGTAAAGTTTGCTCTTAAGATACTCCCACAAGAAAAAGTCTACGGTAGTCAAATCTGGTGACCGCGTAGGCCATGCAATATCACCAAAGCGAGATATCAATGTTTACAGTACAGTACAGTTCACGAAGTTGGTATAGACCAACTTCGTGAACTGTTTATTCAAAAAGTGGCTCTAGCAGTGTGGGGACTGGCTCCGTCCTTGTGAAACCACGTCCGTGAACTGTAGGCACGCAGGATGTGTGTGAAGATAAAAGGCCGCTGCCCTTTTGCGTATTGATATGCGCGGATTGGGACGAACGCTAGCTGCAACTTCGTTTGTTGTTTCTTCCGCTCTTCAAGTTCTGCTCGAGCCCAGACGTGGTTGATTTATAGCGGGATTTTATTTTCGCTTAGTCCATCTCGTAAACATCAGATATTGTAGTAGGAACCAAACTGCCTGCGAGCCGTAACGTACGATTCTCCTCCGTTCAAAAACGCTTTAGTAGCGTAGGTACGCACGGTGCGCGCCCGACCGGCAGGTATACCTCCACCTAAACCTTGTGGGATGTTATGTCATATGATGTAATATATTTTCTATCCGGCTCAAAACACATTGTAATAATTTGATTTTTAGCGCCAGTCTGCAGTATAAATGAAGTCTACGATATTTGCGCCAACGGTGGATGTCAGAAAAGAAACTGCTCTCAATTAGGAGAACCTCTTTTTTTTTCAAATCTCTATTTTATTCTCTGCAGCGCCAAAATGTGGTGAGAACCAGAGACTGGAAGACTGTCCAGATTGGTTGTGTACGCCGCAATATTGCTCCCAACTAGGCTACCCAATAACTTGCCCAGCAATCCAGGGTGACTCCAGTGGCAATCAAACCAGCTGCCCAGGAAGACCAGGCTGTGTTTGCATTGATAACTATGTTAGGCATGATTGCGGGGAATGTATTCCTATCGATGAATGCCGTAAGTAATAGGCCATTTATTTTTTTTATTTTTTTACATTTTTAACCAGAGTTTCTGAAGCTTATTCAATGGCTAAGTAGTGTGGGGGCTGGAAATTATCCCATGGAAACGCACTACGGGGACAAAAAGTATATGTCTTCACCGAGGTCTTGGTCTATCTATGTTTCAAATTAATTAATCGAAATCCATTAATGGACACTCCTACCAACTTATCTGTGAAATGGCGAAAATTGGAACTACGGCCGTCATGTTGAAATGTCATTCGATTGTGCCGATGCATGTCATTCGATTGTGTTGACGCATCGACGGTGCCGTCCTCTTTCAGTTCACAGATAAATTGGTAGGACTGTAGATGGATATGGATTTATGTGGATGTCAAGTCATTTGATTGGCTATTGTCATTGTGGACAAGCAATCTCAATAGCAATTATGTTAATGTAAAAATAGCAGATTTACTTTTCTGAATCTTGTATCAAGCTTTCAGAAATTGGGTATTAAAAATATAAAAATATAGAAACAAACAATTTCAAATACCTAAGTTGAAATTATTTGTCGCCTCTCCCATAGGCAAAAATTTCGAACTTTCATGCAAACTTTCATACAAACTTTCATCCTCATTAAACCCCTTCAGGGGATTAATTTTCAAAAATCCTTATGGCTCACCTTTGTCTACATAGAAACTCTTTGAGAATAGTCATGCACCCTGCGGTTTAGGCTGTACGTTGTCTGTCATTGAGTGAATGAATTAATTAAGTAATGAATAAACTACAGATTTTAATTATGTAGATTAACAACTTCAGTTAATACAACAAAATATTTAAAATTGTATAATTATTTCACTACTACATATTTCGTTTACAGCATCGTGCGGAGGGGATCCTAATGCGGTATCAGGTTGTGGTTCGAACTGCGGCAGACTTTGCTCCAACTACAAGAAAAAGAACGTTTTCTGTCCGTTAATATGTAAAATTAATGGCTGCGATTGTAGAGATGGATTCGTATTCGATAGCAATTTAGATAAATGTGTCCGGCCTGAAGATTGTAGTAAGTAGTTTGAGTAAATTTTTGTACTTATTATATATTGACTGCCTCGCCTCGTTGGTCTAGGGGTCGTGAGTGCTACTGCTGAATATGAGGTCCTGGGTTCGATTCCCAGGTCAGACATAGTGCTATTGGGTTTTTTTATCAGGAATTTCTCAGTAGCAGCCCGGAGTCTGGATTTGTTCTCGGTTGATGGAAGTAGGCTTGCCCCCTATGATATAGAACTTAAACATAACAGGCGAAATGTGGGTGTACTATATAGTCAGGTACACCTCTGCCTAATCCTTCTGGGATTCATGATCTTATGTTTTAGTGATGTAATATGTTCTCTATCCGGATCAAAACACAAAATAACTGTAATAATTTGATTTTTAGCGCCAGTCTGCGGTTTAAATGAAGTCTACGATATTTGCGCCAACGGTGGATGTCAGAAAAGAAACTGCTCTCAAGTAGGAGAACCTATACTCTGTATAGATCCTATAAAGTGCATCGGAGGATGTGTTTGTGAAGAAGGATACTTACGAAACAAAAGCGGTATTTGCGTACCTGCAGACCAATGTCCACGTAAGTGTTTAATTTCCAAATAAGTATAGTAAACAAAAGAGATAGCTGGTTATCCAAGCAAAACCTGGTTCCTCTTAATCCGAATACCTACGTTTACAGCACCCGTTTGTCCCAAAAACGAAGTCTTTGATACATGTGCCAATGGAGGATGTAAAAGATCAGAATGTTCGGAATTAACAGGCTCCATCATTTGTAGAGATCCAATCGAATTTATAGGAGACTGCGTTTGTGTTCAGAAATCAGAAATCATTTATTTGCCAATAATGTAGGTGTACAGATATGATGGTTGTTTTGTTGAGAGTCCCGATACATTTTGCCTTACGGCATGCAAAATTATTTTAATTTACATAAGCAACATTAAGTACTATTAAAAATACTCATATTATTCAAAAAAAAAAACGCTCAAATACCAATTTCAATATATTAAATTTAAAATTACAATAAATTCAATCAAAAATTTAATAAATAAAATAAATTATGATCACAATTAAAAAGATAGAGATGTCAGTAAATTTAACATACACTTACCAGAAAAAATAAAATAGAATAAAATAAACATATGCAACATTACTATTAAAAATACTCATACCACCACACACATATCAATCATTAAAATACAAATTTCGACTGATTAAATTTAAAATTACATACAATAAATTCAATTAAAAAATGACAATAAATAAAATAAGCTAGAACTTCAATATAACAAAAGGTAGAGATGTCATTAAAACACAATCACAATGAGCAGCCTTAACACCGTTAACAGAAAGATTTGTCATTAACAAAATCTTTAATTGCGTAGTAACACTTGTCCAGTAGCAGTTTTGTTAACTTTTTTTTATAAACTTTAATCGGTAATTGTTTTAAATGTCCCGGTAGTTTATTATATATAAGAGGACCCATGGTAAAAATATTTTTTTTAAGTAAAGACGTTTGAAAACCACCTGTGTAAAGTAGATTTTTATATTGTGCCCTTACTGGTCCTGAGCGTTGTCTTCTATCCACTACTGACGTAAACAGGTGCTTGTTCGTTCTAACGAATAGGGCAACTTCTATTATATACAACGATGGTAATGTAAGTATCCTTAGAGATGTAAAAACAGGTTGACAGCTTTCTGTAGTTTTAAGACCTGTCATTGATCGAAGGCAACGTGTTAAAGGATTTTTACGAAATGAAGATGGAGCTTGTGTACCTACCAGAAAGTGAATGCAAACGTGAGTATGCCAGATTTAATTTTAATAGGCCATAACATCTTATCTTCGCATTCGTCTAAGCCTTATGCAGTATTTATAGTCACCATTATTGTTGATGAGGGATGAATTCGTCTTGTAAAGCCCTGTTTTTCTCTCTCACAGAAACAATAATGGCTCCAACACGTGATAAAACGATTCCATTACTGATTTGAAGACTTCTTCAAGACATCTTACCATGATAACTTACGTGAAGTGAGCTGTCATTCCACTCGATTTTTAAACCCTTATTAAATTTGGCAGGTCTCTTTTGTAAAAATGTCACCGTGTCACGTTTTGGGTTTAAAAATTTGTATATAATTTGCGTCTGAGAGGTTAAAAATAAATATGACTAAAACAAACATAATACAATTTCAGACATACAATGCAAACATAAAATCACTAGACATTCATTATAAAGATTCTCAATTGACCACTGACGATAATTGTGTATTCTTGGGTGTAACGATCGATAAAAATTGCAATTGGAAAACGCACATAGATAAAATTCTTGTAAAAATAGATCGTTTTATATATGTCTTGAGAAGAATTAGACAAACAGTAAACTGTGATACTGCAATGCTGGCTTACCATGGTTATGTATCGTCCGTAGTTAGATACGGCATTGTTATATGGGGTAACTCAGTAGATAATGACAGAGTTTTTAAAGCTAAAAAAAAAATGTATCCGAGCAATTTGTGAAGCTCATTTTTTAGACAGCTGTAAGCCACTATTTCAAAAACTTAAAATTCTACTTTTGCCATGTTTATATATTTTTGAAATATGTATTTTTGTTAAGTGAAATTATAATTTATTTGAAACTAGCACCGACGGGCTAAATACAAGAACAAGGCATAAAGATAGACTTCGGCTGCCACCAATAAAACTAAATTTTTTTAAGAAAAATGTATACCGCATGTCGATTATTGTTTACAATCATTTACCAAATAGTTTTCAAGACCTACCGCTGACAATGTTTAAAAAAATACTTTTCAAACTACTACTATTTAAAAGATATTATACCATTAAGGACTATTTAGAAGACAAATCAATAGAATCTGTAATTTGTAACTTAGAATAATTGACATCGCATGATTTTAAATACATTTGCACGCCACGTTATGGCAGGGTATGCTGAAATTAAACAACCTAACACCCCTATGTACCATATTCTAGCAAATAAATATTTTGATTTGATTTGATTTATAAAAAAAATGTAGGTATTTACTTCCAAATGAGCGCCACTACAATCTACAACAATTCGTTAAAAAAAGTAACTCTATTGAAAAAACAAGAAGTTTTTAATTTTGATGCTGACGCTGGCAAAATATTGGCCGCATTAAAATCATATTAATTAAGTATTATCATTAATCAATCGATTTGAATCGATTTATAAACAAATACAATAACCTCAGCGGCATACCCACGGGACTTTACTGGTATTGTAATCAAAAATCAACTAAAAGAAAACATATATGAAAATAATGACTAATGTGTTCTCGTAAAGTTCACACTTTACACAGTCGGTTTTTAATTTTTTAAACTTACTTTTTAATTTTACACTTTTTCTCTTACTGTATTAAGTAACGCTTTAGGTAACGGTCGTTTGGGCACGCCACAATTGCGGCGATAAGTCCCCTCTTTGAGGAGTGGTTGGAGAGGCGCCACGGCGTCCTCACCTTCCGCCTGACGCAGGTCCTCACCGGACACGGTTGTTTCGGGAGGTTCCTGTTTCGGATAAGGCGAGGGGAAATGCCCGGGTGTCACCATTGTGTGGATCGTCCGGAGGACACGGTGGAGCATACAGTGGAGGTCTGCCCGGCTTGGGCGGAGCACCGCCGTGTTCTCACGGAGGTGATCGGCGGCGGCGATCTCTCGCGTCCAAACCTGGTCCAAGCCATGGTGCGGAGCAAGAGTGCATGGGAGGCCGTCACATCCTTCTGCGAAGCAGTAATGCTCGCGAAGGAGGAAGCGGAACGCGTGAGGGAGAGGCAACAGCCGCGCCCTCGCGCCCCTAGCCGCCGTAGGAGACGCCCTGGGCGGCGGGAATCTATCGCCGATTCCCGGCCACCCCAGTAGGATATTATTGGGCATTCTACCCCACTTTCCGTTCCATCGTCTCACTGCGTTCGACTCAGTCACTGTGGGTTAGAATACCCAATAATATCAATGAAATCCAGACAGTAAAATACTGGTTCTGCGCGTATTCCACGCGATGTAATGGAAACATTTTTCAGTGCATGGCTTACACGCTAATCCACTTTTTGAATCTCGTTTGGTTGCGAATGGAACGGAAATAGGTCTAAAAATACCTAATAACATAAATGATGGATTTACAAAGTGAATGGACAGAAGATTTGTTCCACCAACAGATGCAAGATTCGGTGAAATCAAATTTAGAAAACACTCACTTTCTTATATTGAAGGATAGCCATGGTGAAGTTGCTCGTACATTTGTACGAGTTAGCGACAATGAGTTATAAATGTCGATGTAATACATTAATTAACTCATTATTAATATAACGTTTCAAGCAGTCGTCATGAAATTTGTAAAACAACCACATTCGTTACATGTAAACAATCTTTTTATTCATTCTCAGGAGACTGGTTTTCGTCATGGAGAATTATTACCAAAATCAGTACGATGTATCATTTGCGGTCCGTCAAATTGTGGAAAAACGAATTTATTAATTGGTCTTCTTATACACGAGAATGGTTTAAGATTTCAAAATGTTTATGTTTATTCAAAAACCTTGCAACAACCCAAGTACATTTTTTTAGAAAAAGTCTTGCAACGAGTACCTGGCATTTCATTTCAGAAATATCATGAAAATGAGCAAGTACTGAGTGTTCGGGCCGCAAAACCGAATTCTGTAATTGTATTTGATGATGTTGCTTGTGAAAATCAAAGTAGTATGCGTGATTATTTTGCTATGGGGAGACACAAGTTCATCGATTGCTTTTATCTAAATCAGACGTATAGTAAAATCCCTAAGCAGTTAGTAAGAGACAACGCAAACCTAATCATACTTTTTAAACAAGATGAAAGAAATATGAGACATGTTTATGAAGAACACGTCAACACTGACATGACGTGGATTGAATTTCGTGAAATGTGTTCAAAAATATGGAGTATACCTTTCAGTTATGTTGTAATTAATAAAGATTGTTCAAAAAACAAAGGATGTTATAGAAGTAAATTTGACACGTTCGTAATCTTTGAGTAAGAACACGAAAACATATATAAAGCTTTTACCTGTATGACATTATTATTCACCTTACGACGCTTAATCAATTACAACCTATTGTACCAATATGGAAAAATCATTGAAACGACAAATTGTTGATGCAGCAGAAGCTGTAAAGATAAAAGTACGAAAAATGAGAGATGCTGAGATTAACAACAAACAAGCACTAGAATCTGTTTTCAAACCTGTAACCTCTCAACTTAATTGCTAATGCTAGTAAGCAAACTCCTCTCCTGCGTGCTAGTGATGATTTTGCTGATGTTCCGTTTATTGACGAAACTTTTCAGAAAGAAGGAACTGGTAGCGTAGGAAGTAATGATATTAATGACGATGAAGACAAATATGAATCCGATATCAACAGTGACTCTTCTTATGAGTCAGTAGTCCAAAAGAATCAAGATACGTCATCCTGGACACTTTCTTCTGAAGCGTTGGGTGACGTTCCATTTGGGGTTAGATCAGACCGCGGGAAACTGATGTTAGGTTCTGCTTACTTAACGATCAACGATCAATACATCACCGTGGCTGGAAGTAAATACCGAAATACACCTGGTTTAAAACAGTTGTTGCTTAAGAAAGATGTAGACTTAAGCTTGGTTACAGATAGTGATATGCAAAATTATAAGTCAATGCTACTTGATACAAATGCACATCGTCGAGACTATGAACCAAGTAAGCCAATAAAAGTAATAAAGGACAAAAATATTTGCAAGTTATTAAACCTCTTTTTAAACTGAAGAATGCAGTTCAGGGATAGGGTCTACCGTTAATGAAAAAATGGAGAAAAAACGTAGATTTAGTGTACTGGGATAATCCTAATGAATTAGTGGAAAGGTTGAAATTATTAATTGCGTCTAGAGATGCTGGCAACACAGGATTAGGTAATGAAATTATATCTATCATTGAAGAATTGCGTGAAAGTAAAGTTATAAATAAATAAATATTATAAAAATATGTTTATTTTACTATCAACCTCTCGATATTATACACCTTAAAAATGAACGTAGATAAATTCGGACACTACATTCACAAAAGAATGCGATTATCAGAGTTATTTGAGTTTAATGAAAATGCATTGTTAAAATCAGAAAACGGAGATTTACATACAAACATCAAGACTGAGAGGAATTAGATCTCCAGTAGAAGCAGACGATGCTGTGAACAAGGATTATGTAGATCGATTGAATGCTAACACGATAAACGAATTAAATAACCTGACTGTGAACAAGGATTATGTAGACCAATTGAATGCTAATATGTCTAAACAATTTAATAATCTAACTTTGCGTTCTCAAATCATAAAAGATGCAAAGACTACAGTTCAAACTACTTTAAAAGCAAGGATATCTGAGGTTTCAACTCATTTGCAAGATAAGTTTTATACTAAAGCAGAGGTAGACAAGTTACTTCAAAAAACTCCGTAATGATAAAACAGCAAATTGTAAATGAAATACACAAAGCGGCACGAAGAAATTTTCTTCGACGTTCTGTTATTCTAAAAGGAATCCACGACTTATGGCAAGCAGACTTAATGGACATGCAAAAACTGAAAAAGTATAACAAAGGTTACAATTTCATCTTAGTGGTGATTGACTGCTTTTCAAAGTATGCCTGGACAGAACCGTTAAAATCAAAAACTAAATCTGAAGTCACTCAAGCATTTGAACGTATACTAATAAGCAGCAATAAAAATCCAGTTAACTTACAAACTGACATGGGTACAGAGTTTTATAACAACACATTCCAAGCGCTCATGAAGAAGTACAACATTAACCATTACTCATCTTTCTCAATTAAAAGAGCTTCAATTGTAGAGCGACTAATTAAAACTGTTAAAAATAATTTATATAAATATTTTAGTCTCATTGGAAACTATAAGTGGTTAGGATCACCATTAAAAGATTTATTTAAGACATATAACAACACAAAACATCGTACTATTAAAATGAACCCGATTGATGTGAATAAATATAATGAATCAGTCATAAAAGAAAATATTAAAAAAATATGTAAACATGAATCCATCCAGCGGAAGCCTAAGTTTAAAAATGGTGACTGTGTTCGTATCAGTAAATACAAACACAATTTCGAGAAAGGTTATACTCCTAACTGGTCAACTGAACTCTTCACGATAAAAAAGATTAATAAAACTGTACCAGTAACATACCACATAGAAGATCAAAGAAAGCAAGATATATTAGGAACTTTTTACGAGCAAGAACTTCAAAAATCTGACTATCCTGATGTCTATTTAGTAGAAAAAATACTTAAAAAGAAAGGAAAGAAACTATTCGTCAAATGGTTAGGTCTCAGTAATGAATAAAACAGTTGGATTGATAAATCTGCATTAATAAATTGAGATATAAAAGAAGTATTTTGTAATATTTGTATCATTATACTTTAAGTAATGCAAGGTGATGGACTAGTTAACAGCTTAATTAATAACCTACCCTTCGAAGCTCATTTGCCTGGATACAATTATTGCGGACCAGGAACTAAACTTCATAAACGTTTGTTGCGAGGTGATCGAGGTGTGAATAAACTAGACGAAGCTTGTATGCACCACGATATAGCATATGCAAAACATACCGATTTACCTAATCGTCACGAAGCCGACTTACAGCTATTAAACATGGCTAAACGTAGACTTGAATCAAAAGATGCAGGAAAAGGTGAAAAATTAAGCTCATGGTTAGTAAGCAAAGTCATGAAAGCCAAATTGAAATCTGGTTCTGGTGCCAAAACATTTAAAAGCTTAGTATCAAAAATAAGATCGAAAATAAAAAAACTAAAACCCAAGGATAGTAAGTCTTTAATAAACTTTGCTTATTTAGCTGCAAAAAAGTTATGTCCCAAATTACATCAAATTCGAGTGCCGAGAGTGATACCCATTCCGAAAACTGGTGGGGTTCTACCTTTAATTCCAATTTTTGCTGGCTTATCAGCTTTAGGAGCTTTAGCTGGTGGTGCGGCTGGAATTGCAAAAACGGTGAATGATTACAAATCAGCTCAGCAAAACTTGCGAGAGACTGAACGACATAATAGAACTATGGAGGGTTTAGCAGTGAGCAAAGGTTTATACCTAAAACCTTATAAAAACGGCAAAGGATTGTTCCTAAAATCAACAAAAAACTGAACAAGAAGCTACCCAATCGTCCACTAACTAATATAGACATCCAAAACTATGCAAGAGATATCCCATATTTCCGAGGAGTATATATGAAAGATCAATTACCAAGGACGCCGAAACGTATGGAATGTGGTATCGTTAACTTAGACGATTCTAAAAACGAAGGGACGCATTGGGTAGCTTATGTAAAAGTATATGACTATTGTGAATATTTTGATAGCTATGGAAATTTAAAACCTCCATTAGAAGTGCTACGATATTTTATGAATTGTAAAGTTTCGTATAACTACACAAGATATCAAAAATTTAACACTGTAAACTGTGGTCATTTATGTTTAAAATATCTGAGGAATTTTTGGAATAAAAATGTATAAAATAAATGTTTTTACTTTATTTCAATCACTTGCAAGATGTCACTCACTTTGTCGATAACTGGAAACTCTTCAATTTTATCTACGTACTATCCTAATACGCTGCAACTAAATGGTGAATATGAGTGTGCTTTGTTACATTTTTCAACATTTAATTCTATACCAAATATTGATAAAAGTAATAACAAGTTCTACTATGGCTCAAATGAAATTATTGAAATACCGGAAGGCACCTATGAATTGCAAGATATTTATGATTATTTAAAATCTGAAATAAAAGACGCCTCAATCAAATTACACTGCAATAACAATACTTTAAAAACTAGCATATACTGCTCAAAAGACGTTAATTTTAAGAAAGAATACTCTTTCAGTAAACTGTTAGGCTTTGATAAGCAGGTCTTGAAAGCAAATAAATGGCATATATCACAGTATCCAGTCAACATTTTACCGACGACAGTGGTAAGGATCGAATGTGACATTGTGAGCGGCTCGTATATAAACGGTGAACCAAGTCATATAATTCACGAATTCGCACTCAACGTACCACCAGGATACAGGATCATAGAAATCCCGAAGAACGCAATATATTTTCCAGTCAATCAAAACAACATAAGCTGCATACATATTCGACTACTAGATATAAACAATTGCTTAATTAATTTGCGTGGCGAAGAAAAATGAAAAATGAAAAATGATTGACTACAATAAATATGTGCCTCAACAAGTTAAAAATACCAGTTCCACTCAAGCTATCTCCCAAATAAGACGTCGTTCTAAGAACAAAATAAAATTAACTAAAGACAATAAGATATTTCTCAGAGCCATAGGATTGTTAAAATGAATATCTTAGACGTTTCATCAACTCCGACTTACGACAACAGTATAGAAGGAATTGAATTTCATTCATACAAACCTTATGTAACGAGTTTCAACAGAAACGATGAAATTCGCATACCTATCAACCAACAGGATCTATACATATTACCTTCAGCCAGGACTCTGTATTTGGAAGGAACCGTTATCGTTAGCAAAAAAGATTCAAAAGAGAAAGCTACTAGTGTAAATTTTACGAACAATGGGCTACTTTTCTTGTTCCAAGATATTAGGTACGAACTAAATGGAGTAGAGATTGATAAAATAAAAAATGCAGGTATAACTACAGCCATGAAATCATTAATATCAATGAATGAGAATGAATCAAAAATAGCTAGAGCTTGGGGTTGGAGTATCGATGGTGTAAAAAATATTAATGGGGGAAGTTTTTCTGCGTCTATACCACTTCGGAATGTCCTCGGTTTCGCAGAAGATTTTAAAAAAGTTGTGATAAATAGTAGACATGAACTAATATTGTTACGAAGAAACACTAATTTGAACGCTGTAAAATTAAACACCGGTGAAATAGTGGAAGACATTCAAATCAATAAAATTATATGGCGCGTACCCCATGTTAAAGTATCAGACAAAGAAAAAATAAGTTTATTAAAACTGTTAGATAAAGATCGACCACTTCAGATGATATTTAGAAACTGGGATCTATATGAATACCCCACTTTACCTAAAACTACAAAACATACCTGGTCCATCAAAACTTCATCTCAAATAGAAAAACCAAGATATGTTATAATCGGACTACAAACAAGTAGAAAAAATAATGCAAGTTCAGACATGTCGCAGTTTGATCACTGCTATGTTCGTGATGTTCGAGTGTACCTTAATTCAACATATTTCCCGTATGAAAGCCTCAATGTGAACTTCGCTAATAACAGAATTGCTTTATTATATGAGCAATACATCAGATTTCAGCAGTCGTATTATGGAAGTTGTCCGGAGTCTTTATTAAGCGAGAAACAATTTAAAGACTTAGCACCGTCGTTTGTTGTTGATTGCTCTAGACAGACCGATAATCTGAAGACTGGTCCTGTTGTAGATGTAAGGGTAGAAATTGAGAGTGATTCAGAAATACCAGATCAAACTTCAGCGTACTGCCTCATTCTTAACGATTGCATTGTTGAATACAAACCATTAAGCAACACAGTGAAGAAGTTATCATGAACGCAGATATTATCATTGTCGAACTCCAAGGATTTAAATATTTAGATAATAATTTGATCGTCAAAGAAGTGGCTATCGTAAGTAATGAACACACACAGACGTTCTTGGTTAAACCACCGCATTCGTTTTATTATTTAACTCAAGAAGAAAAGAAGCAGGTACGATGGTTGGAAAGAAATCGTGGAATTTTCTGGAGTGAAGGCTTTATAGACTACAGAGAGTTTCAACACGTCATCATACCGTATTTAGAAAATAAAAAAATTATGACAAAGGGTTTAGAAAAAATTAAGTGGATAAAAGAGTTATGTGCAAACTGTGAAGTGATTGACATAGGTGAGAAAGGATGTCCTAATTTAGCGACATTAAAAAAAAAGTTCTGTAAAAATAAAACTGATTTTAATTGTGTGAATCATAAAATGAACTGTGCATTGAATAATGCTGTGTGTATTAGAAAATGGTATGTTGATAATAATATGTCTGTATTTAATTTATTTTAATTATTATTGTGTTGATCAGTTAATAAAAAATGTATATTTACTTATGAGTGTTTTATTTAATATAATCAGAGTAACCTCAAACTTTAAATTAGCTGCAGCAAAATGAAATTTCTTATAAATTTTATTTTAAACGAATTATTCTATAAAAATACTGAAAGGTTAGAAGACTATAGGTTATTTACCTAAAATTATATCATTACACTAGAGCTAATTTAGAGTTCGAGTATAAATAAGTAATACAAATTATAAAATAAAACAATTTAAATTATAAAACAACACATTTTAATTTACCTTTTTACATTATTTACAATTATTAAAAACTAATTATAACTATCTACCCAATAATATATTTCCTCACATAGTTTATTTAATGTTTTCTATACGTACCTACATACTTAACTTACAAACTTGTGATGTATAAACATTGCCCTAACTAGTTTAATCAAAGAAAATCTACATAATAATATTTTTTTTATATTTTATTTAACTTTATTTCAATTTTTAGACTATTTACAGGATAAAATACAAAAAGTTAATTACAAAACTTTCATATTTAATATTTAAATAATTTATACATTCAAAACTTATCCAACTTATAAAAACCTAAGACGTTTAAACACAAAAGAATAAGAAAGCAAATAAAAATTATACATACCTAATAATAATATTCTACCATAATAACTACAATGTTACTTACATAATTTTGATTGTTTATTACTACAAATCTTACACAATAACTTATGTAGGTACTTACAAAATAATGACACCTGTTAATAGTAACAATTTTCCCCACAAAGTTTTTTTGATATTTTATTAATTAACGATTGCGTCTCCTCCATAATATGGTCCACCGATTCAGTCACTACATACTGTGCACTTAACATTACCACGTCCTGATTGTCACTTGCAGGCTCTTGTTGTTCACTGATATCCAGCACTTGCACCATAATCAGTCGTAAACCTTTTTTCTTTTCATTGTTTATGACGAATGATTGACATGTAGGTAGAGATGACTGCTGTTTTAGACACTCCCGTCTTGTTCTAGGCTTCTTGCTGGCAGGTCCGCAGTTTCGTTTTGCTCTAAGCTCATTGTTGTCAGGCCTTTGTTGTTCTGAGAACTCTGGGATATGCCAGCTTAAACTCGGAGTCGGAAAACCTTGAGCGTATTGTGAGAAGTCGATAATATCGGGAGAATCACACATTATTAATAATCTGAAACAAACGAAATAATATTTAATTATAATAATTACATAAACAACATGATGAAACAATGTTATAAGTAGATAGGTATTTGTACAATACTTACAATTTGTTTCGTATTATTCGAAGTGATATGGTCGCACCGGCTGACTGCCTAATAATGAATGTTCTACTCAATGATATTACTGTGGAACGTATGTAATTAGACTCTATAAAGCATTGCGCCGTGATTCATTTTCATGTTTTAACGTGTTCGAGCTCTTGCACGAACACCTGGTCGGTGTCAAATTCTACACCGCGCGTGCCCACTTCGAGCCATGAGTGCTTTGTAATCAAAAATAGGCAACATGTTTTATCAAGTTGGGGCCTGTATCGTCGTGCTCGACGCGGTACGAGCCTTGTGTGCTTTGTGGAATCAGGAATGAAAATGAAACAGATACAATTATGATCATAAAATAGTATTTATTTATTTATTTACTACAAATAGGTACTTAAAAGAAAACTTAGTTATCACGTTTATGCGGCACATCATTTTAAAGTCTGAAGTTTTGGAAATGAATAATAAGACATACAAAGTTAGTAGAGAATATTTTAGTATTTTTTACAAAATGCCGTGTCGCGTAAACGGTCTTAAAACTAATTAAGACTAAATAAGATTTTACGTTATTTGCTACAAGTAATAAGATAATAATATTATCTATTTGGAACACCAAGAAAATACATATTTTACAATTATATTACACATTACTTGTGTCTGGGCTACTCTGGACTATGCTTTAGATACTTTACATTTAGAACGTTATCTAAAATACATTGTACAAAATAATAGTAATGCATTACATAAATATAGCTGCATTACCCCAGGCCAAAGTAGATACATTATCAAACGATAGCAACCGTTTATCGTCGTTGCTTGAAAGTGCAATTTTATTTACGTCCTGAGTAAATATTTCATGTTTAATTGACCTAAACAATACATTTTTTTTTCGAATAACGTTACAATTATTGTACAAAACATTTTTGTAATCTAACATATTAAAATTTTTGGTAATACATTTTTTTGTACCTTTTGCCTTTTTAATAGTTTTGTTTAATGTTTTAATACAATAAAGCTTTGAGCGCAGTCCTACAAATTCTTTGATAATGTTACCACCCATTTCATCCTTAAACAGTCCTGGAACCTTCTTATTAATAATTGGTAAGTTATAGCCATTGTTACAGTCATAATTACTGGTATCAAAATATTTTAGAAAATGGAGCTTGAAGTCTATAAAAACGTCATTGCTCTGTACATCATATACTAGACTATCTGTATCAGTATAACACAATTCAATTCGGTTACCATAAAAAGGTTTTATGATAGAGTAGTGAAAGTCATACATGTGAGTCTTAGATAATTCTAATACTGCAAACCCTATGTATATTGGTTTATCAAGTATAATACGCACAGGTTTCATTTGGATTGCCACTAGATCATCAGAAAATACAGAGGCGCTATGAAAATACGGACTGGCTATCAATTTTTCAGCACAAGTAGTCTTTTTTGTTTTATTGTTCGAGTCACACCACTTGTTTACTAACTTAACGTCTATTCGATGTTCATTATTTTCTAGCGTCTTTCCAAAAATACTGTTGTTCAATAATTTGAAAAAGTCTTGTTCAAACGTTGACTCTGCTTTTTGACGTAACTGAGTGTTAATATCAATATATTGCTTTAAAAAACAACTTTGTTTAAATGTAATAGCGCGATGGATCCTTCTCAATACTAAACCATGCTGTAAACATTTTTTTAAATGTACATAATGAATAACGTAGTGATATTTATTGTACAAATTTGGTATTAGCTTTTTATTCTTACCACCTGGTGGCAAGCATTTTTCTGGACAAAAGGGAAAATCATTGTGTTCCATGTGCAAATTCTCCGGATATATTAAATCAACTTCAAGAATGTAACCGTTTTCTGCAGAATCACTGAGGTCTGCCAAGTTCAATTGTAAAAAATCAATTTCTTGTCTATTCATAAATCTAAAATCGGAATAGGGTAGGGATTGACACATGCTATAACCGTATAAATTGTTACAATCTAAATAAATGATAAATGAATTTGGACGGGTTGGATCGTAAGTATCTAAATATTTATGATTGGCTTTGACATGTCTTTTGGAACACATACAAACACCTCCTCGAATACCTTTTTGTATCATTCTAAAAATTTCAACATCACTAATCAATTCTAATTGAACTCCTGTTTTTAAAAGCATTGCATCAAAAGATAGACTTGGTGCTGTAAGATAGAACGCGGGATCGAGATTGTAATATAGTTTACAAGTTTTTCGAAAATTTTCAAATACATCTGTTAGCAACAGAACATCTGTTTTGAGATATAAATCTGTGTACATACCCATGTTTTGAATATTAAACACTGACCAAACAGACCGAGCGTGTTCATAGTCTTCGTCGGTAATTGTCTCATTAGTTAAGGAGTTAAAAAAATATTTTTTAGAAGGTAAACACATATCTTCATAACGTTCCCATTGAGACATATAGTCATATGGATACACTCCTTTACGAGTGAGTAGGTTAAATTGTTTTTTATTAGGAAAATAAGATTTTAATTGTTTAAAGTCTTGGTTTTTCATTGTACTAACCAACTTTTCTAAGCTAGTTCCTAAAAACTTGAAAGAGTCTACAAACCGAACCTGAATGCTTTCCCCGGTAGAAATTGGAATAAACTTAGTGAATGAAATATAGTTTTCTTTTGTTTTAGGTATCACTTTAATAGATCCAGGAGCTTCACCTAATTCTTTTATGAACAGGTGGCAATCGTAACCAGACAAATTATGAAAAAATACGGGTAAAAATGTTGGTAGTTTGTATTGTATGTTACAATAACTATGAGCTGCGCCACGATATTTACCAGTCAAGTGACAATGATCGCGAACCTTATCGCCGAACAAGAAGTGTTCACAAATATGGCATGTCATCGCGTTTTCAAAGTCGCGAGCATTATCATTTGAGTAAATCATAGGAACATTATGTTGTAAAATATCGTAAATTTTTTGTGCATCTTTATAGATAGACTTCACAAAATTTGATACACAATCCGAACCGCGATAAGAAACGTAACGATTGTGGCTTTCATCTAACGTACACGTAATATGATAAGCGTAAGCTATCGGCACATGTCGCTGTCGCGTTATGGTACTCGCTTTAGTGGGGTCAGGGTCACAAGATTCATACCGTTCTAGCATAGTTTCAAAATCTGCGTATATAACAAATGGTACAATTTGCTTTCTATTGTAATTTTTAAACTGTATGAAAGAACCCTTTGGAGGTAGTTCAGTGGCGACACCTCCACAACTATGTGAACTAAGATCATCACATGAATTAAAAAACATTAAACAAACGTCACAAAAGTACAGTTTACTGTGGTGTTTTGTTATTTGATTCTTTACAAGTCGCGACAAGTCTTTAATGAGACAGTAATGTGATAAATCATCTCTTTCTAAATAAAGTAAATGAATCACCTTTCCGCTCAAGGCTTTTGGTTTGTAAAGCGGCCCTATGATGGTATTATTTTTTAAACCATAAATGTAAATGCAAATTTCAGGGTTATTCACTTCGAACCGCGCAATATCTGAAAAATTCACTGGAAATGACATGTCCTTTACATTTAACACGTTACGAAAATCAGGGTAAGAAGATACTCTTTCAGGGTGAGTCTTAGCTGGATATAAAGCAGCTACAACAGACCACAAAAAACAATAGTCGTCATTATTGCGGATATTAACACATGCTTTTTTCGATTTTATTGCAGAAGGCAATTCGATAAAGCCTGAACCGCGCAAAGGTTGATATTTGTTAACATTGACTTCCAAATGAGAACTGCTCAAGATCGTCCTCCCACTGTCTCGGTCCTGAAATTCTTCTATCTTTTTTTTTAAAGTATTTTTGACTTGAAACAATAATGAATCAAATTCATAATTCTGATGCAGAGTTATGTTTTTTGTGGCAAACGATTTCATCTCCTGAGAATCATTTTTAAACATTAAAAACAAAGCAAAATATTCGAAATTAACTTTTATACAAGTATGTTCTTTAAGAGACTTGTCAATTAACGATTTAATTTTATCCCAAATGTTATTAAGAAATGGTTCTAGAGAACAATTCTCAGACGGATCGACAATTCTGTAAGAAGCTATACGATTACGAAATGCAGAATGTATTAACTTCAACACCTTCGCAAAAATGCGAAATAGTTTTGTTTTTATGATTAGTACTACGTAGGTGACCTGTCCAATGACTACGCTCAACAGATGTGTTACAAACAGTACAGAAAGGCATTTTAGATTAAAATATTTTAGACTTACTATTAAATGTTGCAATATAATATTATTACGATTATGATGTACGATCGTAAAAATACAATAGGTACCTAATAGAATATCTAATATGTACTTGGTGCCTCAACAACTTAAATATTTATTTTATGCTTATATTATCACTATAAAAGACAGGCTCAGAATTATCAAATAATTCATGGCTCCGTCTCATAAAAACTTGTAACCCATCCCACTGCGGGCTGTTGCGGTTTAGCTGCACTTTTAGAGTCACCGAGGCTTTCTTCCACCGATTCTCTTTAGGGATGGAGGCAACTTCGGCCTTGTTATAAACCTTTACCTCCACATAGAATTCCCCGGTTACGTCCACCGTTCGCCGCACTTTACCGTTGGCGACACGGCTGATGAGGCTAGACCCGAAGTCTCCAATTGAGGTTGAGGACGGAATGTAGTTCTCCAAACCAAAGAGGTCAGAGGCCGAGCTGCGTTTTTTACTGTAAACAATTTAACATTTTATTTATAATAATTTACACTACACATTACATTAAGTACATTTATTTTTTAATTGACGAATTGAGGCAGTATTATACTCCTCTGTCAAACCTTATAGGGATAGAAAGCATGATTTTATGTTATAATATTTTAAAAACAATACTGTAATCATTCCTGCAAGGAATATAATCGAAATTCATTTCAGCGCTCTCTTCGTTACAGTTCTAAATCCACTAACCAACGTTTATCTGCGTGTAACATTTGTATTGACATAACACACACAACAAGCACCTGAAGGTATAAGCAGTAACACAAAATTACCTTGATTTCGATCCTGATTGCAAGGGCGCGGTGCTCTCGGAAGCTTTGCGCTTCGACACCTTCTTCTTCGGCTGTTCTTTCGTAACCTCGGCTACAGCTGCGGACTGTGTCAGGAATTCTGAGTCGGAGTCAGACCTGAAATGGAACAAAAATATTAATTTTGTAACTAACAACAGTGACTTAATTAAGACTACCGATACACCAGCCGGCAGGCAGAAACCAGGTCCGTAGCTGACTAACAATTACAAATTCAGATGACGATAGATAGATCAGCCGGCAGGCAAGAACCAGGTCCGTAGCTGACTAGCTATTACAAATTCAGATGAGGTTAGTTAGACCAGCCGGCAGGCAAGAACCAGGTCCGTAGCTATTGAAAAATTACGGGGTAATAATAAGAGCAGCAGTGGTCTGATAGTACTAAATATATTCGTGGTGATTACTTTACAAGCAAGTGACAAGTAAAAACATAAACAAGTCCGTAACTACGCTTATTTAAAATTTGGTGACAGACATGTGTAAAAGATTATTCACACATGCCAGTGCATTTATATATGCGACCTCCAATACGCCCCCTTAATCTATTACATATGCGTATGATTACTTCTGTACTTGTCAGTACTCGGTACATAAAACTAAATAAATCACTAACACTTCTATGTCCGACTGTACTACGCTGTACCCAAAAGTAGAGTACAAAAACAGAAGAAATCCAACAAAATAAAGCATGCATAACGAAACTAAATTTAGAAAATTATCTATTACACAAAACACTTATAGAAAACATAAAACATCAAAACATCAACTACTCATCCACCCCCTTAATAGAATAATTTGACAGGGATAAATCCTTTAAAAATTCTCTAAGTTTCGGGCTGTGAACACTTTTAGTTAAGATGTCCGCTATCATCTTATCAGTTGACATGTACTTTATTACAACTTTGTTAGCCAGTACACACTCCCGAATAAAATGATACTTGATATCTATGTGCTTTGTTCTATTATGCATCATTTTGTTAGCTGCAATTTTATGCGCCGACTGATTGTCATTATGAATTACTACCGCTTTACTATCCACAGCTGTCAAACTGTTCAGTAAACTACGTAAATAAAGAGCTTCCTTCGAAGCTTGACTCAATCCTACGTACTCTGCTTCTGTGGAGGACAAGGATACCGTCGCTTGCTTCCTACTCTCCCATGATACTATATTTTTACCAATCTTGAAAATTAACCCTGTGAAAGACTTTCTATCTAGTGCCCCTCCCCAATCTGCATCAACATAGCCTCGTAAATCTAAATCCCCCGACTTCCTAAAAGTGAGACAAAGGTTAGACGTGCCCTTCAAATACCTTAAGACCCGTTTGGCACATTTAAAGTGTATTTCATCATAACACGAATTAAATTGTGAAAGTACACTCACCGCATGTGCTATATCTGGTCGCGTATTACATGCCAAATAGTTTAGACACCCTATTAAGCTTTGATATGGCAGATCGCTATGGGAATTTGTCGATCTTTCTAATTTCATTCCGACTTCCATTGGAGTTGAAACTGGCTTAGCGTCTGTCATGTTAAAGTCATTCAATATGTCCGAAATGAACTGTTCCTGATCTAGACAAATAACATCTTTATCTCTTCTCAGCCTCATGCCTAAAACATGCCTAGCCGCACCTAAATCTTTCACTTTAAACTTGTCAAGCAAACTGGTTTTTAATTTTTGCTTTTCTTGTTCACAATTTCCAAAAATAAAAAGATCATCTACATAAATAACGACAATTAACTTCTTATTATTTTTAAGTTGCTTTTGATACAAACACGGTTCTATTTTTGATTGCACAAAACCTAAATTCAACATCTCTTTGTCCAATTCCTTGAACCAAGCATTCGAAGCTTGTTTCAATCCATACAAAGAACGCTGCAGCTTACATACCCTGGTTTCATGACCTTTGACTACTGCTCCTTTTGGTTGGAACATGTAAATATCCTCTTTAATTTTACCATACAAAAAGGCGGTCGTAACGTCCCACTGGTCAATAAACCAACCGTATTCCACAGCTAGCGAGAACAACAGTCGTAGAGTAGAGCTTCTAACTACAGGAGAATATGTCTCAGTGTAGTCTACACCACATACCTGTGTGAAGCCTTTTGCTACTAGTCTAGCCTTGTACTTCGTTACCTTGCCTTCGCTATCTCTCTTGATTTTGAACACCCATTTGCACTGGATAGGCTTCTTATCAGCTGGAAGATCCACCAACGTCCAAGTCTGGTTCTCCTTTAGTGACATAAGTTCATCGTCTATCGCTTTTTGCCATAAGTCACCATCGGGTCTCGCCAACGCTTCATTAATAGTTAATGGATCACCATCAAGATTGCTCTCCTTGGCATACATAACATTGCATCCGTACCGATCGACTTGTCTGCGTTCTCTTACAGGATACCTTCTTTCTGATTCAGGTATTGTAACTTCCTCATCAGTCAATACAGATACTTGCTCTGGTACTGCAGGTTCAGGTCCAATCTCCTCCGATACTTCCACATTCTCGTCTACAGCATCACGGTACACATCTTCGTGAGCCTCCAAGGGTTTAGATCTGCTTGTAGATCCGTTAGATAAACTGGAAGGAATAGCATCTGTATTCAAGTTTATTATCACTTCCGACTTTTCCACGTTTTCTTTTTGAAGAAAAACGTTTTCCAGAAATTTGACATCTCTTGCAGTTGTCACTTCACCTGTCTTAGGATTCATCAGACGATAACCCTTCTGATTATCTGGATATCCAATAAAAATCATCGGTTCCGTCTTCATGTCCAGTTTGCGTCTCTTTTGTTTTGGTATCAACCTATACGACAAACAACCAAAGATTTTCAGATGACTAACATCTACATCTTTTCCAGTCCAAATCTTCTCTGGTACTGCATTCCTCAATGCTTTCGTGGGGCTTCTGTTCTTTAGGTATACAACAGTATTTACAGCCTCGGCCCAATACTTCTTGCTCAGGTTTGATTCTGACAGTAATGTTCTTGCCTTTTCTATTATAGTCCGATTCGCTCTTTCTGCGACAGAATTTTGTTCTGGCGTATACGGTACAGTCGTCTGGTGTTTTATACCTGCAGACTTTAAAAATGATTTAAATTTACCATTACAGTACTCTGTGCCGTTGTCAGATCTTAGACATTTAATAGATTTACTCGTCTCATTCTCAACTTCCGCCTTGTATTCACGGAACTTATCAAAAGTTTCACTTTTGTTCTTCAAAAAATACACATGAGTCTTCCGAGAATAATCGTCGATAAATAGAAGAACATACCTCGAACCACCGAACGACGGCTCCTCGATAGGTCCACAAACATCGCTAAAAACCAACTGTAAGACCTCGTTCGCTCTCGTACCTTGGTTTTTATAGGGACTTTTGCATGTCTTTCCTTCGATACATGGAATACACGGCTCGCATAAATCGGTACTCTTAAATTCCATACCGCTTACTAAAACTTTCATTTTATTCATATAATTACGCGATAAATGAGCTAATCTTTTATGCCAAATGTTCGAAATATTTCCATCTTGTTTTGACAGTGTCACATTCACGACGTTATTTTTATTTTCTGTCAATTCATAAATTCCGTCGACTTCATGACATCTTGCAACAATTCGATTCTTATTTTGAATCATGCAACCTCCTTTGCCAAAATTCATGCAATAATTCTTCTTGGTCAAATCGCTCACCGAAATTAGGTTCATGGATAAATCAGGAACATGTAAAACGTTTTCTAAAATAAAATTTTCGTTTTCGCTGACTTGTGGCTCAGCATTTCCTCTTCCTTTCACCAATAACTTCTCGCCGTTTGCTACTGCGATCTTCATGTTGCCCTTTTCAGGTGTATAAAACAACAATTTGCTTTTATCGTGAGTCATATGATTTGAGCACCCACTGTCTAAATACCACTTATCTTTGTTTATCGCCTCCTTCGTATTCAGGCAGATATTCGCGGTTTTGATCCGCTCCTTGCACTCGGACGCCTTGTGTCCTTGCTTGTGGCACTTAAAACACTTGTAGACGAACTTCTGCTTACGATCGTTAGTTTTAATATTAGATCTCGCATCGTTCTGTACTTTACGTGTAACTAAGGCTTGTTCGTTCTTGGTGTTCAACTTACTCTGTCTACTTCCTTCTTGTAACAATTTCATTTTAATTTGCTCTAACGTGATCTCTTGTCCACTATTATCTACAGCCATGATGAGAGGGCTGTACTCAGCGGACAATCCACCCAGCAAAATCGATATTATCCAATCATCAGGGATTTGAGCATCAATATCGGACAATTGTTGTGTCAGGAATGTAATTTTGGATATGAAGCTTTCCATAGAATCAAAATTCTCTAACTTACAGTTGAAAAGCTCTCGCTGAATATGTATACGTCGTCCCCAACCTTTGTCTTCATACGCTTTCTGTAAGCTGTTCCAGGCTTCTTTCGCAGTCTTCGCATTGTAGACGTGGGTAAAGCACTCTGGTTCTAACAACAAGCATATTGTCGTTCGTGCCTGCCGGTCTACGTCAGCATTTACTACATTTGTAGAAATTACTCCCCACCAGTTTTTATTTTCCAAGTAATTTCGCACCAAGAATTTCCAATTTGGGTAGTCGGACGATCCTTTCAGCTTCTTAATGCCACTTATGCCAACTTCAGCTGACATATTTGTGGTTTCGTAAGTTTCACAATTAACCACTCCACTTATTAATTATGCTCTAGCACTATCAGAGCATGAATAAGACCATAACCTATTGAAAAATTACGGGGTAATAATAAGAGCAGCAGTGGTCTGATAGTACTAAATATATTCGTGGTGATTACTTTACAAGCAAGTGACAAGTAAAAACATAAACAAGTCCGTAACTACGCTTATTTAAAATTTGGTGACAGACATGTGTAAAAGATTATTCACACATGCCAGTGCATTTATATATGCGACCTCCAATAGTAGCTGACTAGCTGTTACAAATTCAGATGAGGTTAGTTAGACCAGCCGGCAGGCAAGAACCAGGTCCGTAGCTGACTAATATGTAAAACTTAGGAGGTAGTACTTACTCACATTTTATAGTTGTAGGATGATATAGATCACTGGAAGATACTGGAGCGAATGAAATTTTATGATTAAAATTGGATGGTTTTATACATATAAAATTCCATTTCAGCAATATTTACCTCATAACAAAATTAAACCTTAACTACATATCTTCACAGTTGTATGACTAATTTATGATACTTACGTCTAATTAATCCGTAGTGATTGAAAACCTTTCTGTCAAATTGCAATTTTTCGTGAGAAATGAAATAGTAGCTTCTTACCTCGCCGACAAAGGTGAAGCCGATACCATGCTGTTACTTATAGTTAATACAATAGGTATTATTATAAAGTATGTATGTTTGTTTAATGAACCTCGATATAAAATTCTGAATTACATCACACTAATGAAATTAATAAAATCGCATTTTTGAGAGTCAGAAATCAGAATGTACTTAAAGATGCAAAATCCTTACAAAATTTGTTGTGTGCAGAAAAATGTGCACGAGCAAATTCGCGTTAAACACTTAGTTAATTTTATGTTGCAGTTAAACTCAAAGCTGCAGTAAAAAAAAAAAAGTAAGTATCACAGTACTAAAACTAACAAACTTATATAAATCATTTCATGCAAAGGAAGTCGGTTTCTGAATTCAGCAATGACACTAAAGGATTGCCTTTTCAAAGAATTCCTAGACTAACACCAACTTATCACAAAAAAAAAAAAAAAAAAAAAAAAAAAAAAAAAAGTTGTGTCAAGGAAAGAATCACTCATTTATAATAAGTTAGCGGATTTGATATCATTGTTATTTAAGAAACACCCTCAGTTTGTTGAAGAAGATTAGGTATAGGTAGATCGCTAAAACTCGAATTTTAATTACGGTCTACAACATGTACAGCGATCGTCTTACAATACGATAAAGTTCGAATAAGCAAAATTAATGCATGATGCAATGTTGCTGACTTTGACATTGTAAATGATTATGTACACACACACGACGGCTGCCTGATATGCTCGAACAGCAGAATATGAGAGAACTACCCAATACATTATTTGTGTAATAACGTGTAAGGTTGTGTCGTCTGTTTGAATTAATTAAATTAAAATTTGGATGCCCTTGGAGTCTCAATCTGGGATCATAGAAATAGAATGTGTGTGTGCCTGTAGGTGCATACTATTTTTTGCTCTGTGAAGTGACATGAGACAATCTGTCCCAAATTTTAGTTTAATGTTTACGGTATCCTAAAGTTCAGATGTACTTGGAGCCCAATCTGGGGTCATAGAAATAGAATGTGTGTGTGCCTGTAGGTACATGCTATTTCTTGCTTTGTGAAGAGACATGAGACAATCTGTCCTGAACTTTAGCTTACTATGTTCGTATAGTTCGATTAGTAAACGAAGTATGTGTGAAACTTGTAAAACTATTCAACTAAAGTAGTGGTTATGTGTGGAACTTGATGTTATGAACTATTCAACTAAAATAGTGTTTTAGTGCTCAATCCGAGAATCTGCTGTAGTTGACCGAGGTAAGCCATCGCTAATAATAATAATAATAATATGCTCAACCACTTTTAACTTACCTATTTCATTCATCTGAAAAATATTTCCGTTAAGTTTCCGTTCCATCGTTTGGAATACGCGCAGAACCAGTATTTTACTGCCTGGATTTCATTGATATTATTGGGTATTCTAACCCACAGTGACTGAGTCGAACGCAGTGAGACGATGGAACGGAAAGTGGGGTAGAATGCCCAATAATATCCTACTCACCCCGTAGGCGCGGGCTTGCGGACGACGAGTAATGGGCAGCTCGCCGTCCGGTAAGGACCAGGCCCGGGTCGACGGTGCGTTGTGTTCCACACGCGCCTCAAAGAGATGTCAGCAGTGACGGGGTCAATTGGGCCGATGCCGCCGGGGTCGCGGGTAGTTTGAAAGAGATACCGTGGCCCTGGCACGGGCAACTGAAGGAATATGGGTGGGTTTTAGTCAATAAAAGTCTGACACGCCCTCCCGCTCTGCCCAGAGCGAGAGAAGTCATTTGATGATTTCCCATCCACAAAAAAAAAAGGTAACGGTCGTTAAAATTATCTTTCAAAGCAGTTAAATTCTGGGTTTGTCACTCGATTTTAAGAATTATAATAATATTCATAATTGAATTATATTTTCATAATTATTTTAAACGTAAATAAGACCTATTAAACGATTATATAAGAAAATTTAAGTGAGAATGGTAGCTAACCAACTTTAAATCGTAAAAGATCCTAAATAGCCTAAATAGTCATTCAAAATGAAAAATGATTTGAGAAACCAAAGATGATTTTTAAAGACCTATTCAAGAATACCCCACTAAAAAAAAATAAGTCGACGAACCATTTCTTTTTCACAATAATGGTGTCTGCGTGTTGCCCTGCCATATTGAATTTTGTCATGTCTTTAGTGAAACCATGTGATAGGTACTCAGAAGATTAAGACAAATCGATTGACGTAAGAATCATCAAAATCGGCCCACGCGTTTTGTCTCTAGAGCGAGCGCCACAATGGAACAAACATACATTCCACACATTCATATATTCATCATTCAATAGGCTGATAAACACATTACCCTTCTTTACGTCGCGCAGTCGAGTAAAAATAAGACCAGCCAGAGTTGGGTTTCCAGAAACCTGGGGGCCACTGTATAATCTAATAAATATACAGAAGAAACCTCTATAATGTCACTTATTTACAGTGAAATGCTATGGAGAACATAAGGTCTTCGACCCATGTCCTAAGACGTGCCCACCACAGACATGCGAAAGTCTCAACAACGTATACATCTGTTATCCGGAAACTGGTGAGCCGGAACCTCCTTGTGAACCAGGCTGTGTTTGTGAAGAAGGGTACTATGAGAACGCGATTGGACAATGTTTAACGAAAGAGGAGTGTTGTAAGTTTTCAAAATTTCATTGTTTAAAACATCTATTTATCTATGTATGCAGGGTGCTAGGCTAGGGTTTAGCATATGAAAATGGCGGATCCGTGGGAGCGTCTGCTACGTGTTTAGGCCCAATAGCACGGGTTCTCTCACTATACTTTAACTCTCGCGCGTCCGAAACTTCACAATTTTATAGCGTATTTTATAGCGATGTCTTCGAGTAAAACACTTATGCAAAATATTACACTGCGCAAACGATTAGGTTTTGATAAAAAAAATCGAATGTTTCAGTAAATCAACTTAGTTACAGAATAAAATTGAACGCGTGTCCGAAACTTCACAATTTTATAGCGTGTTGATGTCTTCGAGTAAAACACTTTCGCAAAATATTACACTGCGCAAACGATTGGTTTTTGAGGAATAAAAATCTAAAGTTTATGTACACTACACACTAAATACTTAGAATGCAAGAGCGAACGAAGCGAGCTCGGGACTTGAGACACCCCGACTCAGACAGGTTAGGTTCGAAAAACCGGCCAAGTGCGTGTTGGAACACACACAATGAAGGGTTCCGTAGTTGAAAAGAATTTATCCCAAAAACAAACTTAACAATGGATCCCAAAAAAAAATGTTATGTCATAAAACTACAAATTAACAATTTTCGGACTTTTTCCTTCACTTGTGCTGGGAGACCTTTCCTTCTGCGTATATTTCATTATTCTAGGTCAACGGGAAGTTAAGTTAATTTACTTGCGACAGTTGCGAGTATCAAAATGTGTTGCAAAATGGCCGTAATTTTATTGCGTTGACTTAGAAGCTTGATTTTTTTAGAACTCTAAGGGATTATAGACTTACGTATTTCATATTAATTTCAATTTGATATCTCCACGCGTCCTTGAGAAAAAAGGTCTTGACAGACTGACAGACTTGAATTTATTTTATGTGATAGAATAACAATTAACATTTTTCAAACTTTTTCCTTTACTTGTGTTAAAAGACCTTGCTTCTTGCCAAATTTCATTATTCTAGGTCAACGGGAAGTACCCTATAGGTTTTGATTTACTTGCGACTGTTGCTAGTATCAAAATGTGTCGCAAAATGGGCGTATTTTTTTATTGCGTTGAGTTAGAAGCTTGATTTTTTTAGAACTATAAAGGATCATAGACTTACGTATTCTATATTAATTTCAACTTGAGATCTCCATGCGCCTCTGAGAAAACGGGTCTTGACTTTGAATTGACTTGAATTTTTTTTTTATATGATAGAATTACAAAAATAATCATATTCGGACTTTTTCCTTTATTTGAGCTGTGAGAACTTGTTTCTCGTCAAATTTCATAATTCTAGGACAACGGGAAGTGCCTAATAGGTTTTGATTTACTTGCGAGTATCATAATATGTCGCATAAATGGCCGTATGTTTTTATTTCATTGACTTAGAAGCTTGAGTTTTCTAGGACTCTAAGAGACCATATACTTACGTATTTGATATTAATTTCAACTTGATACCTCCAGGCGTTCCTAAAAAAAAAGGCTCTTGACAGACTGACAGACAGACAGAGAGACAGACGAACAACAAAGCGATCCTTTAAGGGTTCCCTTTTTTCCTATTGAGGTATGGAACCCTAAAACGGAAGAAAGAAAAAAAATACCCACCCAGAAATAGGAGCCCCGCGTAGCAGGGCTCCGTCGACCACGCCTTACTATTTATATTTATATTTATTAGACCTTGACCTTCGAGACGTTTGACATAGACCTTGAAAAAAATTGTTTTTTCTCGGCGCCCATTATGTTGCGCACTTTGGGGTTTTCAAAAATACATTAAAAAGGGGTATTTTTTTGTTAAAAAAAAAATATTTTTAACTTTTTAGTATTGGTACTTACCCCACACAAATTCTACGGCAAAAGAAACTAGAACATCATCCATATAAAAATGGGAAAAAAATACGTACCTATTATTAAAGCTAACTCAAAAACTACCCAAAACAAAGTTAATAAATTTTATATGGGACCAACTTTGAGGTATACTCTCTCGAACATAATAAAAAATTTTCAAATCGGACGACTGTAAAAAGTTGTGAGAACCTCCTCCTTTTTTTTTCGTCGTTAAAAAGCGACGGGTGTTAAAGTATAGTGGTTCCTTTATTCGTGGTTCGTTTTTTTTTGGTTATTTTTTTTGTTCTTTTTTTTTCTTTATTGAGTATTGAAATTCGTCGTTGCTCAAACTTCAATAATTTCATTGAAAAATAACAAAATTGGCAACTTTTTTTTTTTCTTTTTGATCTAGAATAATATTGTAGAATCGTATTTAATGCAGATGATTGCTCGAAAATTAAATACGAGCCCTTAGACTACAAACAAAGGACCATGGGTAAAATGGTAGGTATACTAGACTACTGCCACCAACTGTGACAAAAGGCCAGAAAGTTAAAGAGGTTCAAATATTTAAAAAAGTGCATTATTAAAAGCGCAAAAAGTTTTTAGAGGTTCAATAATTTCAAAAAGTCTCAAAATTTCTGATGGAAAACCCAATAACACTACCCGACCTGGCAATCGGACCCAGGACTTCAAGCTGAGCAGCGCTTGCTATCTGCGTGTCAAACATCCAAAGCCTAATAGGAGATAATTTTACTTCACGGCGATCTGAAATATAATTGGTTAAACAGAGTAGTATTTCTAATACACACGTCTATTATCGCGATTTTTAGGAATAAAATATATATACTTTTTTTTAAATATGATTATTTCAACTCATGTGGCAAAACTGAACGTCACTTTTCTTTTCACGTGCGTTCTTGACATCGCAAGAAAATGTTATCTCTCGACAAATTACTCATTTAAAATAAGTTTACGGTGTAGTTGACTAAAATAACAGAATGTTAACTATGCTAGGTGATAGAAAGTGTATCGAGTGCATCGTCGCCGTCGGTGGAAGCTGGAACTGAGACGCGAAATCTGAGCAAGTACAACTCACGCTTGCACAGCCCCGACGTCCATCAACCGAATGATCCGGAGGCAACCCACTACCTTGAGGTGCGGAAATGCCTGGCTTTAACTGACCACCTAGTACGTAATACTGACAGTGCTTTGAAATAGCACTATAGACGTGTGTATTAGAAATACTACTCTGTTTAACCAATTATATTTCAAATCGCCGTTCATAAAATTAGAATCAAGACTTCGCTTAACAGGTAAACTCGTTTGATTCACAATTATGATTGAAATACTATCGTAAATTCATGTAAGTGTTGACTTTTCAAATAAGTATAATCCCATCCGGGCACATGTTACCGTGGCCTACTTGGAAAACCTTAAATAGACTTCATACCCGAGTAGGCCGCAGCAAGGTCAACCTCCACAAGTGGGGGTTCATGACTTCATGGACGGCTCAGATCTCCGGAGTGTAAACAGTGTCTCTCTACAGACAATGGCTCACGTCCCATCTTGCATCGCTGCCCGGTTACATGCACACGTGAGGACCTAATGGCTGCATCAGCGAACGGTATTCACGATGCTGAATTTTGGGCCAAACTAATTTAAAAAACTATAAACACAATAATATGTATATTCTTTCGTGTTATTTTTGCTATCGACACGCTAAGAAGAAGAATAAGTGTAGTCAACAAAAGAGATAGGTATCCACGCACTTAACTTTCAAGTACCCACTTTTAATCCATGTTGAGCTTGTGCTAAGTAACTGAGATCATAACAATGAATGAATATGAAAAGTGTACTGAAAAGATATCTATATCTTCTACCCGTATAATATCTATATATATTAAAATCAATTGATGTTCGTTTGTCTCGCTAAAACTTGAGAACGGCTGCGCCGATTTGATTTTTTTGTTTGTTTTAATCTCCTCGTTACTGGGGTGGTTTATAAGAAAAAAAAATAGGAAAAAAAAAGAAATTGAAATTTTGACAGGCCAACGTCTGGCGGGTCAGCTAGTACATTATAATAATAATAACTTTATTTCAGACAAAAAAAAAAAACATCCATAATTGTGTTAGTGAGTACTTAAAATCTATGTTAGTATAACACAAAATAAAAACACATTAAAATTATATACAAATTTTAGACACATGGAGTCCGACCCAGTTACACGACACGAATTAAAACGAAAACGAAAAGAAATTATAAAGAAGTCCCCATGGTTTGTCAAAACCGTTTTTACTTGTTGTAAAAACTTTGCGAAGCAGGGGTCGCTATTTACTAAAGTGTAGCGATATGTTGTCGTGTCTATATAATTATTTTGTTAGCTGTCTATACAAAACTAAGCAAGTAAGTATATTTTTGGCATTAACAAGTACAATATATATATTTTTTTTACAATAGTACAATGCACAAAACCGCACGAAGTTTACGACCTCTGCCCGTACTTTTGTCCACCACAAACTTGCGCTGCCATTGGAATTGCCATCCCCTGTCCAGCTCCACCTGTAGGCAAAGAATTCTGCCAGCCATCCTGTCGATGTGAAGACGGGTACTACAGAAATTCTATTGATGAATGTATATCTGAAGCAGACTGTTGTAAGTATTTTGTAGTTACCTACATTTTTTTTTTCAAAATGTCATCTCGTGTGTCGTCCTAGTTGGTTATCGGCGATTTTAATCGGACGTTCTTGTGACTCCTCCAGGCGAGGCATAAACTTACACTTAATATCTGATCGAAAAATATCCGATAAAATTGTAAACAAACCTTGTTCAGGCTACATTCTTAAGCAATCACCCACTAAAGGGAATTACTAACACATTTACCTGTATTTAGAAAGTTCCGCGAAGAAGCATTCGGAAATCTTCGTAAACTGCTCCTATTGGTGCTTCTTCGATGACATCCTTTGAGGACCTCTCATTGGATGTCTGACGATGACGTTATAATTTTGATTCTCAATGCCTATGTAGGTACCCCAAAGAGAAGAGCGCCTACAGCTTGTGTGATAGCAACACGCAGGTTATCAACATCATGCATGAACACTGTTATTTTCTTTATGCTGCATTTAGGGTAGCCCTTGCTAGAATCATTTGTTAGAAGGGAAATATTTTTTTTTTCTAGTAAGGTGTACCGGACCACACGAATACTACTCAAGCAGCGGTTCATCTGACAACGTCTGCGAAACACTGAACGAACAGAGCCAGGCCAACTGTCCCACCGTCAACATTAAGTGCAATGGAATGTGCTACTGTGAAGAAGGATACGCAAGGAATGCCAGTAACATTTGTATACCCATCAAAGACTGCCCTCGTAAGATTTTATTTGATTATTTATCAATTTTATAACGAGCTCTTTGTGCCCACACATTTGATTTTCACACGAGCCATTTCATTTATGTTTTGAATGGCAATGCAACCGTGATGGTATTATAGATGTCCAAAGGCAGCAGTGACCACTTACCGTCAGGCTGGGTGCTTGCCACACAGTAAAACTCTATATTATAAAATATTAGATTATGCTTAGCAAACTCCATTAACTCCCGAACATATAATATCCCCTTTAGCACTAGGCTCACCAACAAGTCACAAAAGAACGAACCTATAACGTGAAGACATAATGCTATATATTAATATATATACAGGGTTACTGATAATTCGACGTATATCCGTCAGGGGCTGATAAGGGGGCCAAAATGCAACAAATTGAACCCCCCATATGTATGGCCGAAATTTAATAGTTTTCGAGATATTTGAATTTTAAGTTTTTCGATTTTTACCCAAAATTTGACATTTAATTACAAACAAAAAAAAAATACATATTTGAATGGGTACCATTAAAAATGATGTTGTAGCTGGCACTTCAATCTATGGACATAATTAAAACTACTTAATTTAACAAAATAATTAAAATAATGAGCGATATAAGAATAATATCTTACCAATATTTTCATTTTACGCTTCAAAAATGTTATCTCGTCACAAAAATTACTATGATATTAATCGTACAAATAACTAAAACAACTTGCCTATTCTGTAAGCTTTCCAAAAAGGTATAAAAAACAAATTTTAAAATACATAATTCGTGGCATGGCATGTGTTTGAATCGGCGCGGGGAGAGAAAGGGTCATTTGTATTTGTGTGAAATAAAATGCATTAAAAAATGTACGTCCAATTTTATAAAAAATTTTACACATCTTGTTCAAAATGAGCCCCTCGATTACGAATGCAGGTTCGAATTCTCTTCCTAACTTCGGTTTTCGTCACTCTTGATGTGAACGTTGTTCTCATCTGTTGCGCCGCGTTTATTATTCGCTGTCGAAGTTCTTCGACTGAATTTATTGGGGTCACATAAACTAATTCCTTCATATGACCCCAAACGTAAAAATCAATTGGTGTGCTGGCCACGAAATTGGCCCTCCCCTCCCAATCCATCGGTTTGGATATCTCTCGTCTAGCCACTGTCGGACAGTAATCCGGTAATGTGCTGGGCAACCATCATGTTGAAACATGAGGTTGTTTTTTATTTCTTCAGGAACATCCGCCAACAAATCGTCTAGGTTGTTTCTTAAAAACTCCTCGTAATTTTCGCCGTTCAAATTTTGGGGCAAGAAATGAGGGCCCAGCAAATAATTATCAAGGACACCCCCATACGTTCAGGGAAAATCTCATTTGCGACGCAGTTTCTTTTAGTTTTTTTGGATTCCTGCCTACTTTAGGTGCCCAAAAATGTAAGTTATGGTAATTCGTTATACCATCCCGGTCAAACTTTGACTCGTCAGTCCACAAAATATTTCTTAGGAAATGTCAGCGTCAGCGTTAAACATAAACCGAGAAAATTCGAGTCGCCTGGCAGGATCTCCCTCGTGCAATGTTTGGACAGATTAATAATGGTATGGGTGTCTACCTGATAGATGTACTACCGACCACACTTCCCACTGGGATATACCGAGCTGTCTTGCAACAATGTTTGTTGAGATGTTTGGGTCATCAATAAAACACTTAAGAATGGTGTCCTCTTCGTCAGCCGTATACCGTCGAGGTCTGCCAGCGTTGACTGAACACTGCCAGTTTCAGACAATCGTCGATAGGTGCTCCCGAAAACAGTAACGTGGGGACGTCGACGATCGGGAAAGCGGCGTTGGTATTCTCGCCGAGCCGCAGCCGCGTTTCCATCGGCAAAACCATAACAAAACATTATGTCTGCGTATTCGTTATAAGAATACGAAGCCATGTTATCCGAAATAACAATGATAACAAAATGAATAACAAGAGAAACAAGAATTAACAATAATGATCGATAACAAATTAACGCGATGAGAGATTGGTTAATAGCAAGATAACAACACACGTGCTTGCGCGGCGTAAAGTCGAAACTTACTAAAAAAGGCGACGCGAGCGCAGCAGACGCCGTGTACTCCCCCGCCCGCACACCCCGCCTCATCATGAAGAATTTCGCCAGTAAAATCGGTTGTTTTAGCGAGGATCATAAACTAAAAACACAGATGATTTCTCTCCCCGCACCGCGCGCCGCCGCGCCGGTTCAAACACATGCCATGCCACGAATTATGTATTTTAAAATTGACTTTTATACCTTTTTGGAAAGCTTACAGAATAGGCAAGTTGTTTTAGTTATTTGTACGAATAATGTCATAGTAATTTTTGTGACAAGTCAACATTTTTGAAGCGTAAAATTAAAATATTAATAAGATATTATTCTTAAATCGCTCATTATTTTGTTAAATTAACTAGTTTTAATTATTTCAATAGCTTAATTAAAGTGCCAGCTACAACATCATTTTTAATGGTACCCATTCAAATATGTATTTTTTTTTTATTTGGAATTAAATGTCAAATTTTGGGTAATTATCCAAAAACTCTTAAAATTCAAATATCTCGAAAACTATTGAATTTCGGCCACACATATGGGGGGAGTTCAATTTGTTGCATTTTGGCCCCCTTATCAGCCGCTGGCGGATATACGTCGCATTACCAGTTACCCTGTATATAATGTATGACAGTTGAATAAGGCTGTGACAGAGTGGCATCCAAGGACTGGAAGATGAGATGTCGGTCGTTTGGCGTTGGCGGTGAGATAGGCGGACGACGTTGTTATCATCGCGGGTAAAACCTGGATGAGGCTGGCACAGGAGCATGGGCATTGGCACAAGAAAAGACAGGCCTATGCCCAGTAGAAGGTGGAGTCAGGCTGTGGATGATGACAGATGATGAGGACTCGTCGCTACTATTGATTCTGGCGTACAGGAGTTGCAGTAGTTGGAAATACATAATGTTTCAAGCTTGTTCCAACATATGCCTAAAAATATTTTTTCACTCCAGCATCCCGATGTGGTCCAGACGAGAGACGACGACGACGACGACGACGTGGTCTACGTGGTGGTGGACTCTCCTGGTAAGGAGAGTCCCTGCCGAGTCTGCGAGCCTCTCACCGCCTGTTGTTAAGTTGGCATGGAAATGGAATGACCACCTTTAGAAGATAATGACTGTGATGATACACCAGCCTGTATTTGTAAACACGATCTTGTGAGAAACGACGATGGTGTATGCATACCTATCTCTAAATGTCATGAGTGATTTCATTTTTTTTTTTCAAGAGTCCCTAAACGTGCTTGCCTTTTTAGTTCTCACATTTAGTAGATTCAACATTAAAGACAGACCGAGACTCCTTGACAATTTAAAAGTGATTGTTAAAATGACTAATTTAAATAACTGCTTTGACTTTGAACTTTGATTTGACATTTAATTTAAATGAGGTAATATTGATACAATGACCCCTTTCCGGGTTTTCCAATTAATAATATTTTACTTTTAAAAAAAGCCTTTGAACTTTGACTTGACATTTAATTTAAACTAGCTGTTTGTGCCCGGCGTTGCCCGGTTGAATTCCATGTCTCTATCTCCAGTGGATTAGGCTGTGTGTTGTTTGTTTTAAACAAAAATATCATCAAAGTTTCCGACTATTCTGGAGAATTTTCCAAAAAAAATCTGTCGTACAAACCTTGTTCTGATAATCACACATATAACAAAAAAAAATGCCAAATAGCTGCAACCGTTCTGAGGTGTGCGCTTACATACATTCGGCAATTGATTTTTATATATATAGATTAGGTAATATTGATCGATGGGCATTATACAAGGTTAATTGAAATTACTGAAAAATACAATGACCCCTCTCACTTTGTTTACTTCTAAAAAAAGCCTTTGTTAATAGTTCTATTGAAATAAACGCTTTGGAATATGACTTTGACTTTCGACTTTGACCTGACTTTATATCCGAACCTAAAATAAAATAAAATAGTTTCTGTTGTCCTTTTCTTAAATATCTACATAATTCAAGAGCCACTCTATTTATTCATGTTTTACAAAATATGTAAATTTAATAAATATAATTATTTCATCCTAATAAAAGTATTGTACGAGTATGTATTTATAATTTAACTATCATTTAAATCAAGTAACAGGACTCATAGTATTAGTAACAATATACTTACAAACTATGTTATTAAAACATTAACACAGAAACAATTTGTGACATCACTGCTGCAAGGTGACAGGCCCAGCTGATATACCTTGCAGCAGAGTAGTTCACAAACGCAGATTTGTCTAGCCTGTGTTTGTAACCTAGCCTGCTTGCTACCATAGACAGGATGCTGTTGGTACTCCCCCGCACCCTATGCGTTATTGTATTGAACTCGAAGGGCGCTGTATGATTTCTGAGTATAATGAGCCGAGAAGCTCGTGGCTAAGTAATAACAGCCGCATGTGTCGATCCATCAGGTTAAGCTACGCTTGCCGGGGTTGGTCAGTGGATGGGTGACCATCTTTACATACCGATACTCCTCCGTACCTCGGAAAGAACGTTAAGCCGTTGGTCCCGGTTGTTATTCGTGATCTTTGACAGTCGTTACGGGTCGTCAGAAGCCCGAAAGTCTGACAACCAGTCTTACCAAGGGGTATCGTATTACCCAATTACTGGGTTGTGGAGGTCAGATAGGCAGTCGCTCCGTGTAAAATACTGGTTTTCAGCTGCATCTGGTTAGACTGGAATCCGACCCCAACATAGTTGGAAAAAGGCTAAGCAGATTGAATGAGCCCACAGACTGCAAGAGTAAAATGACGTGCAGTAAGCACTAAATATAGTGCGCTTGACCTCTTTAGAGGTATGCCTGAATCTGCGGGCAATCATGTTAGCTCTCACACACAGCGCCCTCCACTCCCTGTCAATATCCTCATCATCTTTGAGGGCAGTGGTCAATAAGTGACCCAGATATTTAAATTGGTCCACCCTCACAAGCGGCATACCACTTAACTTCACTGAAGATGCAGCTTCGGGGTACTTACCCCTAGCCCCAAAGACCAAGACCACACTCTTCTTAACATTATATGCCAGCCAATGTAGTCTGGCATATTGCTCGCAAGTGGCCACGAGTGTCCTAAGCCCGCAGATTGACGCGCTCAGCAGCACTATGTTGTTGGCGTTGCGTATGTTATTAACACACATGCCATCAATATGACACCCAACACGCATGCTGTCAATCAGGTCATTCACGTACAGGTTGAATAGCGTAGGCAAGCATAATCCCCCCTGCCTCACCCCGCACTCCAACCTAGACAGGCACCCGCCCACCTCACACTATTGACCTGGTTTCCATACCAGTATTTTAGAGTATTTGTCACTTCTGGTGGCAAATTTACCTCTTGCATCTTCCTCCATAAAATGTCGTACGACACCAAGTCAAAAGCCTTGCTCAGATCAAGGAAACAGGCGTAAACTGGAGTGTGGCGATCCACATACATGCAATTATACGTTGCTACGGGCTTTAAGCTGATAAAGAATAAAAGGTGTGAAGAAGAAAAATTTAATGATTTTATTGAACATAACCTACAATTTAATCCATCCGTAAAAATAACAAGGTGAATTAGAAAATCAAGCCCATTTAGGGGTTCAACACTGAGACTGACTAATTTGAAGTCTGCTTGTCATTGAGTACTAAAAATGCATTATTTTTTTTTCTGGTTTATAAAAAACCACGTATGCACGGCTACAGATCAAGTTATTCATTTCCAGTATAAGCTGATCTCGCATTATGTAGGATTTCCTTACAATGAGAGGTCAGTGTAAACTGGAAATGTATATGTATGTATGTAATGTATATGTATGTGTGTGTGTGTGTGTATGTGTGTGTGTGTATGTGTATTTGTGTGTGTGTGTGTATGTGTGTGTTTGTGTAGCCGTGTGTACCTAAATTTAATGAATGCTTCTCGTTCTAGTTTACTTCACGAGCAACTAACATTGCACAATACTTATAAAATCTTGAAATTGTCATAAATTATGAAATAACGACCAATTTCACACAAGTTTCCATATGGTCCGCGAACAGGCACACGTCATCGGCATAGAGTGCGTCAAGTACGGGAACCTTAGACGTCTTAGTCCTCGCTCTGAAGCGTGAGATGTCGAAGACACTTTTATCAGTGCGGACGTTAAGTTCAATCTGTCCGACACTATGCCTCAGTGCATCACTCAACACTGCCAAGAAATAAATTGTAAACAACGTGGGAGCCATGACACAACCTTGCTTCACACCGCTGGTTACATGAATTAGGTCTGAGAAATTGTTTTCGTGTTGAACACGCGCCGTCATACCGTCGTGAAACTGACGAATCATGTTGACGAATTTCGCAGGACATCCAAACTTCTTCAACACCACCCAAAGAGCAGCGCGTGTCACGCGGTCAAAGGCTTTTTCTTGGTCAACGAAACACATGTACAGAGGCCGGTTTTCCTCAAGGCTTTTCTCCTGAATTGCTTCACTATGAAAATGCCGTCAACGGTTCCTCTGCCAGGTCTAAAACCACACTGCGACTCTGGAAGTATCTGTTCAGCAAGATTTGCTAAGCGGCGATTGATGATATGAGCCAGTACCTTCCCAACAGAAGACAGGAGGGAGATGCCCCTATAGGAACTACAGTCAGACAATTCACCTTTGCCTTTATAAAATTTGCAAATCGAGGCATCCTTCCAGTCTTGAGGTACAACTTCGGTTTCCCATACCTTGAGCACTAGGTTAAAGAGCCTACTTTGTATACGAGTATGAGGACCACCATATTTGTAGAGCTCCAATGGTAGACCATCAGTGCCTGGTGTTTTGGCATTCTACAAGCTAATAAAGCGATTGTAATAACTGTGGAAAGGACATTATCTAAAAGTAAGAATAATCTATTATTATTGCATAGACATTCAATATTTTGATGAATTGAACATTTTTGAATAAAGGTAGACTTGAAAGACCACGTTCTGTGTTTCAGAAATCTTGATAATGGACGGAGCCAACATGTATGGTCCGGCCTTTTATATACCCGATATTGATTGCAAATAAATCATTATCCACTAGTATGAAAGCGGCTCTACACAAAAAACAGTCCGTCGTACAGTCATGCGTACGCGCACCGTGACGTCAGCCAGCACTTCGCACGTGTTTACAAACAATGCCGAAGCGACGAAGATTCTTGGAATCTTGTAACGCTCGAATGTTTTTATGGATGCCAGAGAACTGGACTCTATCGTAGTGTATGTTTCGTTTGAATGTATGATCGTATAAAATTCACAAAAATCGGTATGTAAAGAGCAAACACAGTTAGTTTCAGATTTCTAGATTTTCTACAAAGAAAAAACAAGTGATGACCTATTTTTTTTATGGTTTAAAATGCATGCTGTGTTAACTCTTAACGTGAAACATAAATAAAACCACTTGCCAAAGTACAATATTCATTATTTACAAGCTTCCGAAGTTGAGACAAATACTTGTTATTTTTTACTATAGATTTTATGACAGCGAAATTAATGTATTTTTAATGTCATAAACTAGTTCAGTGAGTGTGGTCGTATCTCAAAAGGTTTGGACACAGATAATCTAACTTCCCGCGGTCGCGCAAGTGGAACCACTGACGCGTCCCGCTCCCCGCGCGACGTCATTAGGATTGTCCTTGAGATTTTTTGTCGGCGCGCGACGGGGCGCCTTTCCACTTATACACGGCTTGTACACAAAACATTCCTATGAATCGCTATGAAAGTAATTACTGTTTCTTAAAGTGGATAGACTAGGCTAGATTACGAATTTTGATTTATAACAATAGATGACTTAGGTTTTTTTTTTCAATAAAAAAAACAGTTTGTTTACAATACCGCCAATAAAAAACAATTAAAATATTATAATCTAAAGCGATAACCCTATTTTTTTATTTGCCTAAAATATTGCATATGTGTCAAATAATCAAATAACGTCATAATATTTACCGTTGTTCTTCCAAAGTTTTGAAATACGAACAATAATCTCGGTAAAAAAACGACCCCCCGCGCGCGCCTCCCGCGCCGCATATTTTTTTTCAACCACAGACTAACTTTGTTCGTAATGCCGATACAAACTCACGGTATTTGGCAAAAATATGCTACACATAACCACCTTTCCAACGAACCTAGAACGCAAGGGGTAAGCCCGCACACAAAATTACAAAAAATAAAAAAAGTAAGAGCCGAAACGCGCGCGCTGTCCGTTCAGGCTCACTTTCGTGCACTCGGACAATCCTGGGTTTTCGTTCGGGCTCACTTTCATGCAATGGTCGCGCGAGAGGGTATTTAGGTAAATTATTAATTATTAATTTACCGCGTGGATGTCTAAAATTATCCCACTTGAAAGTACTAACGATTAGATTTAACGATAGTAGTAGTGTAGTATTTTAGTTTATTTTACGATTTTTAAAAATTTATATAAAACTGTAATACAATTGTATATCAATTTTTAAAAATCCTACTAATATTATATTATAAATGCGAAAGTTTGGATGGATGGATGTATGTTACTCTATACTTGTTTTATATCGTTAGTACTTTCAAGTGGGATAATTTTGGACATCCACGCGGCCGAAGCCGCTGGCAAGAGCTAGTATTGCATAAATAATTAATGCGTATTTTTATTTAACCTGCTGAGTAGGTACCCCATAAATTAAGGCGCAGAAAGCCGCGACGCGACAGCGCGAAGTGACTGTTGTAGAACAATTGTAGGCTTCGCGCTGTCGTGTCGTGCCAATCTGTAGGAGCCTTTACGGGCAAAAGATCTCAAGTGTTGCACAAAATAGGACAATTTAAAATTAAGTAGAAGCCATATTTGAAAGCCCTTCTTATTTATTTCAGTAATAAATTGGACCGGACTTCTTTCTTTATCTCCTGACGAACCAATCGTTTTTGAGGCTGGGGTCGGCGCTACATGTATTTTTCTTGCATACTTCTATTAGTTTTCATCTCGGTAGTCACTCCCTACCACAATATTTTTAATCTTTATGGTCAAAAATTATTTTAAAATACGTGGTTTCTTCTATCAGCAAAACACCATACAGTATTATTCTCCGTTTTAATATAATTTTATTTGTATTCTAATATCGGGAATATTTGACAAAGTAAGCTTAATACTCAGTATGCAGGCTTTGCTTGCTATGTGTTTCTTATTCAACATTATTACTAGTACATACGTTTGTACCCGATGTATTGAATTAATTTATATGCTTATCTAAAGACAAGTAAAATAACGATAAATTTTCTTTTTCCAGAATGTGTCAGAAGACAATTTAAAAGTTTTATTTAGAATAAAATTTTGGTCAATAATAAATTGTATATTTATTTCGCACCCAATGACCCAACGACCCAACATATAATTAACGCTTTGAAGGACACTAAACGAGACACATTAGAAGTTTTACTGTTATCACTGCTACAGCCGTATAGTATCCTTCAAAATGTTAAACAGCGAAGCCCTACATAATATAGTATACTACATATGTAGATATACATTATAACTGAACATTATAATCCAACTAATATAAACGGAGTAACCGTTTTTCGTCTTCCAGAATAAAGAGATTGGAAGATAATGGGATAACAAGATTAGAGCCCTAAACTGTTTAAAGAAAACGACTTTACCTTAAAACAGTTTAGTGCTCTAATTGTTCTCATTCAGTCATTAACAACTTACATAACTTGAAAAACTTATTTCGAGCTTTAGAAAAATACATATACCAAGCAATTCGAGTACAAATTGAACGAAATTAATTAGGACGTCATACCTCCGGCCTTGAGACAAACAAACCCAACCCTATGAAACAGTATGGGAAGCTTGGTTTCGGACAATGTGCTTGAAGAAACAACCTGGCATTGTAGTATTTTAACTGTAAAAACAAGAGTATATAATAAAGTTAAAACTTAAGTTATATTAGTAGTTACTATTTTAGTAGCAGAACAATCAGCAAGTGAAATACAATTATTATGTTCCTATCGTTCATCATTCTCCTGCCCTTATCCCAATTTATTTAGGGTCGGTGCAACATATCCCTTTTTTCCATACTTCTCTATTAGTTGTCATCTCGGTAGTCACCCTCTTTCTAGCCATATCATTTTTCACACGGCTCTTCCATCATTTCTGTGGTCATCCCCTACTCGTTTAGCCTATCGACATTCATACTCAAAACTTTCCTTGCTACATTTTCCTCGTTCCTCTGCATCACATGCCCATACCATGACAACCGATTTCCGCACAACTTTTCAGTCTCCGATGCCTTTTTCAGACTTCCTCATAAGTACTCATTTCTTATTCTATCCATTTGTGTAACACCACACATCCCTCTTAGCATTCTCATCTCAGCTGCGTGCCGCCTTTCATTCATCCCTTTCGTGGCCGAACATTCTGATCCATACAAGACAGCATGTCTAATCATTGTTTTATATATCTCCCCCTTACATTTAAGGGGAATTTCGGGAGTTGCAGTTCCTATCATTTTTCTATTGTTAAATTAGATGTTCAAACTTTAGAACCCATGACTGTCCTTGACGGCTATTATAGATATTCGTATAACAATCGGTCCCTTTGAGATCTAACAGAACTGTGGTTGTGGCGGAAACAATTAAAAGCAATTAATTGTTATTAAAATCGCCACCATACAATTTCAAGAAATCCGCAGCCGCTTATGAAATTGCGCCAGATCCGATAATCAGGTGATCCATTGTTCTCTTCGAGTTCAACGATCACACGGTGACACGCGCCGCGCGCACGCAGCGAGCGCGTGATATTTGTATTGGCCGAGACGACGACGGCCTTGGGCTGCAGATGACGGCGTGCACACGAAGCTACTTGCGCGTGCGCCAGGCGACGAGCATCAGTCTACGTTCGACTAGCTACCATACCGTACGGGCCGCGCCGCGCTTAACCGTGTTTTACTTATATCTAGTCGCTTTGCTTTGTTGTGTTTTGTAATTTAATTCTTATATCAATACAGTTTTAAAATCAGTAATAATATTCTTCATTTCATCTCTCGCCTATATTCATTCTCTCGCTTTCTCATCCTTTCACTTCGCTTCACTCGAATATACTATAAATTATATTCCGGGTTCGATTCTCGACTCGGGTAGGATTGGTCGACCCGACCAACATACCTACATTGGTGACCCTCGACTACCACGCATACTGAAGACTCGATTTCAGCAAGGAGCAAGCAGTAACAGTGAAGCAAGAAGACTAGTGATTCAACAGGTGACCGTTTGTTTACATCGGAGTGAAGGAAAAAGTGGGCAGTGGTCTAAAACATAAGCGGTGAGCGATTTTATATTTATTGAACGATGTCCGATAACGAGAATTTTGACGATGCAGACGCAAAAGACGCAGTAACTGCTGTCTTGGGAGAAGTGTCGAAAGTCGGCCTGCCACTACGCTGCCCACCTTTTTGTCCAGAGGAACCGGCTTTATGGTTCGCTCAATTAGAGGGCCAATTTATTCTGTCAAGGATATCCAGCGACACGACAAAATTCTATTTCGTGACTACACAACTGGAAACTAAATATGCACTGCAAGTTAAGGACATCATCACAAAACCGCCGGAGACAGACAAGTACGAAAAACTTAAAAGTGAACTAATTAATCGCCTGTCTGCCTCACAGGAAAAGCGGATACAGCAACTTTTAATACACGAGGAGCTAGGCGATCGCAGGCCATCACAGTTCCTTCGGCACTTGCAAAACCTAGCTGGACCTGCTGGAGCTTCAGACTTTGTGAAAAGTCTCTGGACTAACCGCTTGCCACAAAATATACAGACTGTTATTGCATCACAGATTGCTGACTTACAGGTAGACAAGCTAGCCGAGATTGCTGACAGGGTGTACGAGATTGTACCGTCCACTCCACAAGTTGCTGCCGCCTCTAGCTCTACCAGCACTACACCAGACTTGCACAAGCAAGTAAGCGAGCTCACAAAGCAAGTGGCACTACTAACATCGCAGATGAACAATAACTGGAAAGGACGCTCCCGCTCACGCTCACAATCCCGGCGTAACCAAAAAAGGTATGGTCGTGATCGCTCTAATAGTTTTAGACGACAGCAACCACCACCGAATCACCCGCATTGCTATTACCACTACACCTACGGAGACAAGGCGAACAAGTGTAAGCAACCCTGCACATTTACTTCGGAAAACTCAAAGGGCGGTCGCAAGTAGCGGCTAACGACTGCCCTACTTCAACAGGCCGTTTATTCATAACCGACCGGACTACGAAGATGCAGTTCCTGGTGGACACCGGCTCAGACTTGTGTGTTTTCCCTCGGTCGGCAGTAAAGACGCCTGTTAAACAATCAAAGTTTGATCTAGTTGCTGCCAACAATACTGTGATACATACGTACGGACCAACACAGTTACGACTTGATTTGGGTCTCAGAAGGGACTACACCTGGAGGTTTACAGTAGCCGATGTTTCACGACCTATCATAGGGGTCGACTTCCTTAGTTTCTACAACTTACTGGTGGACTGTAGGAATCAGCGCTTGATAGACAACACAACGACACTATCAGTTTCAGGAGCACATTGCAAGTCAATGGACGATATTGCTTCCGTGAAGGCTGTAGTTGGTGACACGGACTACCACGAAATTCTACGTGAGTATCCGGAAATTACGCGACCACCAGGTACACATTTACCGGGTAAGCATAACACGTTGCACCACATAAGGACAACTCCAGGTCCACCAACAGCAAGTAAACCTCGACGCCTTGATCCAGCTCGAACTCTAGTTGCTAAGAAGGAGTTTGAAGACATGCTTACCAGTGGTATAGCCAGACGTTCGGAGAGTGCCTGGTCTGCTCCACTTCACCTAGTTAAGAAGAAGGACGACGGATGGAGACCATGCGGCGACTACAGAGCACTTAATGCAAGAACAATACCAGACATGTACCCCATCCGCCACATTCATGACTTCTCCCACCAGCTATCAGGGTGTACAGTATTTTCCACCATAGATTTAGTAAAGGCATATAACCAGATAGCTATCAACCCAGACGACATTCCAAAGACTGCCATAACTACACCATTCGGTCTTTACGAGTTCCTTTTTATGACCTTTGGTTTGAGGAATGCCGCTCAAACTTTCCAAAGGTTTATCGATGAAGTTCTGCTTGGGTTGGACTTTTGCTACGGATATATCGATGACATTCTCGTGTTCTCACAGACTCCAGAACAGCACAAACAGCATTTACGGCAACTTTTCGATCGCTTGAAAGTCTACGGAATAGTGGTAAACACATCAAAGTGTAATATCGGACACTCAGAGGTAACCTTTCTGGGATATCGTGTGACGGCTGCGGGTACGAAGCCACTCGGGACCAAGATACAGGCTATCCAGGAGTATCCAGTCCCTAAGACGGTCAAGGAGCTTCGAAGATTCCTGGGTATGATAAATTTTTATCGCCGATTTGTCCCTAACGCAGCGCAACTCCAAGCTCCATTAAATGCTGTCCTTGCTGGCCCCAAAATTAAAGGAACGCATCCAGTCAACATGACTCCTGAACTCCTAAAGGCATTCGAAGACACAAAGACCTCATTATGCAACGCAACTCTACTGGCTCATCCAGATCCATCAGCTGAGTTGACCATAGTCACTGATGCGTCTGATAGCGCCATCGGCGCTGTGCTTCAACAGCGAAAAGGGGACGACTGGGAACCACTAGCTTTTTACTCGCACAAACTTAGTGGTGCTCAAAAGAAATACAGCCCGTACGACCGCGAATTGTTAGCGGCTTATGAAGCTGTAAAATACTTTCGGCATATGGTCGAGGCTAGGAACTTTGCCATCTTCACCGACCATAAACCACTGGTGTTTGCCTTCAAATCAAACAGAGACAGTCATTCACCAAGACAATTCAGGTACCTAGATTTTATAGGACAATTCACTACAGATCTGAGGTATTTACCAGGCAGTGAGAACGTTGTCGCCGATGCATTGTCGCGCGTGGAGGAGGTATCAGCAGCGGTCAATTTTGAGAGACTTGCAAGACTTCAGGACACCGATCCAGAACTGCAAGATCTAATTCGTCATGGATCCACGCTTAAACTTCAGAAGGTAGCATCTTCTTACAGCAACGACTTGCCAGTCTATTGCGATACCTCCACGCCAAAACCTCGCCCCTACATAACGCCTACCTTACGAAGAGAGGCATTCAACTCACTGCACAACTTACATCATCCTGGGAATGCAGCTACAGTGCGACTGGTAACACAACACTTTGTTTGGCCAGGGATCCGCAAAGATTGTAGAGAGTGGGCTAGGCAATGCTTACAATGCCAGACGTGCAAAACTGCACGTCACACTAAAGCACCACTTTCCACCTACCTTACTCCTTCTTCACGATTTTCCCACATCCACCTAGACATAGTAGGGCCATTAACCCCTTCGTCTGATTACAGATACTGCCTCACAGTCATTGACCGATTTACGCGATGGCCTGAGGCGTACCCTTTGCAGAACATCACGGCGGAGACCTGCGCAGCTGCCTTGGTGTCTGGCTGGATAGCCAGGTTCGGCTGTCCCGCACGGGTGACCACAGACCGTGGTTGCCAGTTCGAGAGTCATCTCTTCAAGGCTCTCACTACCTTGGTGGGTGCACAACACTACCGCACCACCGCCTATCATCCAGCTGCGAACGGCATCGTAGAACGACTACATCGGCAGCTGAAGGCTGCCATCATGTGCCACACTTCCTCACAGTGGACAGAAGCCCTACCACTGGTACTTCTCGGCATGCGTAATGCTTGGAAGGAAGATGTCCAAGCCACGCCTGCAGAGCTGGTCTACGGTGAAGCGCTAAACTTACCCGCACAGTTCCTGTCTCCCAAGGATGACTTCACCACAACCGATGTCACGGAGTACGCAGCGTGTCTGCGAGTCCACATGGCCAAGTTAGCACCAAAACCAACTTCGTGGCACACCAGCACCACTTCACCCTTCTACATTCCCCGAGACCTACACTCTTCTACACACGTCTTCGTTCGTCGAGATCATGTCAGAAGATCACTGGAACCGCCTTACGCTGGACCCTACAAAGTCATACAAAGACACACAAAATACTTTGTGATAGAGGCGAATGGGAAGACCAACAACATCTCGGTGGATAGGCTGAAACCCGCCTACATGACGCAAGAGGAGACGGGAGTTCCAGCAGAAAAACCATCAGCCTTAAATACCACAACTTTACCTACAACCAGCGGTAGCACAGAGAAGAGGACGCGAAGCGGGCGGCGTGTCAAATTCCCCGATTTTTATCGACCGTAGCTACGGTCTGGCCAGGGGGAATATGTGGCGGAAACAATTAAAAGCAATTAATTGTTATTAAAATCGCCACCATACAATTTCAAGAAATCCGCAGCCGCTTATGAAATTGCGCCAGATCCGATAATCAGGTGATCCATTGTTCTCCTCGAGTTCAACGATCACACGGTGACACGCGCCGCGCGCACGCAGCGAGCGCGTGATATTTGTATTGGCCGAGACGACGACGGCCTTGGGCTGCAGATGACGGCGTGCACACGAAGCTACTTGCGCGTGCGCCAGGCGACGAGCATCAGTCTACGTTCGACTAGCTACCATACCGTACGGGCCGCGCCGCGCTTAACCGTGTTTTACTTATATCTAGTCGCTTTGCTTTGTTGTGTTTTGTAATTTAATTCTTATATCAATACAGTTTTAAAATCAGTAATAATATTCTTCATTTCATCTCTCGCCTATATTCATTCTCTCGCTTTCTCATCCTTTCACTTCGCTTCACTCGAATATACTATAAATTATATTCCGGGTTCGATTCTCGACTCGGGTAGGATTGGTCGACCCGACCAACATACCTACATGGTCAATACGAACGGTCAAATAAGCAATGCATGATCATGATGACAATCGGGATCCCTGTAGCTCTTTGTGTGAGTACCATAATAGGTTGTAGTGTAACCATAGTAGGTTGTAGGTTTACGTTTTCTAGTCTCCGTCTTGCCTGAAGGCAGTTGTTGATCTATTGTCAACAAGTCATGCTTCATGCTTCCTTCGCATGCATGTTTATAAACAAAACGCTGCATTCATGATCTTTGAAGTTATCTTTCCTTATCATCTCTAAACTACCTAAAGAAAATCATACTTTCAACAGGCAAAGCGAAACGAGTCGATAGGTAAGACAAGTAAATTAGCTTCGGATAACATCGAAGTTCGTCGTAAATTTAACTCAACTCCGTCGATTGTAAAGACCACTGGCTCTCCGGAACATTGATCTTATCGGAAGGCTACCCGATGTTCATAGTTAGTGGTCCATAGTTCATTGTGAAATTCGCAAGCGGTGCTAAACTCTGACGGTCAACTAATTTACCGGCAGACCAATCTTTACCTTAATAGTTATGGTATAGTTGTAGCTCCGAAGTTCTTCAATGCCTTGCGACCACTGGGTAAACTTGGCTGAGTCTCACAATTTGTATAGCAATAATTAGGAACTACGATTTTCTGAACAAGATCTTTAAAAGTTTGTCCTAGTTGGTTTTCATTTGGTTTTGATTCCTATTTAGTTGCAGTACATTGTAATGACTTTGTAAGGATTTGAAACAAATCAGTACGAACAAAGTGAGATCCGAAAAGCCAATATTTCTTCGACAATTTAATAATATTAGGTGTTTACCTATGAAATTGCCGTTCTGCAGTACTGGCCATTTCAAATCAAAATAATTTTTGTTTGGCTAAGAATTCTAATTTCAAATTAATTTTATTTTAAAAACATGGATTTTTTTTTCCAAAAGTAGTCATTTTTTTATTGATTAGTGTTACATTTTCATCGCATTTCAATCTTTTTCGTCATCATGGATACGTTAAAAATTCGAGTAATTATGGAATATGAGTACCGTCGTGGCAGCAACGCGGCACAAGCGGCACGCAACATCAACGACGTTTACGGAGCTAACACTACAAACCAACGCACCACTTGTTATTGGTTTGCTCGCTTCCGTTCTGGAAATTTCGACCTGAAAAATGAACCTCGCGGTCGTCCGAAGACTTTGGTCGACAATGACGAATTAAAGGCGATTGTGGAAGCTGATGATACACAATCTACGGCTGAATTAGCAGCAGCTTTCGACGTTAGCGTCAAAACAATATTGGTCCATTTGCGTCAAATTGGCAAGGTAAAAAAGCTTGACAAAGGGGTGCCCCACGAACTCAATGATCGCTAGCGCGAAGTACGCGTCGAGACGTGCCTTGCACTGCTCAACAGACACACAAATGAAGGAATTTTGAACCGCATTGTTACCTGCGATGAAAAATGGATTCTGTTTGATAACCGCAAGCGCTCAGCAAGTTGGTTGGATCCTGGTTCAGCACCTAAACAATGCCCTAAACGAAAACTTACCCCTAGAAAAGTGATGGTCACTGTTTGGTGGTCTAGCGCCGGTGTGATTCATCACAGCTTCTTACCAAACGGGGTGAGCATTACTTCAGATGTGTACTGTGAAGAACTGAACACAATGATGTAGAAGCTGGCACATCTCCAACCAGCATTGGTCAATCGCTCGTCTCCGCTGCTCCTGCACGACAACGCGCGACCTCATACTGCACAGCAGACGGTCTCCAAGTTGCAAGAACTGGGGTTGGAAGCTCTCCGTCATCCGCCCTACTCACCAGACCTTGCGCCTACAGACTACTACTTTTTCCAGAATTTGGATAACTTCTTGGCGGGAAAAAAATTCAATACCCGAGAGGCAGTACAAAATGCCTTTGAAGAATTTGTTGCCTCCCGTCCAGCTGATTTCTTTAAGAAGGGCATCAATAAACTGCCACTGCGTTGGCAAAGATGCATTGATTGCATGGGTGATTACTTCGATTAATACAAATAAAAAATGCATGAAAAAAATTCGTTTAAATTTTTTCATACAAAACGGCAATTTCATAGGTAAAGACCTATTATTAAATAGACCGGGACACGCGATTAAGACCGCAAATCGGCAAACGTAAGGTAGGACGCCCTCAGGATAAGTGGAGCGACGATTTTCGCAGGGTGGCTAGTAGCAGCTGGATGAGTGTTGCCGATAATCGAGTTGAATGGCATGTGATTGGAGAGGCCTATGTCCAGCAGTAGACTGCTGTAGGTTGATGATGATAATGATGAAATGTCTAATTCGGATGAACATACAATTTTCTGAATCACACATAGTGTTTATATCAGACCCAAAATACCGGTCCTAAGCACCAAATTGATTGCATTATTAATACCACTTTATTAGATATCTGGCATCTCACATTCGAGATACGAATAGTTTGAGCTGAAGTTATAGTTGGACACAGTTGATCGGACTACGCATCAAAGACCATAAAATTCCGTACGACCATAAGCATGTTTGAGATGTAAGGAAAGAATACACACAGAGATTAGTTGAAAGTATTTTTACCAAAAGATTAAGTAGACGATAATTAGAACGGGTATTAGGTACACTCATTTTTGAAAAGTGTCAATTAGATTCTATAGTGCTATTATTAGCACTATAGAATCTAATTGAGACACTTTTAGTCGCTTATGCGACTAAAAAAACATAAAAATTTTATTCAATCTATAAGTGCCATAAAAATGCACTTAAATTTTACATTTTCAAATTTCGCGCGAAAACGCTGAACGCAGCCACGCCTTATTTATCTGTGGTCATAACGTCAGTTGGCTGAATAAACAAGCACTACGCTGATCAGTTGGCAGTTGACATTGACACTTCTTAATTTATACAGCCGTATGACGTAATAACATGGCGGCTACTTTCATGGTGCTGAAAACAGATTAAAAAAACTGAAAACTCTGAATTGAATTTTAAAATTGATATTGTTATTTTATAAACTAAAACTAACATTTTCCGACTGCTTTTTGCCTAAGCTATCTAAATAATATATTTTAGATTTTTTCTCATACAGAGTAAAATACCGTATTCCTTAAAATAGGTGTAATTGCAACAAGTATAAATAGCGGCATGTGTACCGATCTAGCTGTAATGATTGATACCGAAAAGGAAAAAAAGTAAAAAATTACCCATTGATGGATAGGTAGGTATCATAATAGCGAGTACAACTAATTTATGTAATTAACTAAATTAATTAAGAAATACGATTAGTTAACAATAATAATTAAGGAAAAACGATGGCAATATGGCCATGACCTATGCACTTGTAAAAAGGCTTAACATCCAGTGATGAATCGGTTTTAATTAAAAGCAGATGATGATAAAGAGGATGTCATTACAGCACCAGATTGCTGTTGGTGACCATACCTTAGCTACCACCAAAAAACCAGCCAAGTGCGTGTCAGACCACGCACAATTAAGGCTTTTTTAAGGAAGTTCTCAAGTCGAGACGTATATATATATATATATTTTTTTAATGTATTACCATCAAACCACGCATAACTTTTTACAGAGTAGTATAATTTGAACGAATCTGTTTTTTCGGGAGAGTATACCTCGAAGTTGGTCCCAGGTAAAATGTATTAACTTTGCTGGGTAGTTTCTTTTTTTTTTTTTTAAAAAAGTTTTTTCTATTCTCTTTCTTCTAAATACTTGTTTTTAGAAATTAAATATGACTGCTGTGTTATTTTTAAACATCTGTGAGCGTTTAATTTCTGAAACATTTCTTGCAACTTAAAGTAAAGAAACTTTACTCATAAGCTTCTCGTCTACATCATTAACTACTAGAAAATTATCTTGCTAATATAACTTGACGCTCACGGCTTCAGACTTCTGAAGTTTAATATGTCAGACTGCCTCTCTGGTCTAATGGTCGCAAGTGCGACTTCTCAGAAAGGGTTCGATCCTCAGGTTCAGTCAGGTTAGGTACTCGTACATAGTGTAGGTAATTTGGTTTTTGTAATTGATTTCTCAATAGCAGCCCGGAGTCTGTATTTGTGACCGGTTTATGGCAATAAACCGTTCACACAAATATTTCAATATAAGTAGGTAAATAAGTAGCTTAATATTGTGGTTTATAGAATTCGTTTTTATTATTTTTAAATTACTTCTACTATTTATTTTATAATTTTTTTACAAGTTCGCCATGTAGCACGTTTGAAAATTTTTGTTTTTGATGTGACCTAGTTTGGAAGGCGCTGGTGTTTGTGATACAATATTTTTTTAATTAGTATAGACACCATCAATACACTTCTTTCCGCAATATTCTATTTTTACTTGAATATTTGTTTTTGTGAACCGTAAATGTGTTTTTTCTGAAATAAAAAAATTGGCTTAAACATACTGACTAAATGTGGGTATGGCTTACCCCTGCCTACCCCTACAGGGAACACTGGCGTGATGATGTTATATAAGAGCAGTATACACTCAGTTATAATTAACATTTTGTTGATTGTTCTCTGGCATTTTTATCATAAAACCGCTAGAGCATCATGAATTCCTTTGAAAAATAAATTAACATTTCCGTGAACCGTTTCTTTGACTGCGCTCTTCCACTCACCACTTTATTTTGAGTCAAATAAAAAATTGTTAATCATAATACCGAATTCGACATAGCCTGCAGAGTAAGCAAGCTGAAGTAGCAGTGGGCTGGCCATGTTTGTCGAAGGGCCAATGGCCGGTAGAGCAGATGAGTCCTGTCCTGTGTATGAAGAATATACACATCTCAAAGTGACATTTCGTTTCTTCAGAAATTCTTCCACAATCTATCATTTTGTCTTTCATTTGAAACAACCTTTGTCTAGGTCCTTTTTATGTAGACTATTTCGGAAGAAAGTTTTCTATTCAATTTGTCAAAATCACATTGACAACTGACAATTGTCTAGGGTAGTGAAGACAATTTGACTTTGTAATCGCCATGCCAAAGAAGTAGAAAACTTTCTACTCGACGGCCGCTAAGTAGAATAGAATAGAATAGAATAGAATAGAATATAATACTCTTTATTATGCACACCATATAAATTACAAGTTACAATGTTGAAATTTTACATAGAGTGACACAATGGGCGGTCTTATCGCTAAAAGTAAGTAGGTTATCTACAAAATCATGATTTTACAGGAGAGCGTTTAGAACGCAAAACTGTGATAATTAATAGAAGTGCAAAGCTATCTCCTTCTATTTTACATAATTTAGTTAATAGGGCTCTACCAAGGAAATGTTTAAGGCTAATATTACTGTAATATATATATTTTTTTCCCAAAATACGGTGTGTTTTTTCCTAAATGTTGGTGTAAACGTGACTCAAATTAGTAAAAATTGAGAACCAAACTGAAAAAAAAAATCGATAAAAAAAAGAAGTGGAATTATGTAAAAAAGAGAATTCCGTAAAAAGTGCAGTAGACTCTTTCTACTTTGTTGCCGTCTTACTGTCTACACGGAAACATCATTACTGTCTATTCTTCCGTCGACAAAATCCCTTTCTATGGTGGTCATGCTAGGCGTGCTGGAGTGGAAACCGCGTATCGGAAAAATTAGGACCGATGACCTCAAAAAGTTATCTGGGACAGACTGGATGCGAAATATGTGTGTTATGGCGCAGCCTGGGAGAGGCCTATGTTCAGCAGTGAACTGCGACAGGCTGAGTTGATTGGTTGATTGAATCAGGCTAAAGTTTCATCGTACGTACTCTCCTCATTCTAGTTTTATCATTCGTCACTGAGTTTTACATGAAAACTAGCTGACACGCCAGACGTTAACCTGTAAAAATTTCAATTTCTTTTTTTTTCCTATTTTTTTCCTTTTGAACCCCAGTAAAAAGGATAAAACAATAAAAATATTCAAATCGGTCAAATTGTTCTTATGTTATGGCGTGACCAAGGGAAATAGAGCTTACTAGCTTTTGCCCGCGGCTTCGATCGCGTTAATTTAGAAATTCAATCATGATTCGAAAGACGTGGCGGCATCTATTATCATAAGAAAGTTGTTGTTGTTTTCTTCGGGAACAGTACTTTTTTCGAGATGAAAGGTACCCTTGTCCGTTTCGATACTCCTGACAACGTAGATATATGCAACAGGATGATCAGTTTAGTGGTTTAGGTGTGAAAAGGTAACAAATAAACTTACATTCGCATTTATATTATTAGTTAGGGTAAAGATTGTTATGCTTTAAATTAGTAAAGAATAAGATATTATTTTAACTGGGAGTAGCTTTTTAATGTTCCAATGCGTTAAAAATTACCTACTTACCAAATTATCTATAAACCAACTGAGAGCATGCAATATGAAGACAGTTTGCCAACAAACAAGCACAATCGATCTTATCGCTTATGGGGCATAATTATGTAATATCAGAGGCACCACAGGTACACCCTAGAGACACAGATGAGTAAATTACCGGCACCCTAATCGGAACACGGTAATGCAACTTGGCGGCTGAAATAGGTCATAGGTAGGGTAGTCGGTAGATATGCTGGTTTCTGAGGAATAAAGTTTTTTAGGGATATTTATTTACTTATATACAATAACCATAACTAAAATCAACGCAATCTTAGAAGTCCGTTTTGACAGCTGTCAAAATACTTTATGTAGTGATGGCAAAAAAAGTCGGTTGCTTTAAAAACCGATTCTCGAAGCGTAGCGTTTTATCATACTTATAGTTTGTAATCGACAATTTATCTACATTGCTTAAAAGTTATTCACGAGGCATATCGTTATATTACACGTACGAGTTTGTAATATTTAATAGTTATTACGTAAATCCCAACTTAGTTTAAATTTGGGCGAGTTTCAAAGCAAAACCAAGACGTAAACTAAAATCCGATATACTGATTTCTTCTAAAAGGTTTATGTATATATTATGTATACATTGTATATTATGTACCAGTGGCGTACCTAGTAATTATTAAATATCAAAATAAAGCTAAATATATATATAACCAGATTTTGTTTTTATATGTTTAAACATTTAATAATACAGTATTTTGTAAGTTTCTCTTTTCTAAATTTACGTTTGTAAAAGTATCGATTTTTCAGAAAATCGTTTTTATTCGATCAAAAAAACGGCTTATTGTAATAACGTCCTGTCGGAATATTAATCAGCGATTAATTCGAGTTTTTGAGTGTATTTTTCCAATATAAAGTGAAACTTGGTGCTTACGAATGATATTGATATTGTTATAGTTTCTGGAGACCTGTAGCACAGGTATTCCTAGTACAGGCTCCAGTCTCCACAACATCAATGTATTTTTGTATACACAAATTATGTATTCCTACTAGTAAGTTTTCAACGTGGTGGAGAAAATAAACGTTTTTTTTTTTTTATATATACAGGGTTACTGGTAACTCGACCACTTCCTTGCAGGACGTCATAGTAGGGTTCAAATGCAACAAATTAAGCCACCAAATGTTCTACCGAAATTCAGTTTTTTTTCGTAAATTTAATTTTTTCAGACAAAATTTACGAAAAATAAAATGTTTAATTAGTTATCTTTGCCAAATTTTAGGCATTTTTGAACTTTTAATTATTAGCGCAAAGGTCTGCTACTGCATCAGCTATAATACTAACTTAAATTCCAGAATAGTCGCGCCGTAAATAATTTTAAATTGGATCTTTCATATAAAAACTAAAAATGTAAGTAACTCAAAAAGTATTGAATTTCGGTAGAACATTTGGTGGCTTAATTTGTTGCATTTTAACCCTACAATGACATCCTGCAAGGAAGTGGTCGAATTACCAGTAACCCTGTATATAGTGTATGGATAACACAATAATGAATTAAGATTATGAATTTGATTTTTCGATTACTTAAACGTTCATACAAAGTTATCGCGGCATGTATAATGAGAAACGTCAAAACGGACTTCTTAGATTGCGTTGATTATAGTGCATTATTTAACTTTCTCCGCACACAAGTGAAACAGATCCGAAGATAAGTTCAAAAATATTTCATTTGCCCAACAGTCGTAGCACGTTCGCTCAATCTAACCTCACGTACACTAACTATTGAAACATGGTACCGAAACGCGTTATAGGTGAACCTATATTTTATAAATTTTCACGATTTAAACGAATAACATACTATTATTATATTGCTATAATTTATTAATTCGAATGAAAAACCTTTCGCATTTTATTGTCAAATATCTAATTTTATTATTGCGTGTAGTCCAACTCACCCAGAGCGTTAATAAGGTGGACAATGGTGACAGATGACGCGGAATTATGCTGTTTTACATTGGTCCAGAGCAGTGGTGGCCCAGTGCTAACGGCACCGACTTACGAGTTGTAGGTCGTGGGTTCGAACCCATGCGAAAAGAAATAGGTAAAGAATTTCATCACCAGTGCTCTCTAAACGGTGCAGAAAAACATCGTGAGAAAATGGGCATGTCCTAGAACTAAAAATTCGAAGACATGTGACATCTACCAACCCGCACTGGACCCGCGTGGTAATTTACAGCCCACTAAAGAAAGCGTGGTAGGTTAAGCTACTTTTTCAATTGTTTAGCTCAATCCAACGCTGGAATCCAATCATTGACACTATCTTGTTACAATAACGATCCAGTACTGAATCGAAAAGTGAACACATTGGTCTGGACCAACACACTAAACACTTTTCATCTCAGCCCTGTGCGTTCGTGCGCATTTCTGCACCAGAATTTATACAACCCAACCAATTTTAACTGTCCGTGAATCACGTTCAATTACCAAAAAAACAAAAGACTATCAGTACCTTTCACACCTTTTAATAGACCCACTTTAACCAATTCGCGGCCCTCGTTATGAGCAGGTATTTCCGGCATCTCGCAGGGTGCTCTTACCTACTTATATCAAAGCAAGTGCCTCTATAAATGCGGGTTTTTGGCAGCTCAAAATTGCAACTGAATATTTAATGGCATCAGATACCATCAACAAAGCAGAGGCACTTCGGCCCACGAGGACTCTTTTATATATCGTTACAATGACATTGGTGTTTTAAATGTTTCAGTTCTGTAAATGACTATTTAGTTGAATGTTTATAAGGTTACACATTATACACACCGGTCCTGAGAACATTAGGGCAGGTTTTCTTACCATGCTGATTTTCAGCAAAGTACCTATAACTTGAACCTAATTGAATCACAATGAAAGACATTGAGAGGATAATGATGAAGCCTTTATATGAGAATCCTCTTACTAATAGACTAATAGCTTTGTAACCATAACCCGACATAAAACAACCAGAGATAATATGTGTGATGGACTCACCCGGACGGACGGTGGCATGCCCGACACACGTCAACGTTATTATTATTTCGTTTATTATTTGTTTTTCTTATCAAATACATTTTTAAATATTTCTTAAAAAATATTTAATAAACATTTAAAAATATAAAAAATAGTAGCCCACCGGTATCAGGAACAGGGTCCAAGCTACCGGCGGTCAGGACTCCAGAGAGAGGAACCTCCTAACAATGCGGGCCGTATTCAGAAGTAAAGAAAGAAAGAAAGGAAAGAAACAGTACTGCTTTCTGAATCAAGCCCTTGATCCAGCCACCTAACGAGAGCCTCCTTAGGTGTTGGTTGCTTGGCAAATAAACCATTGGCTGATACAACTATCGGCACAATGATTGCTGAGTCCACATCCCACATGTCGACAACCTCGCGAGCCAAGTCAAGATACTTGATTTGTTTATCTTTCTCGGCTTTCACGAGGTTCCCGTCATGTGGGACTGTTATGTCAATAATCATTGCGCGCCGCTCTATTCGATCCACCACCAATATATCAGGCTTATTGGCAACAATAGTCCTGTCAGTGATGATGGATCGATCCCAGTACAATGTAATATTTCCATTTTCGAGAACTGGGTCGGGCACATACCTGTAGTACGGCACTTCCAATTCCACAAGGCTGTATTTAAGAGCAAGTTATTGATGGATAATCCTGGCTACAAGGTTGTGTCTATGCAAGTACTCTTTGTTAGCTAGACGAGAACACCCAGAGATAATGTGTCGAATTGTTTCTCCCGGTCGGTGGCATGCCCGACAGATGTCAACCGTTCCGTCTTTCACAATAAATCTCCGGTAATTGTTCGTCATGATAACTTCATCCATAATTGCACAGACAAAACCTTCGGTTTCCCCAAAGAGGTCACCAGAACGCAGCCAGGCTACGGACGCTAGCAAATCTACATCAGGTCCATGTAGGGCCCGAAAGAAGCGTACGTGAAGCTCCATACTCTGCCATACCTCCCTGCAATCGTTAGTGTCAAGCACTACAGGTTTGCGCCAGTTCTCTTTAGCCAAGGAGAGCGGAGTGAGGCCCTTGTCCACCGTGACCACATCTCGATGCATCCCCCCGTCGGCTTCTAGGAAATATTCCCTGAGACTGCATATCTCGCGGTTGTGGAGAGTCTTAGCGTTTAAAAAGTCTCGGCCTCCACACTTTCGTGGGATATACAGTCTCATTACCGATGACCGTGGGTGATGCATTCGATATGCAGTCAACAGCGTACGGACCCTCCGATCCAGGGCGTCAAGTTCAGTCTGAGTCCATTTGAGTACGCCAAAAGAGTACATCAAAACCGGCATGACCCAACCGTTGAAGGCACGCACCTTGTTTCCGCCTGATAAAAGACTGTTAAAAACTTTCTTCAGGCGGCCAAAGAAGCGCTCCTTCAACGATTGTTTCATGTCAGCAACGTTGATGCCCAACGCTTCCGACATACCCAAATATAGGTTTCGGATGCGGAGAGGCTTCTAAGGTTTATGACTTCTACATATAATTGGGGTTTCTGATAAAATGAAAAACTGCGTCTTAAATAAATAAAACTAAGATAATTATGAATACAAAAATTTTGTGACTTGTTGACGTTAGTGTTGCCAGCTTATTATTATTATAATATTGTTATATTATTGTGTAAACTACTGGGTAATGCGTTACCCAGTAACCGGGCTGCGGAGGTCAGAGAGGCAGTCGCTTCATGTAAAATACTGGTATTCAGCTGCATCCGGTTAGACTGGAAGCCGACCCCAACATAGTTGGATAAAGGCTAGCAGTGGCGAATGCACCTAATAACACGATTCCTACCGGCTTCCCTTCGGCGGTTCGCTACTCTACCACTATTGAAAAATGGCACAATCAATATAGTGTCTACTAATGCCAAAAACAACACTGTGGATATTTAATTCACCATACAGTTAAACAACAAAAACGTGTTAGCTTTGAATACAACAACAACAAAAAAATATCTAAAATAATTCGGCGCCAAAACGTCATAATCGGGAACTAAAAATTCATACAATAGCGATCCCGTCATGACGTCACTCTAGGTCACGTGGCACCGCTTGATAATGGACGAGAGCAAGCCAATGTACAACGGGTTACGATAGAGACAGCTATAGGAAAAATGCGTCAGCGAGAACGAGATGAAGGAATATTGCACATTTTATTTAGTTTTCACCTGTTCAACTTACTGTATTGTATGTAATAGATCTTTTATATTCCTATAATAATTTTAGAATGATAGTATCTAATTTAGTTAAGTTTATTTCTCTAAAACATTGAAAGTTTTGTTTGTGTAGTGATAGCTTCTTTTTGTCTCTGCTATTTGACGATAGACGGTGATTAATTCAGTAAAGACTTTAATTTTTAAGTGAACTAATTAATTTTTACTTTATTGGTGAGTGTGTAAGTTGAAACCGGCTACTCTCTTACTTTTGTTCACACCTCGCCTCTGAAGGCTAGGCAGATGATGATGATGAATGTTAGTTTTTTTTGTATGAGCTAATCTCTGCAAGTAGGTACCTACTGGGTCTATAGCAAAAATTCTGCCATTGACTACGCTATTGCCGAGCACCACAGGATATTTCGTTTTATGGCATAGTAGACTTCCAAACGGACGGAAGTCGCGCGCAGAAGCTAGTATTTTATAATGCTGAATATTATTATTGCATTCTTATAATATGTAGCATTCAAGCAACGCTTGCCGAGGTCGGTCCGTCGGACCGCCGGTCGTCGTCGGTCGGTCAGTGGTGGTGACCATCCATTACATACCAAGACCCCTCCGTGTCTCGTGAAGCACATTAAGCCGCTAGTCCCGGCTGTCATTCGTAGATCTTTGACAGTCGTTACAAGTAGTCAGAAGCCCAAAAGTGTGACAACCAATCATGCCAACGGGTATCGTGTTCCCCAGTAACTGGTTTATGGAGATCAGACAGGCAGTCGCTCCGTGTAATATTGGTATTCAGCTGCACCCGGCTAGACTGGAAGCCGAGTAGCCGAAAGTTTTCTGTTATTGTGCGAAAAAAGAAGGTTTTAATTTAAACAAAAAATATACAGGATGTTAGGTTAAACGAGGTACATACTTTAACGGAGTGTAGTACCTACTCATGAAAATAAACAACTTTTACCATGGAACAACAACACCAACTAATATCAACACCAACACCAATATACACTAAGTTCGCAATAAACGACTTGACTTTGACTTTGAAAATAAAAAAATTTAGCTGTCTTGTACTTTTTGATTGCGTAGGTTTTGCACTTTGTAGAGAACAGCAAATTTTCTTTTACATATTTCAGGGTTAGTTCCATAGCAAAATTTGTTCATTTTCATGAGTACCTACTACACTCCGTTAAAGTATGTCCCTCGTTTAACCCCCCCACCCCCGTATGGCAAGTTTTGGGTTACGGTTACCAAATTGAGCTAATGTATCGAAACATTAAGGTTACTCTTTTATTGTCACCACACTGTACTAGAAACTATCTCTCTGTAATTTTTACGAAATAAAAATGGCTGATGGCAAATTTCTCGCCTCCTGTTACACGGAGCTTATACATAACTGGCGAAATGTGGGTCTACTATACATATACCTCTGCTAAACCCTTCAAGAAATACAAGCGTGATGTTATATTTGTAAAATCAAAAATACATTAAGTACACAGACACTTGGAACCGCGAGCAGATTTTATTTAGTTAACTAAATTTAAAACCGCCATTGGATTCTAAATAACACACTGTCTAACAATAAATCATTTAATCATAACAAATAAATACTAAGGGCCTATTTCACGATGTTCAAATAGCCACTACTCACCGAATAAATTCAAAAATGCAACAGAATTTGTATGAAATTATATGACAAGTTAATAGGAACTAAGTAATATAATAGGTTAATAGGTAGGCGTAGTTAATAGGTGAAACAGGATACTAAGCAGTTCTTCATCATCGCCACTGAGGGTTGAAGCCAGTCTGTTCAGTATAGCACTTCCAAGCAGGGTTCCCTTCAGCCAAACAGTTTGATACACCCCGTTCTCCGGTACCACCGAGGTTCGTTGAGTCTATCACTGGAAAATATACAAATTCAAATATTTTTATTTGGTTGAATATGGGTAAATACTGCATGAGGATTGAGGTCATACATATAACATATGTTCCTTATCTAAACCATTATTATTCTACCTTACCTTGATATGCCATTTTGAACCAAATATTTATTCATTTTTTTAGGGACAAATTTTTCAATAGTCAGATAACTTTTACCTGAAGAATAACCGCTCATACGGTTTCGGTGTGAATCGGGTCCGTGAGATTTTAAATATTTTTTTATTATTAACGTTGTTCCATCACTATTAAGTAATTTTTTTACTATTACTTAATAGTGATGGAACAACGTTAATAATAAAAAAATATTTTCCCGGTATAGAACCCATACCACGCACAATATTAGGCAAATTACTCACGGACGAACCGTATGAGGGGCTATATATGTCAGTTTGACATATTTTCTATACAAAAGCTGTCAAACTTTCATATTTGTTCTTTATTTGAAAGTTATCTGACGTTTGAAAAATTAGCCATGAGTGGCCATGAGTATATTTTTTTTACTTGAGTTAGGTACCTACCTAAAGGGTTAAAGGTACAATGACGGCCCTTTTTTTTTGTGGATGAGAAATCATCAAATGACTTCTCTCGCTTTGGGTGGAGCTAGGGCGTGTCAAACTTTTACTGACTAAAACCCATCCGTGTTCCTTCAGTTGCCTGTGCCAGGGCCACGGTATCTCTTTCGAACAACCCGTGACCCCGGCGGCATCGGCCCTATCGGATCCCATCACTGCTGACATCTCTACAATGACGGCTCTGATATCAATAAGTATATACCAGAAAACTTTTGAACAGGTTGGACTAAAATTGTTATTAATAACTTTAAACAGTGATAATGTGTATACGCTTTCCTTTCCTTTCTTTAAGAAACCCAGAGTACCAAACACCTGTCTAGATTTTTTTAGTTGGGAATATCTTCAGTCCGGGTTTATTAATAAGGGGGTAAAAGATCCTGCTCGAAGCCGGCTGAAGAATGTTATTAATGGCTGAATGATTTTGACACCTTGCTTTAATTATTTATTGTGTAATCACCAACAAACAGTTTACGACGTCGGGGACTGGGTGGTGTTCCTCAAGAGGAGTTGAGCAGGACAGTCAGACGATGGAGTAAAGCTGTGAGCGTGTAGTGGCTAAGATTAGGCTAAAAAAACGAGGGCTGTTCAAAAGCGCGTTGGGTTGATAACATCGTCAAAGTCGCGGGAAACACCTGGAAGATGGACGCACGGAACCGGGAAGTATGGCGGGAAAAAGTGAGTGGAAAGTGGGTGAAATGATGATGATGTAATAGAACGTGTTCATTGTCTTTAAGAAAACAGATATTTCCCCGCTTGGAGCAATAATAACGACATTACAAAATACCACAGTAATTATAATGGTGTATGAAACAAAGGATGTTGGAACGTAAATTAGTCACAACATCGGTATGATAAGAAAAAGCATTTAAAATATATCTCTATGCATCAATATGGCTGTCAAGGCGAGTCGGTCTAACCCACGCACTTACTTTGTTAACCGCATACCAATATAAGTACTTGTTAACAGACCTGATTTCCGTGAATAAGCTGTTCATTCAAAGTTGATACCATTATAGGTTTCTTTTATTAGCATCATTAATAAATCGAGCTAATTGTCACTTAATTTTACCTACTTGAATCGAGCACGATTAGGAAGAGGTCGTGTACTTCTGAAAAACCCTTTTCATTCAACTTTCATTCTAGTTATTTTCAACCAACCAACAATTATCGAGTTTATCGTGTATTTTTAACCGATTCAAAAAGGAGAAGGTTCTCAATTCGTCGGAACCTTTTTTTTTTTTTTCTCTGATGGATTTCCCCAATGTAAAAATAGAAAATATGCTATAAATTACCCGTACCCGCAATTAGAAATAGTAAACCATCATCATTGGTAATGATCATTGTCTTGTCATAAACGATAAACCAGTTTATATGACATCACATCACAACATCACATCACACCATACCGATGCTGGAAAACGATTTTGTCGTATCTCGAAAAACAGCAATTTTTTTTGTGCATCTTTGGTATCAGAAAAAAATACTGCGTCGGGCGGTCTGAGCAACGTTTTCCTACGTATTTTTTTTTATATGATACTTACTACGTTGACTTTTTCTAAACTTTTTTAACAAAACAGACTTCAAAATGCTGTAAATACCATAAAATCAACTATTTTAAATGTTATACAGCAAAATCATTATACCTAACGATTTTGGTGATTTTGTTGTAACTTTGAATTTTAGAGATAAATGTTGTGCCATATGTTACAACTACCAAGATACACCAATATTACTGCTTGAAATTGAAATACCGATTGCTGTAACTACTATAAAACGAATAATGCTATCATTAGTGGCATCTGATAAATGTCATTATAAGAAATAAGTGTTCCAAAAATGACCTCTCTGATTCAGGTAGCATACGAGTTATAAATTTTTGAAATAGTTTTTGGCTCTTGTGTAAAGTTCGACTTTCGAGATACTACAAGATTGCTTTCTTCGTCAAAATCGAGTACCTAAATCACCCCACTATTCTCGTTTCACACCAAGACACACAAAGTGACTTAAAGCAGATATAATTCAGTTACAACACAGCTACTAATCCAACCTCCAAAGTGCCCGAACAACTCATATCAATCGCTGAAACTTGAAACTTTCAGCAGCGCCAACAGCAGGCAATAGTTTATTTGATTTGATACATTATTAATGTAACATACTCAGCCCATACTCCTTCTTACTTCTCCCTATGCCAAAGTCAACATTTACCCCCAAACAAGTTATACGCAAGTTTATTCATAAATGGGAAATTTATTGACTATAGGGAAATAAATTTGCGAGCAAATATTCGAGTGATTTGGGAGCAAAGGAATCAGTTGAATCGAAATTGCTTATCTTAGAAACCAATATGTAATGTTTGATTTACAGATTTTTATGCTTTTTTTTTTTTGTGGATGGGAAATCATCAAATGACTTCTCCCGCTCCGGGCAGAGCGGGAGGGCGTGTCAGCCTTTTACTGACTAAAACCCACCCGTGTTCCTTCAGTTGCCCGTGCCAGGGCCACGGTATCTCTTTCGAACTACCCGCGACCCCGGCGGATTCGGCCCTATTGGACCCCGTCATTGCTGACATCTCTTTGAGGCGCGCGTGGAACACAACGCGCCGTCGACCCGGGCCTGGTCCTTACCGGACGGCGAGCTGCCCATTACTCGTCGTCCGCAAGCCCGCGCCTACGGTGGCCGGGAATCGGCAATCGATTCCCGCCGCCCAGGGCGTCTCCTACGGCGGCTAGGGGCGCGAGGGCGCGGCTGTTGCCTCTCCCTCTCGCGTTCCGCCTCCTCCTTTGTGAGCATTACTGCTTCGCAGAAGGAGGTGACGGCCTCCCATGCACTCTCGCTCCGCACCATGGCCTGGACCAAGTTTGGACGCGAGAGATCGCCGCCGCCGATTGCCTGCGTGAGAACACGGCGGTGCTCCGCCCAAGCCGGGCAGACCTCCACTGTATGCTCCACCGTGTCCTCCGGGCGATCTACACAATGGTGACACCCGGGCGTTTCCTCCCGCCTTATCCGAAACAAGAACCTCCCGAAACAACCGTGTCCGGTGAGGACCTGCGTCAGGCGGAAGGTGAGGACGCCGTGGCGCCTCTCCAACCACTCCTCAAAGAGGGGACTTATCGCCGCAATTGTGGCGTGCCCAAGATTTTTATGCTCACATCCATTTTCGCCCGTGATGTATTCTTTTTTCACGTATAAAAGAATATAAATAAACAGTTAATACTCCTCCTATCTTTAAAAATGTTATTAAAAATGGTGCCCAAATTAGATTCTACGTTGATTTTAATGCCATAAATAAAAAAATGTAATGATTCAAGACTTATATCAGCCCATTAACATCCAACCATTCGGCAGGCGAAGTGAAATAAAAATGATATATGAGTACTTACAGTGATCGTTGCTTCGTTTAACTTTTTCCTGTAAGTAATGAGATTTCCTGTAATTAATGAAAAAATAATCTTTACAGCTTTACAAGTAGATAGCGAGAAAAAAAATCGTCCAAGTGCGTTTCGCACCACGCACAATGAAGGGTTCCGTAATTGAAAAGAATTTATCCCAAAAACCAAATTAACATTGTAGTTGAATAACATGTTCTCCCATAAACTGATATAGGTACGTAACGGCCATCTCTCAATTAATTTGTTTCAATCAATCTGCCTATCCTTTTCCCAACTATGTTGGGGTCGGCTTCCAGTCTAACCGGATGCAGCTGAATACCAGTATTATACATGGAGCGACTGCCTATCTGACCTCCACAACCCGGTAACTGGGTAATACGATATCCCTTGGTAAGACTGGTTGTCAGACATTCGGACTTCTGATGACCCGTAACGACTGTCAAAGATCCACGAATGAGAGCCGGGACCAACGGCTTAACGTGCTTTCCGAGGCACGGAGGAGTCTCGGTATGTAAAGATGGTCACCCATCCTCGGACCAACCCCGGCAAGCGTAGCTTAACCTGATAGATCGACCCGTGCGGCTGTTATTACTTAGCCACGAACTCCTCAATTGATTTGATTAATCGCGAAAAAAAAATTTATAAAACTATAAAGTTTTCGGACTTTTTCCTTAACTTGTGCTGTGAGACCTTATTTTTTGCCAAATTTCTTGATTCTAGGTCAACAGGAAGGACTCTATAGGTTTTGATTTATTTTCGAGTAGCAAAATATATCGCATAAATGGCCGTATTTTTTTATTTCGTGGACTTAGAAGATTGATTTTCTTTGAGCTCCAAGGGACCATAAACTGACGTATCCGATATATATTTCAACTTGATACCTTCACGCGATCCTGACAAAAAAGGTCTTGACAGACTGACAAATAGACAGACAGACGGACAACGAAGTGATCCTATAAGGATTCCGTTTTTTTCCTTTTGAGGTACGGAATCCTAAAAATAAAGAAAAACTTTAACTAGAAATACCTAATTTGCATTTTAATCTGTTTAAAAAAAAACTTGCAACAAAAAGGAAACTGTTAAGTTCTATTAGAGCTGAGCAAAGTTAGAATGTATTTCTCAAGTTCCAGAGCAAGTAGCAGGTAAAGTGGAGTATTGCATTATTATGATTCAATTCCGACCAACGCCTCTACAAATTGTTTTTCTACAGCTCGTCTTTACAAATTGAGATGAGAAAGAAAACATTAAAACAAACTGTCTTTATTTCTTCTAATAGAATACACATTTGAAATTAGTCCTGAATTCTTTCCTAAAGAATCCTTGATAAATCTTAATACCTATCGTAACTCCAAAAAACTTTTCAAAATGTTCAAAATCATGATCATTCAAAAATATTCTAATTTTCCAGCCAACCGCTGCAATCCTTCCAATTTTAAAACACGAATCATAAATAAAGCAGGAATCACACTTACTGCACTCACGAAGCCCGCAGCCACAACAATAAGTAGAACGAGGCGGAATCTCATGTCGATTTGCATCAAACAACTCTACGGAACAGAGAAACAAACTGTCTTGTCGCACGTTTAATGTTGCCTCACTTAATAAAGGCTTCCGAGGCAGTGGTAGACGGTTTGCTAACGAGACTACCTTAGGGTGAGGTGTTTGTGATGGGCGATAGCGATTTTGGATTTTATTTAGGAATTTTATTTGAAAATACTTTAAAGTCCATCGAGCATAATTTTGAGGGCAAAACGACGCGAACTCGACGGAACGATACAATTTAAGAAAAACGCTCATCAACGTCAGTTGAAAGTTCAATAATTTTGGTACTACTATAATTTCCTACATGCAATCTATACTAATAATAAAGCTGATGTTTGTTTGTTTGTTTGAACGCGCTAATCTCTGCAACTACCAATCGGATTTCAAAAAATCTTTTCGCACTTGATAGCCCAACTCTTGAGGAAGCCTATAGGCTATTTATTATCACACTAGGACCGGCTCATAGCCGAGCAAAAAGAAAAAAGTCTGAAAGAAAGCTTAGCGAAAACGAAGTAATAGCGCGGGCAGGCAAGGGTTGGGAGGACAAGAAATTTCACGCGGAAGAAGTCGCGGGCAGAAACTACTAATTAATAATTTAAATCAAAAATCATTACACCTAAATAAATATAGAGTAGATAGAAACATCTAAACACTGCAGTAAAAACAACATACTCGACAAAAGAAACCCAACAAAGAATATTGAAAAAGTTACACAAACCTAATGTTAATGACATAAATGAAAAAGAGAAGTAAGTTGTTAATCGCAAGAAGAGCCTTATTGATTTTTGTATTTCCTGAGGGTATTAATACGAAACACAGCCAACACACAGGCTTATACAGGATGTAAGGGAAATGCTTTTGAAAACGAAGACAGGTGATAGGGCTAGTGATTCTCGATACGACCTACCATCTACTACCAAAAATCTAAAAAAAAAAAAATTAACAATTATACCTATTTTTTTTTAGCATTTTTCGTACACTATGCTGTGAGAAAAGTTAAATGGAACCATTATTTGCGATTAAACACATTTTTTTTTCTTTACAACTTTAGCATGCAATGTATTCGTAGATAAATATCAGCCGACGCTATATTTATTATATAATATATATATTATACTATATTATTATGTAATACGAGTGAGAACTCTAGGCCGAACTAGGGAATTGTGGCTAAATAATAACAGCCGCACGGGTCCATCGATCAGGTTAAGGCCCCGAGACCCCACCGTGCCTCGGAAAGCACGTTAAGCCGTTGGTCTCGGCTGTCATTGGTAGATCTTTGACAGTCGTTACGGGTCTGACAACCAGTCTTACCAAGGGGATCGCATTACCCAGTGTAACTGGGTTGTGGAGGTCAGATAGGCAGTCGCTTCTTGTAAAATACTGGTATTCAGCTGCATCCGGTTAGACTGGAAGCCTATCCCAACATCGTTGGGAAAAGGCTAGGCAGACGATGACGAGTGAGAACTGTAGCTATTTAAAGCTTATCCTCGAATCTCCCATAACTTGGACCAGCAAACTAAACCTGTTCGTGGTATGATTAGAAACACAATGGTAGTGTTCGTATTTATTGCAGCCCTGCATGATTCAGTCTCCAGTCACTTGTGGAGAAGGAATTACGTATTAATAAACTTACTAATTACAACTGATTTAAGGCAATCTACGTATGAAATTTTCTTATGTGAAGTTAGAACTGAGAAAATTTTTCAGATCAGTTGATTTTTTGTTTTTTTTTTTATTTAGGAAAGCGTTTATTTTCAAATTTTTTCTTATTTATCTTGGTACCTACGGTCACATTACGAAAGTCTTTACTTATTTTAATTTATAAATATTGTTGAGACTTTAGTAGGTACAGACGCCTGCACATCAACCTACTACAATCTGTCAAATTTTTTTAATAGATTTTCATCTTTATTGCTAAAACATTAGGTTCAAGCTTGATTGGGTATTTTGACAGTTTTGGATGGCTTGACCTGCTAGCGTCTGTATCTACTTAAATATATTATAAATGAACAAAAACAAATTCGTGTGCACTTCACCACGATTTAAAAGCTTTTTTAGACAAACGTAAAAGAAATAAAGAGATTGCTTCTTTATTTCTGGTCCTAAAATCTATTAACATCATTAATTTAATTAATGAGGATCACTAACAACGTAAATAACTAATTAATAGATCGGTGGATTTGAATCAAATAACTTATTGATATTTTGATGGTAAACATACGTTTCCGATATGTGTTAATTAAGTTGACAAGGACTAAGTTTAAATGTGTGTATGTAAAGTCAAGGCGCGTTTACTTCAAGCCAGTAACTTGTGCGCTAAGGTCCTGTTTCACCACCTACGATTAAGTTCCTATTAACTTACTTGACAGATAACTTCATAGAATATCTGTTCCATTTTTGAATTTATTTATATAATCGGACATCGTGAAATAGGCCCCAATACTAACATAATTATGTACAGTCAACAAAAGAGATATCTGGGCAGGGTGTACTAACATATGTGTATGTTTTATATTCTATTCTATTCTATGTGAATTGCTTCATGTTCAATTTCGTGAAAATATACAATTTTGTGTTGGTTAGTAAAAACAAAGTAATATACATAAAATTGAACATGAAGCAATTCATATACAAATATATTAGCATACCCTGCATAGATATCTCTTTTGTTGACTGTATATATTTTATAATGAGTATTACTAGTATCTCTTAGCAAGTCATATATCAAAATCAAAAAAAAAAAAAAACCGAAAACCGAAACCGAATCGAAATCGTGTTTGCTACAGCTAAATTAAGTTGACACTTTGACACTAACCTATGAAAAGTAAAATTACAATATTTTTACTAAAGTTATACCCACTTCTATATCCATTTGTTACCTACCTATTGCTACTACATCATAGTCAACAAATTCTACGGATTTTTTTTTATTTATATAAAAACAAGACACTATGCTTATAAACAATAATAAAAATACAATAAAAAAAACTAAATTCTGCAAGGAACACTGCAAAAATGCAGATTTAAATAATATCAACTTGCATATAATTTTTTTTTTTTTTTTTAAGAAAGGATTATTATAATTTAGTTTTAATAATTAGAATTGGCAGCGAGAGGAGCTCGTGGGTAAGTAATAGCAGCCGCACGGGTCGATCCATCAGGTTAAGCTACGCTTGCCGGGGTTGTCCGTGGATGGGTGACCATCTTTACATATCGAGACTCCTCCCTGCCTCGGAAAGCACGTTAAGCCGTTGGTCCCGGCTGTCATTCGTGGATCTTTGACAGTCGTTACGGGTCGTCAGAAGCCCGAAAGTCTGACAACCAGTCTTACCAAGAGGTATCGTATTACCCAGTTAATGGGTTGTGGAGGTCAGATAGGCAGTCGCTCCATGTAAAATACTGGTATTCAGCTGCATCCGGTTAGACTGGAAGCCGTTCCCAACATAGTTGGGAAAAGGCTAGGCAGATTTGAATTAGAATTGGCAGCGCAGTTATATCAAAGGAAGAAATAATATTACAGAAATAAGGTAGTAAGGCTCGCAGGTAGGTACAGTCGGGGAAATTAATTGCTAAGCAAATTGACCCCGTCAATTTGCCATGTTACAACCATTTCATACAACTGTCAAAGAATTTTTGGATCGTGGAGATTATTTTATTAAAGCTGAGCGTCCACTGGCTCGTGCCGGCCGCAACGCACGCACGGCACGCTACGGATTTTAGTTTGTTTGTATGAAGAAATGAAAATGCGGGCGGTACCGGTAGTGGACGCAGTGCCATATTATGAATTCATACAAACCAAACCGTAATCTGTTGCGTGCCGTTTGTGCGTTGCGACCGGCGTGGACCAGTGGACGCTCACCTTTAGAGTCCACAACGAGATCATTGCCGTGTTTAATTTAGAAATTAAACTACCAGAAATTAGTACGATGATACGAAATTGTATTTTCAGATTTCATTTTAAACATTTCAATGTGATTTTATTCTCTGGTTTCAATATTATGCGCTTGTGACACACCAACAATTCGTTCACTAAACTGTGAAAAATAATACGAAGCTTATGTAATTATTATTTTGTATACAATTCTATTAATTTCGACCAGTATTAAAACCTGGCTGTTTTTGAATTCACTCAATCTGCCTAGCCTTTTCCCAACTATGTTGAGGTCGGTTTCTAGTCTAACCGGATGTATCTGAATACCAGTATTTTACATGGAGCAACTACCTATCTGACCCCCACAACCCAGTTACTGGGTAACACGATACCCTTTGGTAAGACTAGTTTTTGAATAATGACGACAAAAAAACATGTTTTATAAAGTTTTACAATAAATTTTGAGGTTAAGAACCTTATTTTCTTTGATGTTTTTTGCTAACCCGTATGAAAAGATTTTGAACAAAGCATACCTTTTCATCTATATGTCGCAGGCGAATTGTATGATTCCGCTTTTTACAAACGGCGTCGTCCGTTTAAAAACGCTCGCAGTTTTGAAATATGCCGAAGGCAAAATGTAAATTGCCTTGTCACTATATTTTATATGGCAAAACATTTATTTTGATGGACAATTCAAACACCGTTTACAAAATGCCGCGTCAAATTAAAGTATTTGGTTCTATTTCTCAAGGCTCTCGCCGGCCACTGCCGCGGCACCGCTCGCTTGGCTCGCACGCGCTTGGTCTTAGTTCTAACCAATCCGAACCCGTTTGTTCGGGGTGTTTAGTTACTGCGACCAATTCGGATTGCGCGTAGTTAGTCACAGTTCCGACTGAACTTACAATAGCAATCAACGTCGAAATTATAACAATTGAACGAGTTGCCAATTTTCCTTCGGCATATTCCATAACTGCGAGCGTTTTTACATGAACGACGCGACGGTCGTATGTATAATGACGAATCATACAATCTGCCTGCGACATACGAGTACCTATAACATTAATGATGATGAACGTTATTCAGTGACTCACAAAGTCACAATTGAAAGCACTAATTTTTTTCGTTCTAAATTAGATATTATATTGTTTGGATAAATTACGTGCCAAGCCTTAATGTTTTAAACAGATTAAATTAATTGTAATTATAAAGTTTACTGACCGGTATACTTGACAAAACATTACAAAATTCGTACAAATCCGACAAACAAACTAGTCACGACAAACTATGTAGGTGTACAAGTATACCTACTTACAATATACATTATAAGTAGCAAATCTAACATTCAGAAATCTGTTTCCATTGATGGTGCTGTTTTAGCACGAGTATATAGTACATTTTAGACTTCTTCTTCGTCCTATCGATGTTTGTGGCTGTTTTTAGCCACTGTTATTTATTTTATTTATTTATTATTTATTTATTTATTCAATTGGTCTTACGAGCTAACAGACATAACATCCAAAACGCTCATAAGATTAACCAACAATTCAAATGTGGCTACATACACTCGTCTCCTTATACAATAAATTTACTTAAAATAGCAATAATGCCCATGTCTATAAATAATAATAAAAATTAGATTACAACGAAGAATTAATATAGCAGCAGAATATAATGTCAGTTTAGTGTCAATTAATAGTGATTATAATATGTCATTTAAAATAATACGAAATTTATTATACAAATGTCCTAATCCATCGGCAAATAAGTCCAGTTCGTAGTGCTGAGCAAGTATGTCCCCGATAGTGCGGAGTACGCGGTTGGTGGGCGCGTGTCGCCCGCGCTCGGTGCGCGCGGCGGGCAGCTCCAGCAGCCGCGTTTGTTATCTATAGTCTTCACTGACCTTTGAAAGTAACTTCTCTCCGGCTGTGATACTTTCCTCAGATAATTTTAGACTTAAAACTTATTTACTCGTGCTTTAAAACAACATCATCAACGAAGCCTACGTGTAAAAATCGGCCAAGTGCGTGTAAGACTACGCACAATGAAGAGGAATCCTTCATTGTGCGCGGTATACTAGGACGAATTTATCCCAAAAACTTTAAAATTTGTAGTTGAAAAACATGCTTTTTCATACATCGATATACATCACTGTCAATTCTGCAACTGCAAATGCAACTCCTAGTTAGTAAACGCAAAAAAAAATATTATGTGATTAACGATTTTTGGATTTTCAGACTCTTTCCTTTAGGTACTTGTGCTGTGAGACCTTGCTTCTTGCCAAATTTTATGATTCTAGGTCAATGCGTTGACTTAGAAGCTTGATTTTTTTAGACCTCCAAGGGACCACACAGCTACGTATTTGATATTAATTTCAACTTAATACGTGTTCCTGAGAAAAAGGGTCTTGACAAACTAACAGACAGAGGGACAATGAAGTAATCCTATAACGGTTACGTTGTTTCTTTTTGAGGTACGGAACCCTAAAAAACACCCAAAACACAATATTACAAGCGTTCAAACCATAAAACTTATCTCATAACAGTACACGAGTTAAGGCCGGTGTAAAGACATCATTTACCGAGACAAAATAAGGATCATAGTCCCGAACCGTCGTTAAACAATTTGTAAGGTCGTATAAACTTATCCAATCTTGTCTGACTGAGTGGACCAGCAATATATGTGGTACGGCTCTTGAAATTTATTGACTGTTTGGTTCATTAGTTGTATGGTAAATTCGTAAATAGTTCATGAATGGGTAGCTCGGAATTAGTGGTTTGTTATTTATGTTGGTGTAGTGAAGTTTTGCTTATTATTTATTTAACCATTTATGTACACACATATTATGAAAAGACAAGAAGAAAGGAACAATGAAAGAAAAACAAAGAAAAATACCTAGCTACAATGACATAATACCTGTTTAAAAGTCAACATATCTCTTTCAATAGGTCTGCGTTATTTTCTGCTTATGCGGCTTTGATGCATAGTAACAAAATCAATTTATTTGTTTTCACTTCAGGAGACACAACTGCAACGTTACCATTCATCTGAATAACAATCTAGCCTGCAGGAGGTAACCAACTGATTTGGCTGGTGATGCTGTCAGTCTGATGATAGCCTTAAGTTTGTTTTTGTGATAAATTCTTTACAACTACGGAACCCTTCATTGTGCGTGTTCCGACACGCACTTGGCCGGTTTTTTTTTTCAATCATCCTTGGCTGAAGAGGAACTATTTCAAAGACATTTAATCTCATATCCAGTCAACTGTTGAATAATCTTATCCAGTCCGCGGCCATTATAATCTTCTCCAGTCCGCGCGTACGCGAAGGGATAAAAACCAAATAATAATGTAAATTTGGTTACAAAAGCCATAGATCACCTAAGGAGCGACTTTCTATTATGCTGAGCTGTAAGCAAAGGTACTTTTTCTTCTTTAATCTTCAAGTCGGGTAAAGTATTACTGGGTTTTCCATCTGAAATTTCTCATTAGCAGCCCGGAGTCTGGATCTGTGACCGGTTGATGGCAATATGCTCGCCCCTATTACATGGGACTTAAACATAATTGGGTGTACTAAACGCTGTGCCTAGATTCCCCGAAGGGTGGGAATACAGTGCGACAACGTTCTAAGGTTCCATCGTTAATCTAGATTCCCCGAAGGGTGGGAATACAGTGCGACAACGTTCTAAGGTTCCATCGTTTATCTAGATTCCCCGAAGGGTGGGAATACAGTGCGACAACGTTCTAAGGTTCCGTCGTTTATCTAGATTCCCCGAAGGGTGGGAATACAGTGCGACAACGTTCTAAGGTTCCATCGTTTATCTAGATTCCCCGAAGGGTGGGAATACAGTGCAACAACGTTCTAAGGTTCCATCGTTTATCTAGATTCCCCGAAGGGTGGGAATACAGTGCGACAACGTTCTAAGGTTCCATCGTTTATCTATATTCCCCGAAGGGGGGGAATACAGTGCGACAACGTTCTAAGGTTCCATCGTTTATCTAGATTCCCCGTAGGGTGGGAACACAGTGCGACAACGTTCTCAGGTTCCATCGTTTATCTAGATTCCCCGAAGGGTGGGAATACAATGCGACAACATTCTAAGGTTCCATCGTTTATCTATATTCCCCGAAGGGTGGGAATACAATGCGACAACATTCTAAGGTTCCATCGTTTATCTATATTCCCCGAAGGGTGGGAATACAGTGCGACAATGTTCTAAGGTTCCATCGTTTATCTAGATTCCCCGAAGGGTGGGAATACAGTGCGACAACGTTCTAAAGTTCAATCGTTTATCTATATTCCCCGAAGGGTGGGAATACAGTGCGATAACGGTGACAACGTTCTCAGGTTCCATCGTTTATCTAGATTCCCCGAAGGGTGAGAATACAGTGCGACAACGTTCTAAGGTTCCATCGTTTATCTATATTCCCCGAAGGGTGGGAATACAGTGCGACAACGTTCTAAGGTTCCATCGTTTATCTAAATTCCCCGAAGGGTGGGAATACAGTGCGACAACGTTCTAAGGTTCCATCGTTTATCTAGATTCCCCGAAGGGTGGGAATACAGTGCGACAACGTTCTAAGGTTCCATCGTTTATCTAGATTCCCCGAAGGGTGGGAATACAGTGCGACAACGTTCTAAGGTTCCATCGTTTATCTAGCTTCCCCGAAGGGTGGGAATACAGTACGACAACGTTCTAAGGTTCCATCGTTTATCTATATTCCCCGAAGGGGGGGAATACAGTGCGACAACGTTCTAAGGTTCCATCGTTTATCTAGATTCCCCGTAGGGTGGGAACACAGTGCGACAACGTTCTCAGGTTCCATCGTTTATCTAGATTCCCCGAAGGGTGGGAATACAGTGCGACAACGTTCTAAAGTTCAATCGTTTATCTATATTCCCCGAAGGGTGGGAATACAGTGCGATAACGTTGACAACGTTCTCAGGTTCCATCGTTTATCTAGATTCCCCGAAGGGTGAGAATACAGTGCGACAACGTTCTAAGGTTCCATCGTTTATCTAAATTCCCCGAAGGGTGGGAATACAGTGCGACAACGTTCTAAGGTTCCATCGTTTATCTAGATTCCCCGAAGGGTGGGAATACAGTGCGACAACGTTCTAAAGTTCAATCGTTTATCTATATTCCCCGAAGGGTGGGAATACAGTGCGATAACGTTGACAACGTTCTCAGGTTCCATCGTTTATCTAGATTCCCCGAAGGGTGAGAACACAGTGCGACAACGTTCTCAGGTTCCATCGTTTATCTAGATTCCCCGAAGGGTGGGAATACAATGCGACAACATTCTAAGGTTCCATCGTTTATCTATATTCCCCGAAGGGTGGGAATACAGTGCGACAACGTTCTAAGGTTCCATCGTTTATCTAAATTCCCCGAAGGGTGGGAATACAGTGCGACAACGTTCTAAGGTTCCATCGTTTATCTAGATTCCCCGAAGGGTGGGAATACAGTGCGACAACGTTCTAAGGTTCCATCGTTTATCTAGATTCCCCGAAGGGTGGGAATACAGTACGACAACGTTCTAAGGTTCCATCGTTTATCTATATTCCCCGAAGGGGGGGAATACAGTGCGACAACGTTCTAAGGTTCCATCGTTTATCTAGATTCCCCGTAGGGTGGGAACACAGTGCGACAACGTTCTCAGGTTCCATCGTTTATCTAGATTCCCCGAAGGGTGGGAATACAATGCGACAACATTCTAAGGTTCCATCGTTTATCTATATTCCCCGAAGGGTGGGAATACAGTGCGACAACGTTCTAAAGTTCAATCGTTTATCTATATTCCCCGAAGGGTGGGAATACAGTGCGACAACGTTCTAAGGTTCCATCGTTTATCTAGATTCCCCGAAGGGTGGGAATACAGTACGACAACGTTCTAAGGTTCCATCGTTTATCTAGATTCCCCGAAGGGTGGGAATACAGTGCAACAACGTTCTAAGGTTTCATCGTTTATTTAGATTCCCCGAAGGGTGGGAATACAGTGCGACAACGTTCTAAGGTTCCATCGTTTATCTATATTCCCCGAAGGGGGGGAATACAGTGCGACAACGTTCTAAGGTTCCATCGTTTATCTAGATTCCCCGAAGGGTGGGAATACAGTGCGACAACGTTCTAAAGTTCAATCGTTTATCTATATTCCCCGAAGGGTGGGAATACAGTGCGATAACGTTGACAACGTTCTCAGGTTCCATCGTTTATCTAGATTCCCCGAAGGGTGAGAACACAGTGCGACAACGTTCTCAGGTTCCATCGTTTATCTAGATTCCCCGAAGGGTGGGAATACAATGCGACAACATTCTAAGGTTCCATCGTTTATCTATATTCCCCGAAGGGTGGGAATACAGTGCGACAACGTTCTAAGGTTCCATCGTTTATCTAAATTCCCCGAAGGGTGGGAATACAGTGCGACAACGTTCTAAGGTTCCATCGTTTATCTAGATTCCCCGAAGGGTGGGAATACAGTGCGACAACGTTCTAAGGTTCCATCGTTTATCTAGATTCCCCGAAGGGTGGGAATACAGTACGACAACGTTCTAAGGTTCCATCGTTTATCTATATTCCCCGAAGGGGGGGAATACAGTGCGACAACGTTCTAAGGTTCCATCGTTTATCTAGATTCCCCGTAGGGTGGGAACACAGTGCGACAACGTTCTCAGGTTCCATCGTTTATCTAGATTCCCCGAAGGGTGGGAATACAATGCGACAACATTCTAAGGTTCCATCGTTTATCTATATTCCCCGAAGGGTGGGAATACAGTGCGACAACGTTCTAAAGTTCAATCGTTTATCTATATTCCCCGAAGGGTGGGAATACAGTGCGACAACGTTCTAAGGTTCCATCGTTTATCTAGATTCCCCGAAGGGTGGGAATACAGTACGACAACGTTCTAAGGTTCCATCGTTTATCTAGATTCCCCGAAGGGTGGGAATACAGTGCAACAACGTTCTAAGGTTTCATCGTTTATTTAGATTCCCCGAAGGGTGGGAATACAGTGCGACAACGTTCTAAGGTTCCATCGTTTATCTATATTCCCCGAAGGGGGGGAATACAGTGCGACAACGTTCTAAGGTTCCATCGTTTATCTAGATTCCCCGTAGGGTGGGAACACAGTGCGACAACGTTCTCAGGTTCCATCGTTTATCTAGATTCCCCGAAGGGTGGGAATACAATGCGACAACATTCTAAGGTTCCATCGTTTATCTATATTCCCCGAAGGGTGGGAATACAGTGCGACAACGTTCTAAGGTTCCATCGTTTATCTAGATTCCCCGAAGGGTGGGAATACAGTGCGACAACGTTCTAAAGTTCAATCGTTTATCTATATTCCCCGAAGGGTGGGAATACAGTGCGATAACGTTGACAACGTTCTCAGGTTCCATCGTTTATCTAGATTCCCCGAAGGGTGGGAATACAATGCGACAACATTCTAAGGTTCCACCGTTTATCTATATTCCCCGAAGGGTGGGAATACAGTGCGACAACGTTCTAAGGTTCCATCGTTTATCTATATTCCCCGAAGGGTGGGAATACAGTGCGACAACGTTATAAAGTTCAATCGTTTATCTATATTCCCCGAAGGGTGGGAATACAGTGCGATAACGTTGACAACGTTCTCAGGTTCCATCGTTTATCTAGATTCCCCGAAGGGTGAGAATACAGTGCGACAACGTTCTAAGGTTCCATCGTTTATCTATATTCCCCGAAGGGTGGGAATACAGTGCGACAACGTTCTAAGGTTCCATCGTTTATCTAGATTCCCCGAAAGGTGGGAATACAGTACGACAACGTTCTAAGGTTTCATCGTTTATCTAGATTCCCCGAAGGGTGGGAATACAGTGTCTCAACGTTCTAAGGTTCCATCGTTCATCTAGATTCCCCAAAGGGTGGGAATACAGTGCGACAACGTTCTAAGGTTCCATCGTTTATCTAGATTCCCCGAAGGGAGGGAATACAGTACGACAACGTTCTAAGGTTCCATCGTTTGCCTTCGGAAAAACCGAAATATAGCGAATAAAATGTGTCTATCGACCAATAGAAATTGATTTTTATTCCCACCTAAATTATTATAGATTGATGCACTAATTCCGTCACTCCCTTATTGGACCGGCACCGTTTAAGTCGGCAAAGTTCGGTTTTTCCGAAGATAAAAGTTGGAACCTTTAGACGTAGTCATACTATACGTAGAAGTATTTTTAGACTGTTTCTTGCAAAAAATAAAGCTCTTTCATCTTATTCTTTCTTCTCTTCAGCCAACCTGTTAACTAGTTAGACATCATAATTAAGGAGTCAAATGAAATAAGACGTAACAAATTACTTCAATGTAAGTTTCGGTTCGGATAATCCTTAAAACTTAGATCGTTAATTTAAATGGAACACTTAAGCTTTTAGGCATTCAGTCAAGTTTTAATTTATTTTAACCTCCTTCATTTTCGTTTTGATTTACTTAACTTTTAACTTAGTTGATCAACAAATTGTCGATAGTAGACATTATTACATTGTTTTATTGTTATAACGTAAAATTTCAACTATGTCATGTTACCAATAATTTATTTTTTTACTTTTTAGGGTTCCTACCCAAAGGATAAAACGGGACCCTATTATTAAGACTCCTCTGTCCGTCCGTCTGTCCGTCTGTCACCAGGCTGTATCTCATGAACCGTGATAGTTAGACAGTTGAAATTTTCAGTCGATGTATTTCTGTTTCCGCTATAACAACAAATACTAAAAAACAGAATAAAATAAATATTTAACTCTTAAAATGTCGATTGTACACCATGTGTACAGATAACAATAGAATTTCAATTGTGTCTGCTAATTGGCGCGCGACGGGTTAAGGGGGCTCACATATAACAAACGTGATTTTTTTGCCGTTTTTATAGATCCGACTCCCACTTGGCCGGTTTTTTAAACGTAACTGCGGTATAATTTCGCTCCTTTGAAATAACACACTTATGTACCCACTAAAATGACGTAAATTAACACGGGTTTGCAAAACAAACCCAGTAAATCAACATCACAAAAGTAACATTCAAATCGTGTCTCAACATTAAAAAAACCTACATTAAAATTCAAAAAATATATTGAAACGCCGACCTATTCAACAGTCATGTATAACAAAGGATTCGCGTCAAAGAAACGGCATTACCATAATTTTTGAGCCCTCCTGATTGGAGCTCATTATTACCTACACTGCCAGTCCACAGACTAATCAAAATATTTTCACAGGCCCCCTTAACAGACATGCTATATACTCATTTAGGTGTACGTAAATTATATAAAATGCCAATTTGAGGTATGTTAGAATGGTAGGTACTTGATGACCGGTAAGTATGACGCATTTTAAAACAATCATGTTTTTTAAGCTTTATTTGGTAGCAATAGGGCGAACGATGGGTAACAAGTTAAGGTGCTGTTCCGAAGGCGACCACAATCGCAAGTCGCAGCGGCAATGGCGTCTAATCGTAAGGACAGATTAGACGCCATTGGTGCCATTGATGCCGAACTTAATTTAGGCTATTGCTAGCTTTTTCTCTCTATTATGACAAGAAAGGGACGGAAGTAAATTAGAGCTGTCAAATTAGTTAGAACTAATTTTTCCATAGACATTTAGACGACACGTAAAAACATGTCGACTAAAAACACGGTGAAGCGCAAGGCGTGAACTAGTTTGACATCTCCAACTTATTTCATAGCTATAGCCGTCCTTTTCTCGCGCTGCCTGTTAGTAAAAGATAGCGATTCTCTAATTTTAGTTTAGTGCGTTCACAAGAGAATCGGCACCATTGCCGCTGCAATTTCGCCTTCGGAACGACAGACCGAAACGACACGACTGGTTTCTATGAAAAGGCAACAGGCTGCAATGTCGCCTTCTACGGAAGCGTTTTCATTTGGTTAAGTAGAAACCAGTCGTGTCGGTGCGGTTTGCAGTTGCAGTCGCCTTTGGAGTTCTACTTTTAGACTGACAAAAGGGAGGTTATAACTTACCAAAAAGCCACAAGTGTGAGTTGTACAGCATACCTATCTTCAACTTAGTTGAAGGGTTTTATTTGCTCGACAACGCATATACGCATTGAATGATTCTGAATGTTAGTGTTTTACGCAATTAGGGTGCGACACCCATTTTGACAGATCAACAACGTTCATTTTGTTTTATTTACGCTGTTGAGCAGACAAATTTTTCTAACATATGAAGCAATGGATTAGCAATTTGCTTCAAAATGACTCAGATTCCGATTGACAGTGTGTTCCGCAATTAGGGTGCTGCTAGGATGAAAACCACATTGCTAGGTATTATGAAATTTGAGTGCCTAAAAAGGCTGGAGTTCCAGTATCCACGGGTAAATTTCAACGCTATTTAAGGTTAACAAAGCAATGCATTAGCCTAGTATAGCCATAAGTTTTTCAAGAGGACGGTAACCATGGACGTGAGCCTGTTTGCCAAAATATAAATTTAATGACTTGAAATAAAACTTTGAAATAAAGGAGCTCATTCTATATACCTTAAATTCTTATTCCTCATATTGCCCGTATCTACACTACCGATGCTTCCTCGATACAGATTCAATTTAAAGTTTCCAAAAATTCTTAAAGCTAGCATATTGGAGCGGAAAGCTTTGCACTGAAAATTGACACTTGAAACTTCGCTTGGAGCTTAAAATTTCAAATACTTGGGCGTATATAAGTATCGATGAAAGTTCAATTAGCTGCATCGTTATTAATATAGTCTTTGATAGTAAAAGATTTTATAATATTCGTGAAAATATTTTGTCTATATAACCCAAGCTTGTTGGCAATCTTTTCTTTGCTTTGAAAATCTTTGAACGAGATACTTTTGACTCTAAAATTGACTGCATGTTTTTTAGAACTGGTCAGTACACCAGTACACCTTAATGCGGATCACCCTTTATATGGGCCACGCAAAATGGATTAAGTAATCCATCCATAATTCTGTCCTAATTTTATAAATGCGAAAGTAACTCTGTCTGTCTTTCACGCCTCAATAATGGCTGAACTGATTTCAATCAAATTTGGCACATGTTCAGACCATGACCTGAGTCCTGACATAGAATACTTTTCATCCCGTTAGTACATTTCCCCTGGGATAATTTTCGTCTTCCATACGGGCGATACCGCGGGAAAAAGCTAGTCCTATAACCAATGGAATCGTGATGAAGGCCATTAAATTTGAGAGTTTAGAGAAAAGTTGTATTTAGTGATGAATTCTGGGAAATTTTCTAAAATACATAAAAATTGGGTTTTCTCGAATCCCATGATTTTTGGCCTAATTCATGGGGCGCTTAATTGTTGCAAATGAGTCACACTATCGCGTCCTGGAAAAAATACGTCAAATTGCATGTGCAGGGTGACTTGTAATTTGACGTATTCCTGCCAGTATACTCGTAGACGGAAAGATGTTACAATCGACTTTTTTTTTTTTATTCTTTATTTATTTAGGGGGTTTTTTCATAAATGAATATTTCACCCCCATTATTGAAAACAAAAATTTCACTTAATATTTAACTTAAATAAACCTATATAAACTAAGAAACAAGAAAACACTACTCTGACCTTAACTTTAAACCTACCATCACCATCCTAACCAGCATTTTGGCTGCCTCAGACAATGGTGAAGGCAAAATACTATTAAAGAAACCTACATTGTAGTACCTATTATTAACTCCTAAAATGTCGATTGCACACCATGTGTACAGATAACAATAGAATTTCAATTGTGTCTGCTAATTAGCGCGCGACGGGTTAAACACAGATCGCCTTCGACGCTCCAGCCGACCACACTCCGCTAAAATGTGGTGCGCGTCTTCCAAAATTCCACACACTGTACAATTAGGTGATTCTACTTTGCGCATCATGTAAGCAAAACTATTCAACGGAATATGACCAGATCGGAGCCTCAAAGCCGTCACCAGTTCTTGCCTGTGTATCCCACCCACATCAAACTACAAAGAACGACAAAGAGAGGGCTGACAATCGACTTGTACATGTGATATTCTGTTGAAACATAATCATACAAACCTAAGACCCCTTCAAAAACATCGTGTGTATAATGCAGCTCCTCCAAATCAACATGCTCTCAAGTCTTAATCCAACACGAGTCCAAACTATCACTTGTGGACCAAACACACTTAGTATCATTAATCATAAGTTCGCGAACTTTCCACGTATAAAGTTGGGCCTCTTAAGCCAAAGGAAGCATTAATGCTGTAGTGCTCTTTGCGTAACAAGTTACCTTGCTAGCCATAAATATATTAGCACGCTGGTACGACGTACAAGTTTAATGAGAGCGACACGTGCCTAAGTGACGCACGTTAACACAAACTGAGGCGTAGTTGAACTGATGCAGCTAGTTGGACTTGGCATGTACGTTTGTGTTTGGGAGAAGTATTTAGCCATTGTAAAGTCATCTTGTTCCGGAAATCTTGCGCCCATGAGGTTTTTCTAATGGCGGTTTTAATTTTGGTTTCCAAACTCAGCCCATACATTTTGGGCATAAGTATGCTTTCTGATTTTGATGCTCAATCATTGGTAATTAAAATTACTACTCCTGGCAGAACCGCCTTCTACGTCGTTTTATAATGAGTTCGCTTAGTTTCAGAGCATTGCCCGCCCAGTTTAGGCGAATAATGCCAATGAAGTACTGCTCACAATTCAAAAGCTGTTAAAAAAGCTGTGAAAGATCAAATTAAGTCTTTTTAAAACCATTAATCCCTTACCAAAAGTAAAATCGCCTAACTTCAAGGGTGATCGCGTGATTCCCCATAATGTTTTATGTAAATAAGCAGAGAACGTTTGTACTTTATTTAGGTTCCGTGTATCCACCCACGGACTTGCCCGTCTTAGATGCAGGATCAAGGGAAAATTGAAAGGATCAAGAATATAATTACGTGTACATTGACAAGATACCGGCTGTACATCATCGAATAATCTGTAGTTGCATAGGATCAGTCTACTTTTCTGAGAGATGACGCGTTTGGTATTGGTAAAAAATTGTAGGCAGTTGAAATTGAGGTTAAATAACTAGGTTGGTGTTATACCTAATGATTTGAACAAAATGTTAAAAAAAAAACAACAATTTTAAAGACTTAATTACGTAACGTGATCGCTATTACGGAACCAAATCACCGAGCTCGATATTAACGCCCCAAAAAGAAATATTTGTGTTAAACATAAAAGAACTTTCGCGTGTCGCCTGCCTATAAAATTTTGTAATTAATAACCACGACGCCAGTCGTTTATGGTAATACAGGCTATTTTTCTTTACTCTAATGCGCGTCTTTGAGTTCAACGTGCTTGAAACAGCACTTTGCAATTTCAGTAGCCCTGAGATGTTATCTCTATCAATTATGGCCCATAAAACGTAATGACTTCATCGTAAATCTTAGCGTACACGACAGAATTTTACTTGGTGTTGAATAAATGAGGCCAAATTGCTCGAAGGTATTAATGACTGTTGTCCCGAGCCACCCCGAGCTGATCGCCGGTGCGTGAGCACTCGAAAGGACACCCTGCTTTTGTCAAGAAATTGTTGTGACCCTCTTAAATTCATAAATGAAGCAGTTGGCCGCACCCCATCAGATATGGCGGAATAAAGCTCACCAATTATAAACAAAGCCTTATCGCTGAACTGAGTTTACAAGCTTGATTCTCGAACAAAGAACATGTTAGAAATTAAACTTGCCTGCTAAGTAATGTATGGATTTAGGCTGGCGGCTTAATTAACTCGGCTATTTGCCAAGAGACGATGTTAGTACATGCTTGCCAGACATTATCCGACAGGGGACAGGTGGAAATCATCAGTTCCCCTGGCATCTTTAAGTCCTCTCGTGAAAATAGATTTTTTTCTTTTAACTTTTCGTGTTTCATAATAATGAAGCATTCCGTGACTTACATAACTACCCCGCTCCGTAATACCTAGCTTATTTATGAATCAAAAGAATAAAAATGTAATAAAGACGTCTTTATTACAATTTTATATTTTCAATTGTAAGGTTACCTGACTTTGAGGGTCGTATTTTGAATAAATAGCTCATTGAAACGGTGATAAGGCCTACGGTAAAGGGTATCAGGGAAATTGGAAAATGACAATTCAGGTAGATACCTATTCGAAGACTATTTATTTAAGTACCTACGCTTATATATGCAAGTAAATGTTGAGTGTGGCAAAAGAAGCATGAAAGTAGAATAAATGCTGTGGAAATACGTTCCATGCAAAGCATGTGTGGTGTGACTATGAATGATAGGTTGAGGAATGATGTGATAAGGCAACGGTGCGATTTAAAGAAGATATAGTGACAAAAATTGAAAAGAGTATGCTAAGATTGTTTGGTCACGTTGAGAGGTTAAAATGAGAGGCGACTAACAAAAGGTTAGTCGCATTTTCGACCTTAAGGCAGATGTGAGTGGAAACGTCCTGGAAGACATAATATGTCTTCCTAGGGCGTCCATTCCCGGCGTACTACGTGTGTAGTACTCGCAACCGGCGTGCATGTATGATCCAGATGTATGAACGTAAACGAGGCAAAAGGAGTATGTAAGGATCGTAGCAGGTGGCGTTCTGTAGTTTCTGCCTACCCCCATGGGAAGACGGCGTGAGTTTATGTACATCGTGTATGAGTTGGAACACCTACGAAATTCTTTTAACCTACAGCTGTCAGGCACAAGAATATAATACGTTTATCGACGGAAATATGGACATAGACAAGGCTTTTTATCAACATGGTCACATACGGGTCAAATAAATCGATACAAAATTTTTATTTCTTGACACCAACGAAAATTAAACACGGCTTCACCATCTAGCTGGGCCACTTAAGTAAGCACTTTAAATGTCGTAGAGATGAATGGCTCAACTTCAAAGTTGCCTTTAACTTCTGACAGAGGAAAATCTCTAGATTTTTTATCTAGGAAGCTAATGGAGTCGTAATTTAAGGCGATGATAACGGACTTTTAATGATTTTAAACTGAAGATCTCGTCTAAATGAGTAGTGTTAATGATTTGGAAAAAAAATGTTAAATTTATTTTATTTATTTTTTTTATTGTTTTTTTATTGATTTTTTTTTTTGTTTATTTTAATTTTGTTTTTTTTTTTAATTTTTTTTTGTTCATTTTAATAATAACATAATATGTGAATATTTCAGATTATAACTTTATAAAAAACTGAGAGTCACACAAAAACTATCAAGCGTACCTATTTTTATGAAACCTTTACCATTTTAAAGACATTTTAATTATTTATATTTTAGTGAACGTTGATAATGCCTTTTGTTTTCTCTCTGCTTAGCCTTTTCCCAACTACGTTGGGGTCGGCTTCCAGTCTGACCGGATGCAGCTGAATACCAGTATTTTTACATGGAGCGACTGCCTATCTGACCTCCATAACCCAGTACTGGGTAATACGATACCCCTTGGTAAGACTGGTTGTCAGACTTTCGGGCTTCTGACGACCCGTAACGACTGTCAAAGATCCACGAATGATAACCGGGACCAACGGCTTAACGTGCTTTCTGAGATGGTCACCCATCCACGGACCAACCGCGGCAACCCTTTGTTTTAATTATAATAAATGAATAATGCGTCTAATTTGAGACAGCGCTCCTTGATGGGCGAGTCCTAATACTAGCTGAACGTACGATGCGTTGCGTGATCTCAGCACAGAACCCGCAAGCTAACCACTCAAAGCTTATATCTGGGTCTGAAGATTTTAATCACATTTTGTTACAGCAAATAATTTTACCAGTAGGTACGAGTATACTCCTATACCTACAGTAGAATGTTTGCGTGGGTAATATTTTATGAAAACTCGTCACTTCGTTAGTATTATTTACGATAGATTATAAACTGTCTAGAAATTGTGAACTGCAACTAACCATTTACAATTTAATGAAAAAAAAAATATATATGAAATTTAAAAAATAATAAATGTAATGAAATGAAATGAATATTTTCGAAAAATAATGCGTTTAATAATTGCACAGAAATTTGAATACAAATTCAATTAAATTTTCATTGTTTTACAAAATTGCGAACTGGTATCAAACTTGCTTGTGACGTGCACCTTGCGCTAACATTCAAACAGTTCACAATTTTTCGACAGTTTTAAATAATCTAACGGAAATAATACCGATAGATTTACCAACCAACGGTTCTCACAATGTTACGGTGACACATAAAAAACATTTTTTCAGTAAGGAAACTTGTTTTACAACTAAGCGCATTCGCGTATCCTCTCAGCATGATCGCCGCTCGAGCCGCGTACTGAACTGAAGTAGGCTCGCGATTGGTTGCCTCGCGCATTTGGTAGGTAATTAAACATTGTAATTATTTTAATAATTTTATCATGACAAACTCGGCGAATTATACTAAACAATCTTACTACGTTTTCATTTATATAAAAAAATAAGAATAAAAAGTCTGTTTTGTAGCTATAAGATTGATTAAACATTACGAACAGGGGTAATTTTGGGATTTTTTTTTTCTATCCAGCAAAGTAAATCTAATCGTGTTATTAGAAGCAATTATCTATCCGCCAGATCCTTAAATAAGATATATCTTTTTTTCAGAATTTTCTATCACTGTTTTTTATGTTTCCCATGGATTCAAAAAACTAGTAAGCGCGGACTCTGTCGGGTCCTAGCGCCTTAAGCAAGAGAGCTGAAAACAGTGAGTATAATAGCTTGGTAGAATCTGATGGTCGAATCTGTGTTTTTTTTTATTTTTTGACAGTTAATTACGTAATATATACTAAAACTAAATTAACACATTAAATTACCGTTGCCAGCGATGCGGAGGAATTTTTCGACGCCATATTATTAATAGTTTTGGCTATGTTAGTGTATAATTTTGTTATTTTTAGGTTTTGTTTATATTACATTTAAATAAAAGTCATATATACTAATAAAAAAATTAACACATAATATAAAAAAAAAAAACCTAAAAGACATAACATAAGTTCACAAAATCAATCGGCAAATATAGAAAAACTCTAGCTAAGAATGTTCTAATACAATTTCTATGTGTAGTTTGAAACTTTGAACTTATCACCCGGCCGCGTGAAAAAGGAATCTTAGCTCTACGAACAATGGAAAAAAGGATTTTTTCCATTGTTCGTAGAGCTAAGATTCCAAATAACAGATGTAGTGATAAATTTAATTACTTGAGAAATACTTGGAAAGGATTTCGGACGCCTCCTACAAGTCCTTTGTTTGAACCTGTGTCCTGAATGCTAAATGAAACTGTGACTAACTAATGTTAAATGGAACTAAAATAAATTTCTATTTTCATGAAAAAAAAGTAATGAAAATAATAATCCCAATATTCTTTCATGTAATATTTCAATTTCAAACGTAGGTATGAATAAACTAATATGGTATATATTTTTCTTATATGACTGCCTCGTTACTGTAATGGTCTAGTAGCGCTACTGCTGAGGATGAGGTCCTGAGTTCGATTCCCAGGTCGGGCAAAAGTAGCTGAGTTTTTTCATTAGAAAGGAGACGGGGATTGGTAGGCCAAATTGTAATAAGTTGAGGTATGGTTTAAAAAAAGGTTATATTTTTCTATTTCCATATGCAAAAAATTAACCCAAGTTACCATCTGGAAAATGAGAAATCCGAAAATTAAGTTTAGGTTACGATAAAATGGAATATCGATTAAATTATAATCGAATAACGTGGAGTTCAAAATATTTATAAAAATGCTTTTACCAGATGAATACCATAATTAAATCTATTACAATTAACGTGTTAACAGTTTAAAAAAAAAATATATCTATTTAATACGATAAATCTTAAAGTCAATTCACGTTTCCTAATCGATTATTGTATATTTTTTAGCCTGTGCCATGGTATAATAATATTGTTTTAAAAATCATGATCTGTGCTGAAGTGACATGACCCTGACAGTGACAGCTCTCGACCTTCACTCTATTAGCTAAAGGTGTGTCCAAACAGAGAAACTGTTATTTGAAAATATTATAAAAGCCAATTATTTTTAAAGGAGTAACCATGGAGTTTCATGCCGGCTCTTATCCATAGGAAACGACCAATTTGGAACCGTGCACCTAGCTTCTGACGTTTCATAAGTGCCCATGTAGGTTTATGTGAAATAAAATATTTTGATTTTTTTAGAGCGCGGAAGGTGCGCGGCAGCAACACGCGGCATTTGCAGGACACAATTTCTCCCGCGCTATGTCTAGACGTATGGACAAATGTACGCGCGGCAATGCTGTGCGACAAAACCGGGACATGCCGCGCATTGACTGTCTCGTCCTAGAGACCTTCTCTTTTATTTTTGTTCATCATCCAAATCGTTTCAACCCAATGACGTCCACTGCTGGACATGGATGTTCCCCAAGCATCGCCACTTCAACCGGTTCTGTGCTTCTCGCTTCCAGCGGCTTCCTGCAGTCTTCACAAGGTCATCGGTCCACCATGTAGGAGGCCTTCCGAGTGACTTTCAGCCTTCTAGTGAGGCCCATGAGAACAATATAATGGTGGCGCAATGGTAACGATCCCGACTTACGAGTTGTGGGTCATGGGTTCGAACCCAGGCAGGCACTTTACTTTGTGTAAATAATTTCACTGCTCTCAAAACGGTGACGGAAAACAACGTGAGGAAACCACCAAAAATTCGAAGACATGTGACATCTCCCAACCTGCACTGGGCCCTCGTGGTGGATTACAGCTCACTCCCTCTCACCGAGAGACCTGTGTCCCAGGAGTGAGAACATTATAGGCTGATTATGAATGAGGCCCATTGTGTTGTGAGCGAGCACGTTTCAGTGCCAGAGGTCATCACTGGTAGGTGAGACGAGAAGATATTAGGTCTTTACCTATGAAATTGCCGTTCTGCAGTACTGGCCATTTCAAATCAAAATAATTTTTGTTTGGCTAAGAATTCTAATTTCAAATTAATTTTATTTTAAAAACATGGATTTTTTTTTTCAAAAGTAGTCATTTGTTTATTGATTAGTGTTACATTTTCATCGCATTTCAATCTTTTTCGTCATCATGGATACGTTAAAAATTCGAGTAATTATGGAATATGAGTACCGTCGTGGCAGCAACGCGGCACAAGCGGCACGCAACATCAACGACGTTTACGGAGCTAACACTACAAACCAACGCACCACTTGTTATTGGTTTGCTCGCTTCCGTTCTGGAAATTTCGACCTGAAAAATGAACCTCGCGGTCGTCCGAAGACTTTGGTCGACAATGACGAATTAAAGGCGATTGTGGAAGCTGATGATACACAATCTACGGCTGAATTAGCAGCAGCTTTCGACGTTAGCGTCAAAACAATATTGGTCCATTTGCGTCAAATTGGCAAGGTAAAACAGCTTGACAAATGGGTGCCCCACGAACTCAATGATCGCCAGCGCGAAGTACGCGTCGAGACGTGCCTTGCACTGCTCAACAGACACACAAATGAAGGAATTTTGAACCGCATTGTTACCTGCGATGAAAAATGGATTCTGTTTGATAACCGCAAGCGCTCAGCAAGTTGGTTGGATCCTGGTTCAGCACCTAAACAATGCCCTAAACGAAAACTTACCCCTAGAAAAGTGATGGTCACTGTTTGGTGGTCTAGCGCCGGTGTGATTCATCACAGCTTCTTACCAAACGGGGTGAGCATTACTTCAGATGTGTACTGTGAAGAACTCAACACAATGATGGAGAAGCTGGCACATCTCCAACCAGCATTGGTCAATCGCTCGTCTCCGCTGCTCCTACATGACAACGCGCGACCTCATACTGCACAGCAGACGGTCTCCAAGTTGCAAGAACTGGGGTTGGAAGCTCTCCGTCATCCGCCCTACTCACCAGACCTTGCGCCTACAGACTACTACTACTACTACTACTACTACTTTTTCCAGAATTTGGATAACTTCTTGGCGGGAAAAAAATTCAATACCCGAGAGGCAGTACAAAATGCCTTTGAAGAATTTGTTTCCTCCCGTCCAGCTGATTTCTTTAAGAAGGGCATCAATAAACTGCCACTGCGTTGGCAAAGATTCATTGATTGCATGGGTGATTACTTCGATTAATACAAATAAAAAATGCATGAAAAAAATTCGTTTAAATTTTTTCATACAAAACGGCAATTTCATAGGTAAAGACCTATTATCTCGAAAACTATTGAATTTTGGCCATACATATGGGGGTTCAATTTGTTGCATTTTGGCCCCCTTATCAGCCCCTGACGGATATACGTCGAATTACCAGTAACCCTGTATATGCCATTTTGCAAAGTTTTTATTTGAGATGGTCACATATAAATATCTTCAAGTACTGATGAGTGGCTTTTGAGTTAGCATTAATAATTTAATGCGTATTTTTCCCACATAGTATATGTGAATGGTCCTCCAATTTATTTTGCAGAGTAGTATTCGATGTGTGGGGTACCACTAAAAAGTGAAAAATAACTTTAATTTCGGTAGTCGGTGGCAAAAACTGAAACTAACAAAAACCAAAGACACCGACTTCCGAAATTAAAGTTATTTTTCACTTTGTAGTGTTTTTTTTGGGAGTCGGTTGTTTTTTTTTTTTGTAAAAAAGTTTTTAAGTTTTTTGAGCTCTTATAGCAGGGCAGAAATTGAACATTTCCAGTGAGAGAGAGAGAGAGAGACGACCTATAGCACCGTCTCTCTTTCTCACTGGAAACGTTCAATTTCTGCCCTGCTATAAGAGATCAAAATAAGCCCCCTGTAAGTTAAAGAAACAGCTGAAAGTCAAACACGCCTGAAAACATAACAAGCTTCTAATTACCCACGCTACTCTAGCAACAATTACTAAAATTAACATATTAACGTACTAACATAATCACAAAGCCCAGCGAACATTTTTAAACTACCATTTTTCAGCGTTTTTACAAAGAATTTAAGAAAATATACTCCAATTGCTTCCGCAGGTAATTACTATGAAAATTGCTTTCAGTGGCTCGCTAACGTCTTTATAAGCTTTTTGATTATATTAGATGACACTTTTGTTCGGCCTTAAAATGACCAAATATTTTCGACCTTTTGGTAAAATGCGTAGGACGAAAGTCAAGAATAATTACGCTTATGCAAACTTTAAGAAGAACTTATGATCCTTATTTAAAAATAGGATGTTTTTAAGAAGATGCTTTTAAAAGCCAATTTGAAGATCTTGGGTGACGAAATATCTGCTTTCAAAGAGGTTTGACTGTCAGTTTTCGGCAAAATATTAAGATGCTGTTTTTTTCTCTGGATATCAAACGAACGAAGACAATATAATTTGGTAATTACGTACGTTGTGTTAGACTGATAATTTCGTAATTGAGCAAAAAAAAATTCTTGATAAAACCTTATTAGGTACCTACTGAAGATTTTTTCATAATATAGTACATTATCATACAAGTGTGGTGTATGACAATGTACTATTTATCTATGTTGGTTACTACACTCGGCGAGCGCGATAAGGGAGCCGAGTGTGTAATGATCATGCACACGCCACACTCGTTTCGTACGACGTTTTTAACACACTTGCGAGGCAAAAAATAAAGTTTTACTTAAGTAATTCGTTTTTTAAACGGATTACTTCAGTAAAAACAAAATTAAATATGACCCTAGGATTCCTTTTATAGCGAAAATTAAAGGAGTAGAACACAAAAGAACTTATGTTAAAGAACTTATGTTAATTTATCATATTTTGTTTATTTACACAGTAGGCATAAAAAGGCATGCCGCAGCTCGTGGAGGACGTGGTGAGCGCTCTGTTCCCTTCGCGAGGGGAACATACTCCCCCGCCCATGGCTCCGCCTCCTGCGGTGCCCGATGCGGACCACATCACCGACGACGACGACGATGCTCCGGAAGTGACCGAGGTAGAGCTGAGAGCGGCGGTACGTAGGCTGAGTGCCAAAAATACCGCCCCAGGACCCGACGGCTTGCCAGGAAGAGCTTGGGTTCTGGCCTTTGGGGCTCTCGGGCCTCGACTAGGGGGGCTCCTAAGCGCATGCTTGGAGAGGGGCCAGTTCCCACTTCGTTGGAAGACAGGGAAACTGGTCCTCATTAAGAAGCCGGGGCGCCCTGCGGACTCTCCGTCCGCTTACCGGCCCATCGTGCTGCTCGACGAGGTGGGCAAGCTCTTTGAAAGAGTCATTGCAGACCGCCTCGTCGGGTGGCTGGTGCAGGAGGGGCCGGATTTGGCGGAGAGCCAGTTTGGTTTCCGCAGGGGGCGCTCTACGGTGGACGCCATCATGCGCGTGCGAGCCCTCACGACGGGGGATGCTGTGGCCCGGGGTGGGGTCGTCTTGGCGGTGTCTCTAGACATCGCCAACGCCTTCAATACCCTGCCCTGGAGTTGCATCAGGGAGGCACTCCGGTATCACCGGGTGCCAACCCACCTCCGTCGAGTGGTCGAGGCCTATTTGACGGACAGGGCCGTCATCTACCCCGGTCATCAAGGAGAGTGGAACCGGCGAGAGATGTCGTGCGGTGTCCCACAGGGATCGGTCCTGGGGCCACATCTGTGGGACATCGGGTACGACTGGGTGCTGCGCGCCGACCTCCCTAGCGGCGTCAGCGTTGTATGTTACGCTGACGACACGCTGGTCCTGGCGCAGGGGAGGTCGCACCAGGCGGCGGCTGAACTAGCGACACGCGGGGTTGCGACAATCGTAGAGAGGATCCGGCAGTTGGGACTCGAGGTGGCCCTGCACAAGTCCGAGGTCATGTGTTTTCATGGTCCTCGGAACGCGCCACCGTCGGGTTCCCAAATAACGGTAGGAGGGGTTCACATCGGGGTTGAGTCGACGATGAAGTACCTGGGACTCGTCCTCGACAGCCGGTGGAACTTCGTGGAGCACTTCCGACGTTTGGCTCCCAGACTGGAGCGGGCCGGGGCTGCCTTGAAGCGGCTCCTGCCCAATCTGGGGGGTCCAAACGCCTCCTGCCGGAGGCTTTACGCGGGGGTCGTGCGGTCCATGGCCCTTTACGGGGCACCGGTGTGGGCGCGTTCCCTGAGGCTGCGACCAGCCCGCCGGTTGAACGCGTCCCAGAGGGTCATGGCCATCCGGCTAGTCCGGGGATACCGCACGGTCTCCTGTGAGGCGGCGTGCCTCCTTGCCGGATTACCGCCATGGGATCTGGAGGCAAAAGTCCTCGCGCACGTGTGGGAGTGGCGCGAGGAGGTGAAACGCCGGGGCGTAACTCCGCTGCCGCGAGAAATCACGGTACAGCGGACAGAGCTCCGGCGGGATCTCATGGCGACATGGAGAGTGCGATTGTCGCAACCCAGCGCTGGGCACGCCACAATTGCGGCGATAAGTCCCCTCTTTGAGGAGTGGTTGGAGAGGCGCCACGGCGTCCTCACCTTCCGCCTGACGCAGGTCCTCACCGGACACGGTTGTTTCGGGAGGTTCCTGTTTCGGATAAGGCGGGAGGAAACGCCCGGGTGTCACCATTGTGTGGATCGCCCGGAGGACACGGTGGAGCATACAGTGGAGGTCTGCCCGGCTTGGGCGGAGCACCGCCGTGTTCTCACGGAGGCGATCGGCGGCGGCGATCTCTCGCGTCCAAACCTGGTCCAGGCCATGGTGCGGAGCGAGAGTGCATGGGAAGCCGTCACCTCCTTCTGCGAAGCAGTAATGCTCGCGAAGGAGGAAGCGGAACGCGTGAGGGAGAGGCAACAGCCGCGCCCTCGCGCCCCTAGCCGCCGTAGGAGACGCCCTGGGCGGCGGGAATCGATTGCCGATTCCCGGCCACCGTAGGCGCGGGCTTGCGGATGACGAGTAATGGGCAGCTCGCCGTCCGGTAAGGACCAGGCCCGGGTCGACGGCGCGTTGTGTTCCACGCGCGCCTCAAAGAGATGTCAGCAGTGACGGGGTCAATTGGGCCGATGCCGCCGGGGTCGCGGGTAGTTCGAAAGAGATACCGTGGCCCTGGCACGGGCAGCTGAAGGAACATGGGTGGGTTTTAGTCAGTAAAAGTCTGACACGCCCTCCCGCCTCTGCCCAGAGCGGGAGAAGTCATTTGATGATTTCCCATCCACAAAAAAAAAAAAAAAAAAAAAAAAGGCATAAAAAGGCATGAATCTCTTTGATGAGATTAAAAAAAGCGCTCATCTCCGACTATTAAATAGTTATCTGTGAGCGGCACACATTACCGCACTAGTGCGGTAATACCTATAAAGTAAAAAGCACGTGTGTTTAATACACTGCATTATGAACCTAAAAGCGGTTCAATAAGAGCCACTTTACGAGCAAGTGTGTTGTAAAATATTTACTGATACTATTTGACAAGGCATTACCAGATAAAATATTACAAGATGCTCTACAAAATAGTGTCTGCCGAAAATAGGACACTGTGGGACAGCAACACCTACACAGAAATAATATGTTTACTGTTTACCTAAACCTAAAAGCCTTAAATACGTCACTGTCTGAGCCTAGGCGGCCTAAGTCCTAACACAGCAAACATTTTGTGTCTAAATTAGTAATACCTAAATATTGGTTAATTTGGACTTGAAACATTGTATAGAAGTCCCTTTCGAAACCGTACGTAAATACTTGATGGATTAATTTTGTAGAGATCTCTCACGTCTGCCGACAGGTCTGCATATTCAAACTTACTTAGTTAGTTGGGGTGGTGAGACGTGACCTATGGAATTCAAAGCCGTTTTATAATCTTATTTTGAAACATTCCAGCACTCTCTGGGCTGCTACAGCCTGATTGGCTGGCTATCATTTTTAGAACGGTGAAAAAAACCAATAGAAAGGTCATCTTCTAATCTTCATCTTCGCATTGAGGAATATGTTGCTACTAAAGTAGTCTGAGCTTCCAGGCGCTTTCGTATCCAAAGAAACTTTCGGTCTATTTTGCAAAGTTGGCAAACAAAAAAAGGTGATAAGAAAAATTCAACTCAATTACCCTAACCCAGAGGTTCAGCACGCATCGTTAGGCTCCATCAAGAAGGCACTACCGTATGTGTTCCTTTACTTATCCACTGTAGACCACTTATTACTTAATTTACAAGTTAAAGTGCGACCGCCCGCGCACAAAGGAAAAATGGGTTATATAAAAGCACTGCGTACCTATTACGTTTTGAAGGCTTTCAGCCGTTATTCCGCCTTCATGTAAAATAATATGTTTATGAGCTAAATTCTAGGAGATCGTTTCATTCGACCTTATTTTTGCCTGAATAAGTACGTTATTAAGGGCTTTGTTTAAAAGCTAGACTTCAAAGTGGAGGCTTAATGCGGATCTATATCACTTTTATTTAGGATTTCCAATTTTGTTAAATATTTTTTTTATCTGTATCCGTTTGGCCCGTCATGCGTGAATACAACGTGTCGTTTTGCATACACGTCAAATTTCAGGATGTGATACAGAACATCAAACTGAACAACTTTCTCCATGGGACTAACGTCGTAATTGCGAAAAAATTTTCAACTGACGCATAGAAAACTTCAATACCTGCATGACGCAAATGTATGGGACGGCTGATTATTTTTTCGCGATTACGATGTTGGTGCCATGGAAAAAGTTGTTCGGTTTGATGGTCTATATCACACCCTTAAATTTGACGAGGATGCAAAACGACAAGTTGTATATTACTCAAATTTCGTTTTTGTCCTTTTTGTGGTCATAAAATTATATCTGTAGCTGTGGGAGTGGTGGATTCTTATATCACGTCTCTTAAAACCACAAAAAAAGCCAGATTTCAAAATTGGAAGGAACAGAGACAATTCCAGTTTTAGAGGAAAGATATTCTATATTACCCTAGTTTTTGCAATGCTCTTGGGCACAGACAGGACCCAAAATCTACAAAACTTATCAAATATCTATATCGAAACTTATACACCGAAGTAAACTCACAAAACCGAAGTTCTACATCCGCCGTCCCTTCCCGAAATGTACCCTAATTTTATCACTTAAAGCGTATCTATCCAGTCTAATAGAATAATGTAAGTACATGATATACCTGTTGCTTCAATATGGCAGCCAAAGTTACGCTTTTGAGTTAAAAGCCAAAGCTTATGTAAGTTGTTACATAATACAGACGGGAACAGGTGTCGCCGAACTGTTGTTACAAACCAAGCAAGCCGGAATTAATTTGAGCCTTGTATACCTAATCTGTTGATTGTAATTTATAACTATCTTTGACAGCGTTGGAATTGGGGAGGCTGGTTTAATATTTATGAATAATAATATTTTTTACTTAAAAACATTTAGAATATCAGTGATAGCAGTGGTGGCCCAATGGTAGCGGCTCCGACTTAACGAGTTGTAGGTCGTGAGTTCGAATCCAGGCAGGCACTTTACTTCGTGTATTATTTCATCGCCAGTGCTTTGAAAACGGTGAAGGAAAACATCGTGAGGAATCCGGCATGTCCTAAAACTATAAATTTGAAGACATGTGACATCTACCAACCCGCACTGGGCCCGCGTAGTTTATGGCCCACTCCCTCTCACCGAGAGGAAGCCAGCACCCTTTGCCAGCACCCTAATTGCGTAAGACACTATCGATCGAAATTTGAATTATTTATAAACAAATTACTAATCCATTGCTTCATATGTTCGAAAAATTTGTTTGCTCGACAACGTAAATAGCAATGAATGTTTTTGAACTGTCAAAATGAAACCAACTCCGAATGATTATGTGTTACGCAATTAGGGTGCTGTGTTGTGTCCCAGCAGTGGGAACATTTTAGGCTGATTTAAATGTACACATAAATAAAAATTAAGCAAGCAAAAATTAAACAGCTGAATACGAGTATTTTACATGGAAGGACTGCCTATCGGCCGCCGGGGTCGCGGGTTGTTCGAAAGAGATAACGTGGTCCTGGCACAGGCAAATGAAGGAACACGGGTGGGTTTTAGTCAGTGAAAGTCTGACACGCCCTCCCGCTCCGCCCAGAGCGGGAGAAGACATTTGATGATTCCTCATCCACAAAAAAAAAAGGGACTGCCTATCTAACCTCCACAACCCAGTTACTGGGTAACATGAAATCCACCCACATAGGTATAAGCAGAAACTGATACGTCAATAAAAAATCTTCGTAAAATCTGTAATATCCTCAAGACATGCCAACGACCCAAGTTGTAACGAACTTTCCGCATAGCCCCTAGGAATACTGAACTACTTAACTATGCATATAAATCCATACATTGAAACTAGTTACAAAGGAAGTTTATCACAATAGTTACAAGGGTCATTCAATTTCCTTCAGTTGACAATGCCTGAACGAAAGGGGACAAATAACCCTAAGTAAACTCGCTTCTCTCAACCCTCTCTGTGCTGAGATTCTGTTCTAAAGAGATTTTTTTTTGCGGTAGGTTTGAATGATTTGTTTGGGAATAATTATATTGGTATGTTATTTAACAAAACGATTCTTGCGATATTGTATTTGAGATGAAGACATTTCCTTGGATTTTATTTTCAGAAAGTAAACAATAATCCTGAAAAAATATTTCTGTTTCAATGAAAGTCGTGAATTTATTTAACTGATTTATTAAATTATCTGGTAATTTATGAAGATCGAATTAAGTACAAACTACGTACGTTTAATCTTAACCTTTAAATAAGGACGTTTTCCTGATAGAAGTCCTTTGAAGATTTCCTTAATCACTTTAACGGAATGTATTTCACGTAACAAGGATTTTTGCTTGCTTTCAAAAGAAAGTGATTTAATATTCGAAGGTTTTGGTTTTTCCTTATTTTAAATGATCGGTTGTTACTGAGAATTGACTGCTATTATTTATGAAGAATTTATACAAACAAAAGGCTTACAACGTAAATTTAGAGACTTCTTTGTAAACATGTTCTTTGTTGTTGACTTCAGGTACCTACCTAAGTACTTATATTAACTGTAATATTTTCATTCTACCGAAATATACAGTAATCATTATTTTAAATACGAAGCAAAAACAAGTGGACTTACGCAGTATTTAAGAGTCTGTTATGTTTGTCATATGGATAAACGAGGTACTATGGGCCAAAGTTCCGCATGATCACCTCAAAGGTTATAATCACATGCACGGCTCACGACTCAATCGCACAATGTTCATTTGTCACTAGCGGCGCTCTCACAGGAATATTTTCTTAAGTGAGCATGCTTAAGTTTTGTCCATAGTACCTGCTTTTTATGCCACTATTCCGTATTTCAGTTCTAAAATATTAAATTTTAAAAGTTTTAGTATTTATAATGGAACAATAGTAGTCATTGCTATTGTTGCATTAAAATTACAAAAGTAATAAAACTTTAAAACCTTACGTAGCAATTATGAATAGAGAACATTTTATATCTAGCGACTGAACAGCGACGTTTCAGAAGATCTCGGAAAAAGTATTTAAGAGAGGCCTTACAAATAGAATCATAGGTACCCGAAAAATTCGTAGCAACATATACCTAGCAAATACATACATCACAATTAGTGTGAATTCGGCCAGAAGGTGCTTAAGCCTCAAATTTTTCATGTAGCGGTAGGTTTTATTATTTGTTTTTATTATCTTCTTATTTTCCCAGTTATTTAATTGCAAACTAAGTACATATTTATATTGCTTCTCATTTTAATTTGGGCGATGTGTTTTTGTTTTTGTGTTCACACCATAAATTATTATTATAAATCTATACATGAGGATTTGTAATTGGCTTTTTAGTGACTATGGTTTCCTTTTTCTTTGTTTTTATTAGCTGTAAGTCCTCCATGTACTAAAATAAATATTAGAAATAAATACATACACTACTATTTTTTTATTAGTACAATAAAAATGGGGCTCCATCCGTACCCGTTACTGATCATATTTGTGTAGCCAAAAATAAAAAAAAATAAATCCCAAAATTGTCCACGAAAATTTGTCATAATAAATTTATGAATTTACCAATTATTGGTTAATTCATTATTTTCATAATTGAATCAATCATTCATAACAATTGCTACTAGTAAATACTACGCGCAGTGCTTTTCCATGATTAATGAATAGTACTATATAGCCTGTACAATATTTCCTTAAACTGAGTGACATTTTGGGATATAAACAAACGCTAATAACTTTGCTGTTTATTATATTATTTATTGAGACTTTACATATATAATAACAAGACCTTCTCTAATAAGCCCTTTAAGTATTTGTACTAATTAAAAATTACTGGTGTATAGATACCTACATACGAAAACAGAGTTACCTTGAAATCCCAACTAAGTTACATAAATATATAATAACAAGACCTTCTCTAATAAGCCCTTTAAGTATTTGTACTAATTAAAAATTACTGGTGTATAGATACCTACATACGAAAACAGCGTTACCTTGAAATCCCAACTAAGTTTATCTTATACAAACATAAGGCGCCTATGTAAATCTAAACACACAGTCTTTAATATTCTATACACCGACCCAATGTTGTTCCAACACCGGTCGGTACCAAATAATTGGATCAACTACAATTTTATTAACCACTAAATTGTATAACTAGATGGTAAACACATAGGCTAACACGGATTAACTAAATGGATTACATGCTATAATATACAATGTCGCAGCTATACTGTTAGAACAAATGGGGTTAAATTATTTAATAATCATCATCAATCAATAATACAACATAATATATTACTTCAAGCCTGAAATTCTCGAAGGATTAGGCAGATGTACAAAGTTTTATGCTTTTTACTTTTTTCACTGGATTGGTGAGTATGGTAACAGAAGACTCAGCAAGATTATTGCTGAAATAATGCTCAGGGTGCGCCTGACGTTTTAAGAGGTTTCAGCGAAGCGTGGTACAACTCGGTGTGTAAGTGAAATGGCGTTATGGCTGTCTAGTTTGACGCGCGAGATAGAAGACCCTCACGCGCACCGGAACCAAAAGCGCATCGTTTTAATGTAGATTTATGACAAAATGTTATACCTACTTAAATCAATTTTCGGCTTAATAAGTTCTTAACATATCTAAATACCTTCAATTTAAAGCAAATTTTACTACACAATAAGGAACTGTTTACGTATGATCGTATAAAATAGAAAATAGACTGAAAACTAACTTTGGAAAAATTCCAAATTGAAAAGATTTCAAGTAATTATGTTTCGGTTTTAGTACAGCAGTAGACAATATAGTCAATACATTAAATGTATCTAAAGTCACACATAAGGGGATACACCGATAAATGTGTTTTTAAAATTCCTATAAAACCAAATGTATATGGTTAAATCATTTGGATTTTCCATATGCGTTATTGGACTATATTTTCTACTGCTGTACTAAAACCGATTACTTGAAATCTTTTCAATTTGGAATTTTTCCAAAGTTAGTTTTCAGTATTTAATTGAATCACCGATCCTGCAAATCATGAATAGAATATAGAATATAATAGAATATCTTTATTTTGCATAAAATGTACATAAAAGGTCTTAAATATAAATAGCTCCACATATTTTGCTTACTTTTTTCAGCGTACAAAAAACACCTTATAAATAAAATTATAAACAAAAAACTCCTATTACTACTGAGATCGTGTGATCAAAATATTTTTTTTTAAATTAAGTATATAAATTACTAGTGAGATCAATACACATGATCTCACTAGTAATTTATATACTTAATTTGGTGTTAATTTAAATACCATAATATGTATGATAACTTAATTAGCAGTGATTTATTGCGAGGCATGTAGGTAATTATATGAAAGCCATATTGACAATATACCTGTGACATACACAAGAGGAATATAAATCAAGTCAATCATATGCTAAGACACGGCTTAGCTCTTAATTATTAGCATATTAATGAATTGACACAGTGCACATTATCACTTTAACGAATCAATGTTTGATTGTTGACTGTGGTTAAATTACTGTGCATCTGTAGTCAATTAATTAAAGCATATTGCCCTGGTACTTCTCTCGGAAAATCTTAGCCTAGCATCTGTTGGAAACTTGGGGATAATGCAGTCACTTATGGGCAATGAAATGGCTTTAGTGTGATTATCTGACCAACTAATGTCTTGACTGGCCCTGTCCCAAAGATTTTGCTATTTTTACCCGACTACGGCGAAGCAAAAAGGTGGGTTATGATTTTGACCGGTACAGTATGTAATATAATATGTAATATAATATGTATGTATGTAGGTATCTTCATCTGTTCCCTCATAACTTCTAAACTACTTATCATGATTTGGCAAAACAGGTATCGTTGGTTAAAGGCTATGTGACGTCACATTAAAATGAATATGGCGCCCACTAGAGGACATAAACTCATGAACTAAAAATAATATTTATTAATGATGCCGTATCAAATATCAAATGAAAGGGTTTAATTAGCACATTTCATATATTGTGTATATATTGTTAGCTATTGCTCGCGGCTTTGCTTGCATGCACCCGATAGTTGGGAATAATTTTGAAACGGGGTAAATGAAAATCTGGCAGAGTTTCGTCTAGATCTTGTAATCAAAATCAGAATGGCATAATAAATGGCTGGCTATGGCTTATATTAACACTTCCCCACTCTTACGGCGAACATCTTGGCTTGGCTCGTGGCTTGGCTGGAGTGGGGTGTCAATATGGCGGCTTGGCTTCGGCGGGCTGCATGTTGGCTGACGTCATGTCCGTTACAATTTATATTTATTTACTTTATCATGGAATTATAACTCAAAAATAATTTAAATAAAAAGTAAGTTTAAAAACTAAAACCCGACTACTGAAACATCATGCTCTAAAAATAAGAAACAAGAAAATATTCTCATCTGAAAGTAGAATAAGACATGCAGACAAATTAAAATCCGGAGTCACACGTCATGTTAGGCGGCATAAATCGAACAGATTACAAGTTACTCCGGATTTTTTATTTGTCTGTCCTTTTCTAATTTCATCATAGATAATGTTATCAGAATGAATATCACATGTTTAATTACCTATGCATCATCCATTTGATACAATATACAACGTGTTCTTTGCATCCTCCTCAAATTTAAGGGTATGGTACCTATAGACCATCAAACCAAACAACTTTTTCCATGGCACCAACATCGTAATCGCGAAAAAATAATCAGCCGTCCCATACATTTGCGTCGAGTAGGTATTGAAGTTTTCTATGGGACAGTTGAAAATTTTTTCGCGATTAAGTAGGTACTATGTTGGTCCCATGGAGAAAGTTGATCGGTTTGATGTTCTTATCACAACCTGAAATATGACGAGGATGCAAAACGACACATTGTATTTCTAGTACTTAAATTATTCACCAGCGTCATGTATACACAGTCATGTAGAAAAAGTTGTTCATGTTCCAATATAATAAACTGTGAGCGTAACACGTAGCGCCATCTGTTACCACTCTCAGAACAACGTCGCGAACCTCGCCACATTTTACATCACAGATTGTCCCGAGCGATAAAAAATATTTTTTTACAGAAAATATTCTAAAAACACGAACCTTTGACATCTCATTTTTTGTAGCAAGATTAATGTGTTTTATGCTCGTGATAGACTGTGCTGACATGTACTCGTACTTAGTCTAGACAATTTAATTGCCTGACCGTCGGCCGGCGTCGGTATCGGCAAACTTTAGTCTGTCTCTATCAATCAACTTGTCAACAACCTACGCAGGACTAGTTCCAGCTACGATTTTCCTATTGGAAGATTTTCTTGACTAGCCGCCTTTTCGGAGACAACGGGCGGGTAATTCAGACTTATTTACGTAAAAATACGTAAACTTAGGGAATAGTTATTACATTCCAGCAACTATAGCTTAATAGTTCAACGCTTTCACACACTAGAACACTGTAGATGTTTTATTGTTACGATGCCTATGCCGTTTAGTGTCCTTGAAAACGTTAAAAGGTAGTAAGATGTAACATAGACATCTTCATTATAATCGTCGAGATAGATAGAAAATTGTTTGGAACTCGTCCACATTTTTATAGCCATGATCATCATTTATTGCTCACTATAAATCTGCCTAGCCTTTTCCCAACTATGTATGTCGGGTTGGCTTCCAGTGTAACCGGATACAGCTGAATACCAGTATTTTTATATGGAGTGACTGTCTATCTGACCTCCACAACCTAGTTACTGGGTAACACAATACCCCTTGGTAAGGCTGGTTGTCAAGCTTTTGGTATTTTTTGCTCACTAAATCTTTTCAAAACAATTATTTATTTGTGCTTTCGACAGATTAACGCCGTGAGTGAGTATAGCCGTGAAATGGTCGTTTTGAGAGCCTAATAATGCTTTTAAATGAACCTACAGAAAATTCCAGGAAAAACTAAACTTACCTATTTATGAAACTTTGATAAGTATACTTCAGTCTGAGTATTTGAGTACCATGCAAATGAAAATTTTGAAAAGATGTTATTTCCAACTTTAAATTCGCTCTGCTTCTAAACTACAAGTGATATTTTCACGGTTTAATGACGATAATATTAGTAAATGCACAGTTGTAGTTATCTTACAACTGTGCATTTTTTTATTTTAAAATAATATTTTTTTTTTTCAAAGCGCAACTTTTACAGCGGTAGAAATATTCGCTAGCGGGTTCGTGTGACGACTATATGGGACTATACTCACCTTAACAAGAGACTTTATATAACGTATAAGCACGTATAAGCTCTAGAATACGATCAATAACGTAGAATAAACCCTTAATTATTTAGGGACTACACTTTTTAATTGAAGAGGGTGTTGGTCGCAATACTTCTGTGAAATGGAAAAATTTAATTAAGTAATTCTAGAAAGTGTTTTTCAAATAAATTGTGATTTAAGTAAGATTGAATCGCGCTACTTGTTGCAAATGAATGGGATTGAAAAGGTCTATCGAAATTATCTGCTATATACTTACAACGATGCAATGAAATACCACATGGGGTTTGAAGAAAACGACTGCGATACGCAGGGGGTACAAAACCGATGCTTTTCTAAAAATCGACGTGCAATTTCAAATTCATTTACACTTACACGAACTTCACAAGCATACAATAAATTAATATGCATGAAATTCTACTTTAAAAAGATTTAACAACGGGTCCCAACCTAGTCACAGTCTGTACCTATCTTGGTGACTCAAACACTACTCGTACACAAAGTTAATAATTTAAAGCATTCTGCTAGCGCAAGATGATATTGTTAATTTCATAATATAAATTAAAATAATAAGATTTACAAAAATGTGAGTAATAAAAAGAAGCTAATTTACATATACATAATAAACACACACAAACAGTTAAGTTGAGTAAATGAGGGGTGTAAGTGTGTGTGTAGTTGCGTATTTTATCACAGAGTGTGGTGGGTATTAACGTAAGCTGCCAAGTAAACTTTCTGTTTCCTCGTTTCTATGAACAGCCGCTTGCCTTAGAAAAAATATATATTAATAATAGTAGTCATAATAGTAATTATGTATTAATAATAGTCGCACGTGTCGATCGATCAGGTTAAGCTACGCTTGCCACAGTGGACAGTGGGTTCGCCGATGGGTGGCCATCTTTCCAGACCCCTCCGTGCTTCGGAAAGCACATTAAGCCGTTAGTCCCGGCTATCATTCGTGAATCTTTGACATTTTTGAAGCCCGAAAGTCTGACAACCAGTCTTACACCAAGGGGTATCCTTTTACCCGGTAACTGGGTTGTGAAGGTCAGTCGCTCGATGTAAAATACTGGTATTCAGCTACATCTGGTTAGACTGGAAGCTAACCCCAACATAGCTGGGAAAAGGTTAGGCAGATGATTAAAATGAGAAATCGTAAGGAAACTTGAACTTTTCGTACTTTTACACGAAACATTATCGTCCATTGTTAGTCGAGATGCCAATGCCTATACTAAATTAACTAAACTTTGAGAACAGCTGTGAGTATCTGAGAGCAAGATCCAACTTCACGTCTCGTTAGCATTCTAATTAGTTGTTTGCTTACTAATTACTTACGTGATAATAATCTGGATACACATGCCAGCAAACACAACTATCAAATTAGTATAAATTATTTTTATTATAACAAATATTCACCAAGAGGTTTAAGAATAAAACATAATTTTACAAAAGCCAACTTCTAACAGCAATTAACTGAAAAGCAAAGTTCACGTTAGTATTAAAACTAAACAAGAAACTTAATCAGAAACTCAATTAATTTTCAAACAAAGAACAACAAAATGGGACTGAAAGTATGGCCCGTCTTAAAACAATACACAAACAAAAAGTCTATATTATAATGCATTCATGCCAACAACCGGCGGATCGCAATATTCAATATCAACGTGAATTTCAATAGAGTGTCCTCCACGAGAAAATTGGAGGGAAATCTGAATATTCCTCGCCAATTTAGAAAAAAATATGTTAATCTATTCCCCGAGAGACGGTGACTATTTTCATAAATTGATTGCTTCGAGCCAATATCAAAAGAATTGTAATATTGAATTACCGACTCTAGAGGTTCGTAATGAGTAACAAGCCAAGCACTTTAGATTTCTCTCATTGTACGTCTCATTAGAGGAAGAATTTAACTGCTGCAATGGAAAATACGAAAAAGGTGGATTTAAAAATATAAATACCACTACAGAGCTCAATGCTCTTCACAATAAAATAATCATAAATAATAGAAACCGGTCAAGTGCGTGTGAGACCACGCACGATGAAGGGTACCGTAGTTGCGATGAATTTATCCCAAAAACAAACTTAACATTGTAGTTGAAAAACATGTTACATCGATGTACGTCACGGTCAATTCTCCAACCGCAAATGTAAGTTTGCAATCGCTTTTTTTTAATGTGATAAAACTACAAATTAACGATTTTCGGACGTTTTCCTTTTCTTATTGTGTAAGACCTTGCTTCTTGCCTAATTTCAAGATTCTAAGACAACGGGAAGTACCCTATAGGTTTTGATTTATATTGTTATTATTTATTCAGTATCAAGTAACATAGACTCATTATTATTTTCATTATATACACAATTAAAAGAAACAAATACAGTAAAATAAATTAAATCATAATTAAAATAAATCATATCAAAATCTTAACAAATTAAAATTAAATCAAAATTAAATCAAATTATATCAAATATATACGAGTATATAAATATTTATATAAAATATGTCACATAATGACCTATATTTTTTTATTGCGTTGTTATTCAAGCGTGATTTTTTTAAAGCGCTAAGGGACCTTATTTGATATTAATTTAAATTTGATACCTCCATGAGTTCCTTAGTAAAAGGGTCTTGACAGACTGACAGACAGACGGACAACGAGGTGATCCTATAAGGGTTCCGTTTTTTCCTATTGAGGTACGGAACCCTAAAAATTTAATGCTGTTCATTGGTAAGGCATCACTTGAGAACGGCTAGAGACCGATTTGACTATTTTTTATTTTAAAATTTTCGTCATAGCTCTGATAGAGTTTTCAGGGAAAGAAAAACTGGAAAAGTTTCCCGGAAAATTAAAAAAATGGAAAAACGGGAAGTTTTTTTTTCTATGGGATTTTCGTATCTATTGTTTGACAGGACGTCTGTCGTGTCAGCTAGTCTATATCTATACTAATATTACAAAGAGGTCAAATTTGTTTGTAAGTATTGTAGCGTAAAAAATTAAACAAAATGTTTCTGCCACAATAAAACGTATTTTTTTTTTTAAATCGAAAAATACAATTTATATAAAAAAAAATACAAAAGACAACAATTTAAAAATAAAAAGATTACATACCGAGTTTTATAGGACAATACATTATAAAATCTTACGAGATAGAAATTTAAATTTGAATTTCGGGAAATGAACGCAACGTAAACCAAAAATAAAATGTCAACCTAAACCGGAAGAATTGCAATTTCCTGGTAGGATAGACTTAAGATAAATCGTTTAGTTATATGCACAATATAAATAACTAAGCTCGTGAAGTTTAATTTATCATAAATTAGTAGGAAACGTGAATAAAGAAAATTTTAGAAATTTAATCGAATTAAGTTATCTGTAAGTCCTGGAGATCCGTGATGCACGATGGTGGAACTTCTCCTGCCGTAAGGACGCGATGGATGTGTTTTTGGAATATACTGAACTCTTCAGATTGAGGGTCTCGCCCCAAGGGAAAACCAGAGCTATCTGGCTTGGTGTACTCTATTAAAAAAGAAATGGAATTTTAAAGTACCTACCAATGATTTCAAAAGTAAGGATACACCCATCTGAACATTTCACCTAAACCTTCTTCATACAAGCAAAAAGTAGCGCCATCTGTGACATATGTCATAACTCATACGAACTACTGGGTACCGCGTTCGACGACGTAACCTTGTACGTGCGATAGGTACATGATTTTTTTATCGGAAATAGTCAGTTGGATGCCGATATATAAAATTTATATATCGGCATCCAACTCGGCATTTAATGCATGTTTAATTTTATTTTTTACTTAGAATTTAGAATGATCAGTGATCAGTTCACTATAACAATTACTAAATTAATTAAATACAATTACAATCCATTTTAACGAGACATGTTCTTCCAGAAGGAAGGAGAAGTTAATTACATTAGCTTTCAATCCGATTGCTACCAAAATCGATATAATATAGTTAGCCTTAGTTTTCAGAATATAAAAAACTTTAAAATGGACGAAAAATTACGGCGATATTAGCTCTTCGTTCTCACAAAACTGTAATTATTAATGAAATTTAAGTAGATAGGACTCTGAATATGGAGAAAAATCAAACAATATTTAGTTTTATAGTAGATAAGTATGCGTGAGGCCAGTACCTCAATCTCAAATCGCGGTATAGCCGATTCTTTTAGCCTTCGTAGACCAGCTTTTGAAATATTAACATCTCTGTCACAAAAATGAGCAGAGCATACTCGTGTATTTTTGTAAGGCTTGAAGTAAGGCTCTTTTCTTTGTTTACGAATAATGCGACTCCAAATCTCTTTCCGTGTTGAAATTTGGAAATCTGTAATTTAAAAAGTATTTGAAACGTATTTCGTCATCGCATATTTGTCACATTGTTTAAGTCTCCTCCTATGCATTTTAGCCAGAAGCTTGATGACAGCAGCAGCTCCACTCAGTTTGCGTGAAAACAGCAATTCAAAATATTTCATGAATCCGATTCTCAGTTTCTATTATATTATAATTTCTAAACTTCCTCTTATTTTTTTTTCTCTTTTTTTTTTTTTTTATTTTTTTTTTTATTTTAATTCAACAAAAATTACACAAGAGTACTTCACAAATCTTCTGCCAAACTGCAGGACAGTTTGTCGCATCCTTTTGAATATAGGTACATAAGTATTATATCAGGTACCAAAATTCAAAATTACTTACATTATGTTCATAAGACAAAAATAAAACACAAATAAAAAATGACGTCCGTACAAGGTTACTTCATTAAATACGTGCGCGATGACGGCAGCGCGCGCATAGCCGCCATTGTGGATTTCGGTAGTAAAATTATCACTTTAAAAATGTGATTATCTAATAATTTAATTGCAACAAAAGTAATATAAGGTTACCTACCGATGATACGATATCCCATGTTCCTTTTTAATCTTTGTGTCAAAATTTTTGCAGCCTTTTACAACGCAACTTGGCATTTTTTTGACGGAATGACTTTTCCGAGAACGGACCGCTGTCGACTGAGTCACGTTGGCCCTAAACTTTCATTTTAGGGCCAGCGAACTGGTGCCATTTCGTCGCGCGGTTGGCCCGGTCCTTACTATATAAGTCAGTGGTACCTACCAAGAAAAAATAACTCTGATAAAATAGGAATCGGTAACAACAAAAAAAAACATACCAATATCGCTATGCGCGATCACATAGGTTTCGTCTCTCTCTTTAAATTGATGTACCTCCCTCCATAGGGAAAAAATCTACAGAAGAGGAAAAAACAAAAATACCATAATTATGACCAACAAACTATAGAATCCCAGAAAAACATTAAGTACCTACGAATATGAAGCAATACGAACCTTATTATGGCTTAACAAATAAAATTGAACGTGCAACCTCCAGTCCAACCAGATACAAGCGACAACGAGAAATCTCACTTGGGCCACCGGCTCAAAGATGAAGATTTTTTTTAAATTTTAACATTTAAATTTGACAAAAAATATGGACGGCTTCCTTCACGAAAATAAAACTCGGTAATGAATCTGAAAAATCTTTGACAGGAACAAGAAAAAAACATCCGTCATCCGAATTCAAAAACTAAAAGAAAAAATGTGAAAAATAGCATGCCAAGATTTGGTTCATAAAAAAGGTTCATAAACTTTTTTAAATAACGAGGTTTTAATGTAATAAAAATTATGTACTGTTTGTAACACTACAGTATGTATGTTTGTAAGTTTGTATTTAGGGGTAATCTCCGGAACTAATGATCCAATTTTAAAAAAAAATTTCACTGGTAAAAATTTACATTATTCCTGAGTGCAATAGGCTATAAATTATATTTATATCATGCACATTAGCCGAGCTATCACAATTTTTGTCTAGCAAGTCAGAAAGAGCTACGTCTTAAAACAGAATTATTTGCATGCGCTGCCTAAACGGTTGTTTAAAATTGAAAACAATGTATGACAACCTGGACCGTCTTAAATAATTCTACAAAAAAGTCCGCGACACCATATTTCTATCTTTTATATTTTATCCCATATACTTCTTTTGTTTTAAAAAAGTATTATTTCGACATACTTATGTTGGGATGGTTATCTAAACAACAAAATATTAATCCTTATCAAAATAAATTATTTTATAATCAAAAGGATATCATGGAGATAAGATTTGGCCTTTACAGTATGTTAATAGGTCATACGGCTTCGGATATAACATAAACGCAAAATAACTTTAATTCATACCGCTCTTGAGCATAGAACATGCTTAGTGCGGACGTTTTATCCATTTACCCATAAATGGCGTAGTGCTAATACGTCATTTTTCTGAATTGCGAGATTTTCTGCGGATTGATGACCTCTCGATTTATTATTTCAATATTGTCAGTGGAATAAAGCGGAAGAGTTTGTTTTTTGTTAGTTTGTTTGAACGCACTAATCTCTGGAACTAACCCAGTCGGATTTAAAAATATTTTTGCATTTTATAGCCCAATTCTTGAGGAGGGCTATAGGCTATTTAACATCACGCTATGGCCCTTAGGAGCCGAGCAAAAAGGAAACAAAGTCAGAAGGGACACTAAGCGCAAACGAAGTAATAACGCGGGCAGGCGATGCGGAAGGATAACAGGCTATTTAAGATCACCTGAAAGCCTTAGCCTTTTGGCCCTTAGGAACCGAGCAAAAAGAAAAAATTGTCAGACACTATATGACGCTAATGGACGCTAAGCGCAAACGAAGTAATAGCGTGGGCAGGCGATGCGATCCGATGGGGTTGGCAAGAAATTGAATTGAATTGTTTTATGCGGACGAAGTCGCGGGCAGAAGATAAATAAAATAATATGTGAACCTTAATATTATCGCCACAAATTTTACTTATCTTATGTCTACCGTACCTACGTTGCGCACTGTAATTTAATAAGAATTTAGGCGATGTGCTCCAATTGTATACAAACAGTCCTCCAGACTTTTCTAATTTCGGCCAATCTCAAAGAAGACTAACCATCTACGCAGAAGATATTATAGCACACAAGTGTGTGCGCAGACACAGGTGCACTCACCCTCCCAAACCCCAAATGCCCCCCCCCCCCCCCCCAAATATCCTTCTTTCCTCCCGATGTATGCACATATCGAAAATCAAAAATAAAAATCTCATTCCAAGAGAAACGAATCTCATGTCTAGACTCAATAGAACAACGATGTCGTTGGCCGGCTTGATTCACAGCTGAAATACCTAATAGAAAAAAAAATGGCAACACACGAAAATAATGCTTTTGGAATGCTCAAAACCGTATAAAAGAAAAAAAAACCCTGTCAACAGTTATCAAAACGGAGAAATGTTTTTGCAGTTTTATTTCTTTGCCTTGTCTTAAGGGTCTCTCATTTGGAATGTGCCTGCCGTTGAGCACAGACCTCGCACTAGATGGCTTTTATGCCAATTTTTCTGTCCTCATCTGGTTATCCGGCTATAATATCTGACTACCATGATACTACTTCCGCTATCCATTTCCAGATGCTACATTTGGCATTGTCAAATAACTTATTCAAAGATATTAAGGACGCTGTTACAAATGTGTAGTCAAATCGCTACTTTTTTACACAAAAGTATGTTTATTAAATAAAATACTTCGCATTCTTAAAATGTTTTTTGGCCGAATTGTACAAGGTACGATTCTGAACTATAAATATAATTTTTTTATCAAGCATTTTGTCAATATATGTACCGAAGTTAAAATTTTTACTTCGGTACATTTATTAAGAAAATGTACCTATCTAAAATTATATTTACAATTCAGAATCGTACATTGGACATCTATCAACAATTCGGCCAAAAAACATTTTATGAATGCAAAGCATTTTATTTAATAAACATACTTTTGTGTAAATAAAAACTTTTTTACAAAAAAATACAACCGACTTCCAAAAAACAACACTACAAAGTGAAAAATAACTTTAATTTCGGAAGTCGGTGTCTAGTTAAATGTATTTTCGTTTTTTGCCACCGACTTCCGAAATTAAAGTTATTTTTCACTTTGCAGTGTTGTTTTTTGGAAGTCGGTTGTATTTTTTTGTAAAAAAGTTTTTATTTTTCACTTTTTAGTTGTGGTACCTACCCCGCACAAATTCTAATACCACTACCTGCAAAACAAACTAGAACATCATCCATATAAAAGTGGGGAAAAAATGCGTATTATTGAAGCTAACTCAAAAACTACCAAAGCAAAACTAATCAATTTTATATGGGACCAACTGTGTGGACCCTCTCGAATAAAACAAAAAGGATCCGACAAATTAAGAACCTCCTCCTTTTTGAAGTCGGTTAAAAAGAAATGATTTGACTACCTATTTGTAACAGCGTCCTTAATTAAAACATTTTTCCTGATTTTTCTTCTCATGCATTGAACAATGTGGTTATTCGTCACTGCCCTGACTGTTCTGAACTTTCTGCCTAGTCGTGAGAATCTAAAACACACACAAAAATGATTAAATTAACAGGCTAAAGAGCCAAACAAAAAAATTATAGTCACAAAAACAATTCAACTGCATTATGCATTCTTTGCCTACTATAGGCGCTTATTAAAGAGAAGTACGGATGCTGATTTTACCGCTTACACTGATCGTATTCAGTCGAATATTAAATGTGACCCCAAAACCTTCTGGGCCTATGTGAAAAGTAACAGAGGAAATATTGAGCAGGCTACCTTTGGTGATATGTCGCCAATCCAGGTGGCGGACGCGTTTTCCAAATATTTCAGTAGCGTTTTCCTACCTAACTTGCCATCGTTAGATCCTGAGCATGCCATCGCTACTGCGAATGCGTCTCCTAATAATATGTCCAATCTTGTAAATATTGATTACATTCATGAGTCTGAAGTTCGTGGCACTATGGCCCGGCTTCCTCCAAAATCTACTTACGGTCCAGATAGTATTCCACAGTACTTGGTTAAGGATTGCTGCGAAATTTTCAAATTGCCCTTGCAATTTGTCTTCAACCTGTCTATAACGACGAACATATATCCGACGGAGTGAAAGACGTCCAAAGTCCTCCCAGTACATAAGTCTGGTCCAAAAAGTGACATTAAAAATTACAGGCCTATAGCTGTCTTATCTATATTCGGCAAAGTTTTCGAATCTGTGCTATATAAAAAAATATTTAATAAGCTGCAACGGTGGTTCGCGGATGAGCAGCACGGATTCCTTCCAAATCGCTCAACCACGTCTAATCTGCTTAACATTACTACACTCTTAGCCAAAAACATTAACGACAAAAGGCAGATCGATGTAGCCTATTTTGATTTCCAGAAGGCCTTTGACCGGGTTGACTGCGACATACTTCTGGGTAAAATGGCATTGGCAGGTCTCTATGTCATTGCTGAAATTCTTCGCGAACTATCTACACGACCGCAAGCAATTTGTAACATACAATAATGCCAATTCGGAGCGCTATTCGGTTACTTCTGGCGTAGGGCAGGGCACCAACATCGGTCCTCTTCTTTTTATAATAGTGGTTAACGATCTTCCCACATGTAAAACACTCCACAGTCTTAATGTATGCTGATGATGTCAAAGTTGCTCTTCCAGTGGCTAACTCCAGTGATACTGCCAAACTTCAAAGCGACATTGACAACATTCACACTTGGGGCACTTTACACAACCTCAACCTTAATATTAGTAAATGCGCGGTCATGACATATTCTAAGGCTACACAACCTATACACAACGTCTACTCGTTGAACAATGAGCCCCTGAAGCGTGTATTAACTGTACGCGATCTGGGTGCTCACTTTGATCCACACCTTACATTTAACCAGCACATAATACAGACCTGTAATAAATCCCGCAAAAACTTGGGTTTTATCTTGCGTCAGGCCAAAACATTTACTAATCGTCAAGCCATAACGATACTTTACAACTCCTTCATCCGTAGTTTGCTAGAAACTAACAGTGCAATCTGGAACCCCCATAAAAAATTGTATACACTGGTCATCGAAAAGGTTCAGAGGTCTTTTCTCCGCTACCTTTACTTAAAACTTTATGGGTATTACCCGTACATGTACCCAACACCATTTGTGCTGGGTATGGTGGGGTACCAAAGTCTAGAAGTAAGGAGGAATATTAGTCTGGTAAAATATTTCATCCGCCTAATTCGCGGTACCCACTTCAATTCCTCCTTGCTGCAATACATCTCCTTTAACATCCCACTACCCATTAGGCACACACTTCGCCCTCGCCAACGTCCTCTATTCTCAATACCTCAATCCAGTACCCTATCCCTTAAGACCAGTCCATTGTACCTAGCCCTAACCCATATTAATAACATTTTGCTGTATGATGTATCCTCTGATGTCTTCGCGAATGCTGAACTGAGATTCCTGAACACTGCTACTCGATACTTTGAGTCCATTGCTACTCCCAGTACAATCTCCTTGGAGTAAATGATTTTAGATTGTATCATATTAATAATATTTTTTTTTTAATTTTTATTCCAATTTTATCCTAATTATACCTGCAATTTTTTTCTAATTGTCTACTTTTGTCTAATTGTATATAATTTTATCAATTTTTTTTACAAGTTTTAATCTAATTTTTTCAATTTTATTTTATTTCATCAAATGTTGGCTAGTTTTATGTAATAATGCTAATGTATGTTGTAATGTTTTATAATGTTAATGTTTTATGACTTAATCTAGTTTTATGATTGTATGTGTATTAACACCTATTGACCTATAACTTGTATGTGTGGTGAAAGCTGTTAGTATAAGTTGGTTATTATTAAATAAATAAATAAATAAATTCTTTAAAGTGCAACTAACAAACCACATTTTCCGTCCATGCCGAAGGCAGCTCTCAAAATACAACCACAAATGGCTGTCACATTGACGCAAAACCACAGACTTTAAACGACTCTATTTATAACAGTAAGGTAAACAAACGTTTACTTTTAGCTGTTAAATGAAAACGGACGCCAAAGCGGCCGCAAACGTAGGCAACCCAGAATTTTCATTCGTTGGCCACTGAACCGGAAGGAGCGAATAGCTTTCGACCACGTTTTCAAAATAGTAAAGGACTTTGCATTTTAGCACGTGTGATTCACGGCCCTTTCGTGTTGTAATGGTGTGTTGGAGTGGTCATTTTGGTGTGCATAATTTTTAAAAACGTCTGGGGTTGGAATAGTTTTTAGTGTGTGGAGTGGGTTTGGATGGGTGGTTGGGTGGAGTAGGTGGAGGGTGGTGGGTGGGGGGTTTTTGGTGTGGTTTTGGTGGCTGTGGTGTGGTTTGGCGTTTTTGTGGTGTGGTGGTGTGGTTTTTGTGGGTGTGGGTAGTGGTGTAGTTGGTTGTGGACGTGGTGTGGTTGTGGTGGTGTTTTGTGGTCTGTGTAGTGTGGTTTTTGTGAATGTTTGTGAATATGGAAGACATAATATAATTATGTAGTTCCGTAGTTTTGTAGGAACACCTTTTGACTGCCTCGTTGGTCTAGTGGTCGCAAGCGCTACTGCGGAGCATGAGGTACTGGGTTCGATTTCCAGGTTGAGTAAATCTGGAATTTGTCAGTAGTAGCCTTTTTTTTCTTTTTTTTTTGTGGATGGGAAATCATCAAATGACTTCTCCCGCTCTGGGCAGAGCGAGAGGTCGTGTCAGACTTTTACTGACTAAAATCCACCCATGTTCCTTCAGTTGCCCGTGCCAGGGCCACAGTATCTTTCGAACTACCCGCGACCCCGGCGGCATCGGCCCAATTGACCCCGTCACTGCTGACATCTCTTTGAAGCGCGCGTGGAACACAACGCGCCGTCGACCCGGGCCTGGGCCTTACCGGACGGCGAGCTGCCCATTACTCGTCGTCCGTAAGCCCGCGCCTACGGTGGCCGGGAATCGGTGATAGATTCACGCCGCCCAGGGCGTCTCCTACGGCGGCTAGGGGCGCGAGGGCGCGGCTGTTGCCTCTCCCTCACGTGTTCCGCTTCCTCCTTCGCGAGCATTACTGCTTCGCAGAAGGAGGTGACGGCCTCCCATGCACTCTCGCTCCGCACCATGGTGCCATGGCCATGGCCTGGACCAGGTTTGGACGCGAGAGATCGCCGCCGCCGATCGCCTCCGTGAGAACACGGCGGTGCTCCGCCCGAGCCGGGCAGACCTCCACTGTGTGCTCCACCGTATCCTCCGGGCGATCTACACAATGGTGACACCCGAGCGTTTCCTCCCGCCTTATCTGAAACAGGAACCTCCCGACACAACCATGTCCGGTGAGGACCTGCGTCAGGCGGAAGGTGAGGACGCCGTGGCGCCTCTCCAACCACTCCTCAAAGAGGGGACTTATCGCCACAATTGTGGCGTGCCCAAGCGCTGGGTTGCAACAATCGCACTCTCCATATCGCTATGAGATCCCGCCGGAGCTCTGTCCGCTGTATCGTGATTTCTCGCGGCAGCGGAGTTACGCCCCGGCGTTTCGCCTCCTCGCGCCACTCCCACACGTGCGCGAGGACTTTTGCCTCCAGATCCCATGGCGGTAATCCGGCAAGGAGGCTCGCTGCCTCACAGGAGACCGTGCGGTATCCCCGGACTAGCCGGATGGCCATGACCCTCTTGGACGCGTTTAACCGGCTGGCCGGTCGCAGCCTCAGAATTAGAATTAGAATTATTTATTTGTAAAACATAGGTTAAAGGTCAAAGGTTATAATTATGCTGCGCTATGTTTTGTCATTGATGACACACAAATATCAGTGAAGACTTACAAACAGTAAAAAAAAAAATTAAAAAAAAATAATAATAATATCAAAACAAAAGAAAATACATGCATGCAATGTTAGATTAACAAAAGCTACAGTAGTTACAGTGTTTTATCATTCAAGTTATCATGTAGGGCATAGTAACATTTCTCAACTAATAATTTTTGAAAACACTTTTTGAATTTTTTTAATGGCATACTTCTTATGACATCGGGTATTTTATTGTAAATTTTGGGAGCAACACCAAAGAAGCTTGTTACATTTTGTCGTACATAATTGATTTCTATATTGAGTACGGATTGGGGTCTTCTTAACTGCTGACAATTTAGTAAACAAATGCGGATTTGATTTTACAAACAACGCAGTTTCCAGTATATATAATGCTGGTAACGTTAAAATCTCTAAAGAAGGGAACGCAGCTGTCTGTTGGTTTTAAATTACACATGGATCGTACACATCTTTTTTGCATTCTAAATATAAGTTCCTTGTTTGTTGAATGCCCCCAAAAAACAACACCATACCGTAGAATAGAGACTATAAGTCCATGATAGGCAGTTAGTAGACTCTCAGTATTTACTCTCTTGGACAGTTGGAATAGTAAATATGCAGATTTACTCAGTCGCTTGAAAATTTCCTATAAGTAGGTGAGGTTTCCAGGTTAGTTTGTGGTCTACAGTTATACCTAAGAATTTCGCACTCGTGATTTCTTCTATTTTACAATCATTATAGATTATATTTAATGGTGGATACTCACGCCGCTGATGAAATTGTATAATTTTTGTTTTTGTACCCACACCGGTGCTCCGTAAAGGGCCATGGACCGCACGTCAGTAGTAGCCTGGAGTCTGGATTCGTGCCCGGTTGTTGGGAACAGGCTCGCCCCTTATTTTTTTATTATTATTCATAATTGTCCCACTGCTGGGCAAAGGCCTCCCTACTCTCTTTCCACCTCTCTCTGTTCAGAGCTGCGAAGGACCAATCTTTATTAAAGGAGTCCAGCTCATCCCGCCATCTCCGTCTGGCCCTGCCGCGGTGTCGTTTGCCACTAAGCGGGACCCACTGGGCCGTAAGTTTAGCCCATTAATCGTCTGACATGTGGCAGATGTGTGCAGACCAATTCCATTTAAGCGTGGCTGCTTTCCGAGTGACATCAGTTATTTTAGTGATGGAACGGATTGTTGTATTCATAATACATGGGACTTTAACATAACTGGCGAAATGTGGGTGTACTTTAAGTACACCTCTTCCTACCCTTCGAGGATTACAGGCGTGATGTTATTATTATTTTGACGTTACCTCTCTTAACTTTTGCAGTGATTACGAGTGTGACGATATTGCAGGCACTTATCGATTCATTGTAATGAAAATAATTATGGAAACCAAGTAGCCTGTTAAAAATCGGATACGTAAATTCTCTCTAGATTTCTCTTGGAAAATAAAGAAATATTTGACAGTTTAACACCTAGCTCTTAACCTTTTTTGCACTACCAAAATCTTAAAACAAAAACTTTTCACTTAGCTCTTTCATATTTCATTTGTCTTTATCAAATTAACTTAACATTTTTACACCTTTTACTTAAAACAAGAAAAGGAGCAGCAAACATTTTGTATTTTTAATTAAACCGCTTTTTAAAATTGTTTCTTTTTAATAACAGGCTGTATTATTAAAAATTCTTGGTTCAATACTGGCAATATTGCATTTACGCCAGAGAATTCGCGGCAAAATGGAATAAATTAAAATGCTTACGTAATTTCGTTAATTATGAGTGCAATGTACCGAAATGGCGGTCGAAAACAATAGTGCGGTATGTTATGGGCTTTGTAATGACTGTAAAACAAAAGTGACAGATATCTGTATAATGTTTGCGTGTTATTATTTTCATTGTTAAAATAATGTCCGTCACTTTTTGTGGTCAGGTTACTTTCTGTGGTGTTGGTTTCTAATGGGGATACGACGAGACATCTGTCCCCTAAAATTTGTGCAAAAGTGCACAGAATAGGAAAAAAGGGACAATAAATCCGGGACGAAAGTAGTACGCCTACCTACAGTTACTGAGCTCGGCTCAGTGGCACCATGTCTTTGTATGAACACTGTTGATATGTGCCAGTATCGGATAAAGAACAGACACGTTTCATTGACGAATCCACTCAACATTCCACTCGATCAAAAAGTGACATCAAAACAACTGCCAATTTTGATCGAGTCCAGACGTGGCTGGTACACGAATATGTCACAGCAAAATGACACGACTTCCATCTAAATTTAGCACCCGAGCCGCGTCTAACCTGCCCGATACGACACATCAACGTGTTCAACTCGACACATCCCACTCAAATGCCATGAAAATCACACACTCGAACATGTCGTGTCAAAAAATGTTTACGACGCCAACTCATTGGACTGTGAAAGAAAACATTTTTCGCAGTTTCCTCCGTTAGTGGCACTATGTAGCGGAGATTCCTTAAAAGCCGGAAAATTTGTCCAATTTGCTCTTTGGCCCGTCTTTGATATTTTGATACAAAAGAGATTGTATGTACAGTTCGCGTTGCGAGCACAAAGCTGATTTGAGCAGACATATCGTGCTTCTTTTGTCTACGAAAATGTTTTAGGAGTGCAACAACACTGCAGGTTCAAAGTTTTATGAATATCTTTATTTGTACGTTGTACGCCCTAGATACCTTAATTAAATCATACATAAAGCGTATGTGCGTAAGCGAATGCTCGTTTGAAATTCGGGTCTCGCACGGCGTCGGCGTCGGTAGTAGTCCAATGAATTTTGCTGTAGGCAAAGTGGAGACGCATAACCGAAATCCTTCGGGGGTTACTTAGAGACTTTGTCATGTAAATCAGCCACTCCAACCCCTAGGGGAGGCATTCAAACTGAAATATTGTAAATATTTTAGTCGTGAATAGATACGACTACTTTGATCTTGGAAACGTAATTTCTTGTTGTGTATGCGAAAAATTGGGACTATTAAAGTATTATATTTAAGGTTTAATACTTGAAATTCAATTGGACTGTGTTTTTTTTTTAATGTGTTGCTATATTTATCGAGATTTGAGATAGCTCGTTTTTACCTGAGTGAGTTCTCAAAAAATATTTTTCAGATCAGTTAGTAACTACAGACGTCACCTATAACAGGTGGTAGGAGCAATCTCCCTGCAAAGAAAAGAAACGAGTAGGTATTAATCTTATTTACATTAAAAAACAATGTTATTTTGTGCTGAAACAAAATTTTACTTGCACTCCTACCAACTTATCTGTGAAATGGCGAAAATTGGAACTACGGCCGTCATGTTGAAATGTCTTCGATTGCGCCGACGCATGTCATTCGATTGTGTCGACGCATCGACGGTGGCGTCCTCTTTCAGTTCACAGATAAGTTGGTAGGACTGTACTTTGTTTTTCAACTAAAATAACGTTTCCACAATAATACCTCTTTCCAAGTTCTGCAATAGAGCAAGATCCCAGAGCCGTCAGACCTAACTTATTTTCTGATTAACAAAATATATGGGAATATAGTAGTGTTGTATGTACTTTGTATGTACGCATACCTGCTAGCTTGGGCCGACGGCCAATTTTTAGGTGTCAGGTACCAAAGTTACGTAAAAATATTACTCACTTTTCTTAAAGGCTGACTGCTGATTTTTATGTATTTTTAACCGACTTCAAAAAGGAGGAGGTTCTCAATTCGTCGGAACCTTTTTTTTATTTTTTTTTTATGTATGTTCCCCGATTACTCGAAGATGGCCAGACCGATTTGGATGTTTTTTGTTTTATTCGAGAGGGTATACATCACAGTTGGTTCCATATAAAATTTATTAACTTTGCTTTGGTAGTTTTTGAGTTAGCTTCAAAAATACGTATTTTTTCCCCACTTTTATATGGATGATGTTCTAGTTTGTTTTGCAGGTAGTGGTATTATAATTTGTGTGGGCTAGGTACCACAACTAAAAAGTGAAAAATAAAAACTTTTTCACAAAAAAATACAACCGACTTCCAAAAACAACACTACAAAGTGAATAATAACTTTAATTTCGAAAGTCGGTGGCAAAAACGAAAATACATTTAACTAGACACCGACTTCCGAAATTAAAGTTATTTTTCACTTTGTAGTGTTGTTTTTGGAAGTCGGTTGTATTTTTTTGTAAAAAAGTTTTTTACAAAACATTGCTAATAATTAATGATCAATACTGCCAGACACTTTCCGTCAGCGGGTTTTTCCGCCAGACGCTTTAAAGCTCGCAAAAAATTACATCATCTTGCTTATATTTTGAGTCCTAATTTTTATATAATGATGGTCGGGGAACTATTTCAATACTATTTGTAAGCAGCCAGATCAATCCCCCAGACACAGTTAATTGCGTCTGTCAAACATCCCCCAGATACAATTAACTGGGTCTGGGGGATGTTTGTTTTGTACTGAAACAGTTCCCCGAGCATCATCATATAAAAATTAGGACCCAAACTATAAGTAAGATGACGTCATTTTTTGTGAGCTTTATAGCGTCTGGCGGAAAAAATCGCTGACGGGAAGCGTCTGACAGTATTGATTAATAATTATTAACAATATACTGTAAAACATACATAAAAATCAGCAGTCAGACTTTAAGAAAAGTGAGTAATATTTTTACGTAACTTTGGTACCGTATACATAAAAATTGGCCGTCGGCCCAAGCTAGTAGGTAGGCGTACATTCAAAGTACATACTAACACTACTCCATCCAATACATTTCGTTAATCAGAAAATAAGTAGGTAAGGTCTGGCGGCTCTAGAATCATGGACTACAAAGCGATATCATTATTCTATGATAACAGTTATGAAATATTTCTTAGGAATCTATTGATTTTTTCGAATGGAGGAATATTCTGCTTTCTATAAGAATATCACTTCACTTTGCGACAGATTTCATCTTTGAGATGCAAATCAGACCGTTGAGGATTCATAGCTCAAATGGGGTGGGTGAAGGTAGCTGAAACATGGACTCATATTTATTTATACTACTATTTTGTAGATAACGCCATAATGGCGCTTTTGCAAAAATCATATTTTTCTCGAAGTTCATGTCGCATACAATAAGGTATGTAGATTTTTATTCCGTAAGGAATGAATTGTGTAAATATTTATCTCACATTTGTTACTATTGTGCTTACTGCTACCTACATCATTCATTAATAATTATTGGAAAGAGTGAAATCCGTTCTGATTTGAATGTGACGTCATGATGATGCGTTAAAAGCACAGAATAATAAAGCTACAGTAGTTTCTTTAGGCAGTGACCTTGAATTAATTACCTACGGCCGCTCAGTAGATAAATACGCGTCCGTTCGTGCGTAACTGCCGCGCGCTCGAACTATTGCCTACCGGTATACGTATACTGAGATTTTGAAGCGCGTTATTTCGGCCGTTTTATAAGAAGATGTAAGAAAGAAAGAAATAATGTTTATTTGCTCGAACATGAATATACACACAGAATTAAAATAATACATGCAAGCAAGATCTTAAAATAAGAGTGGGTCACGGCATGTCTGCCATTTCTCATAGCGTGCAAATATCATATGTACAATTATTACTATTGAATATATGATTTTTTACTTTACCACTTATACATTAAATATCATTCACAGTTAAACAATTTATTATATTCAATCATTATTATTATTGAATATTTCAATATAAGTATTCAATCATTTACATTATCCAATTATTTATTATTTATTTACCCTGTCCAATATTACAGATTACAATTATCACAATTACGATTTACATCACTTTTAAAAGATATTCAATATTTATAATATAAGCATATCTAAGTTCTCCACTACTACATGACCATAATTACTACATTGTTTGTTATATTTATTTATTTATACGAGTAATAATCACCATGAGTCGTTTAAAAATTTAGTATTACTATGCCTTTAATACTGTAATACTGCTTACTTGCTGCTTACTGCTAAGCTGTGTTAAAAGCATCCAGGAGTTTCTCATAAAGCTTCGATACTTCATTGCAGTGCTTCAGGCACACCCAGTCCCAAAAAACCAAAAAAACAAAAACCAAAAACCAAACAGCAAAAACCATAATAATTCCGTCATAATTATCACGAAATTCATAGCTCAAGACCTCTTGTTGAAACATCGATTATGAAAGCAGTCCCGACTTCTGTTGTTCCTAGAAAAGTTTTAAATCGGTGATAGTTGACTAGGGTATTAGCTATAATAACAAAGGAACGTGACCTATACAATGGTACTGCAAACTGCTGCACATTATTGCAACCGGTGTGAATGTAACAGCTTCAGATAAATTGCTTACACAATCGCTAATGATGTTTCGAAGTATTTTATTTGTGTCTGTAAATCTCTGATGCAGGATATCTTGCTATTTTATTTGTTTCACTATTTATATCTATATAGAGAATGTAAGCTATGCGCTTAAAAATTATAGGTAAATCATTGATATATTAGAGGAAGATATGTTACGCGCTAACATCGCAATCACTAAACCTGGACTCGGCGCACGACTACATGCACTGAAACTTGCACATCTGTGATCACAGTCTCAAACCTACAGTTAGGAATGGACAAGGACAGAGATACGAGCTGGCGCTGTCGTGCAAGCAAAATTGCGTTAGCCGCCGAATGCTTACGATTACGAATGATATTGCATGTCTATCTCGCTCTCACAAACATGGCGAAACAAACATTAAATATCATTATGATTTTCAATAAAATAACATTTTTGGCTGTACTTACCTACTTACGAGTGAAAAGTAATCCCGTGGAACTTGGTTTTGGTTTTTGAACTATTTGTGCACATTTTGAAAACACATGAAGGCATTGATGTTGCTTATTTAGACGATTACAGTAATTTTATTTAACGTGCTACACAAACGCCAGTTCGATTGTGACTAAGGTCAATTGTGAGCGGTTAACTCAATTTATGCGGTCTATGTCGAGGAGAGCCAACCTTATCTTCCTAATGTATACATCAATGAGGTAAATAGAAAAATTTGAAAACATATATGTGGCAATTTGGAATCCGCACTGGGTCCGCGTGGTAGATTACAGCACACTCCCTCTCAAAGAGAGGAGGCCTGTGTCCTATGCAATGGAAACACTATAAGCTGATTATGCTATGCTTATGCTAAATAGAAACATTGAGGCTGCTCATAAAACTTTGCTCCTCCATCACCACCAGTCATCACCATGAACATCAGTCATCATCATCATCAGTCCACTGCTGACTAGATCCATAAAAAAATCAAAGATGAAACTTTTAATCAGAAGGCCAATTCTCGTACTTAAAAACGTTCAAATTCAAGTCGTAATCTAATGCCAACGACAATCAAATGTCAAAAATGTAGTAAACGACAATTTTTGACAGATTGAGACTGAAATGAGATTGCGAACGTTGTTAAAAATACGGGAATTGGTATTTACGAAACAAAAAAAAGTAAGTACTTCCAAGTAATATAGATGGTCAGTATCTATCCCACCTCTATTCTATTTTCCTATAGGTGTTTTCAATTAAATTGTCGTGCGGTACGGATTCCCTTAACAAAAATGTCGGAATCCTCACCAAATAGACCTAGACAAACGCAGCACTGTTTGGTGCCTATTATTAAATAAACAAAGGCCTTTTCCGTAATTTACATTTCCGTAGCCAATTTCATTAGGCCGCGAGTTATTCGCTCAGGGGAACGAGGTATGTTCTCTCTATCCTACTCCACCATGATTCGACCAATTACAGCTCGGTTAATTACATATTTTGGTGTGTTTAGAGCACCTAATTGGCTGGTTTTGTTTATATTTCTGACAGTTTGCCATAAACTCTTTTTCTTTTTTATTTAGTCGGCTTATATTGTTGTGTGGACGTGTGCGGTAACCATGGAATTAGTAAGTACCTCCTATATATGTGGCCAGAGACAGAGTGTTAAAAAATATTAAACTTTTGCTATAGAAAATAATGATAATGTTTAAATAATGAACATGCTTCTAATATTTAGCGAACGGAGCTCTAAATTAATAATGCATTCATTTCATTCATATTTATTGCTGCCTGTCCTACTAAACGAAAATGAATAAATCCAAACTTTATACCATCATCTAGAAATGCAGATAGCTCAATGAAGTATTCAATCAATGATGATTAGTCGAGCCAAAGCCCGTACATGCATATATTCATGGACAACTTTAGACCGAGGCAGTCAAACACATGCGTTGCTTAGGTACTAATGAATAAACATTGCTGTAGGTACCAATGCTTTGAGACTGATAGAGTTCGCTTCCAAAATACACAGAGAATTTTATCATGGCTATTATTGGGACCATTATGCTTTTCGACATCACATGGTCTTTTAGTAGGACTGATCGCCATTACCTATCACTGGGTATTGAAAAACACTGTTTTTATTGATTTGACATTCTAAATAAAAATAACCAGCCAGTGTGTTCTCACCAATATCGTAAATAGCTACTATTTTAGTTACCAACTCAAGAGCAGCTCAAACTTTCTCCTACTTTATTCTGAACGTTTATGTTCGCATGAGTTTGACTTCACTTGATACTTTTTCATTTTAGATTTCGGCAAACAGTTGTTGGTTCCCTAGTACAGGGATCACCAATCACATATTTTCATTGGGGGTCCGTTTTTTCAAAAAATGCGAGTAGGTATGACTGCCTCGGTCCATTTGGGAGACGATTACTAGCAACCAATATTAAAAATATCAATAAAGAAATAAGACCAAAACAAACCTGAATATTTTTTTTATTAAGTAATAAACAAATTATTTTATTCAACGAAAAATAACAAACTAAGTTATATAATATGTGAAAAATGTAATGATTTACTTTGATCTGTAAGCACGGGCTAAATTAAATTATCAAAAAAAATATTTTAATATTTTTAAATGAAGTTTTATTTTTAAATTTTACTGTTTACTTAAAATTCCGTACAAAATAGATCGACGGTCCGGATTGGGACCGTGGTCCGCCAATTGGTGACTCCTGCCCTAGATGGTTGGTAACCTAACCCTACAATCCAAAAAATACAAAAGTGTCCTTTATCTACATATAAATAAAAACCTAAGTAATACACATTACCAGACATCTCCAATCACCAAAGCCATTGTATCCATAACACAATACATACAGAACACTCGAATGACATACGAGCCTAAGCGTTTTGCCATCAACAGTTTCAAATATTTGGTATAACGGTGAGGACATGGAACCGTCCTAAGCAAACAGGTTTGAAGCCGACCCCCCGACTAAGATCGATGATATGGTAACAACAGACAAGACACGTCTTTGCATTTTGAATAACAAACATAGTTTATGCCAATAATGTTACTTACATTGTGGCAATTGCCGTCAGTGTGGCAGGTGTGATTGATTTTCAGTGACAAAAAATCTGTCTTATAAGCCAAAGTCCTACGAAAAATATCCTAAATCTAAGCCAATCGATCAATAATGAATGATACGCACGTCCCTTTTCTAATAGTTACGCCAGAATGACAAAAAATATGATACAAAAAAGAAAAAGCACAGAATATCTGAGCCAGATGTGACACTAACACAATCTCGACAGTCGTAAGCACTCGATATTCAACATCCGCTTTTACCAACACTCTTCTATGTTCAAACTCTTCAAAAGCATAAAAGTTAAATTGAAAATCAAGAACAAAAAGGGAGTTGGAAATGCAAAGTGCAAAGCGCAAAGCAATTTCAAAGAATGGGTCCCGGTATATGTCCCGGTATGGGTATTTGAAACAAGAAGCACCTACCTCTCTAAGCGATTCATACAGAGTTACTAATTCTGGGGGTTGGCTATCGAGCAAGTGACAGTCAATCTGAGATAAATGACAAATGATTTTATTTCTGTAAGTAGGTTTGTACTAAACACTTTTTACACGTCAATCACATTTTTAATAAATATTTAAAAAAAAAACTAGATGAGGTCAGCGTTTCCTATCTAACTACTCCGAGAAGAAAGGCCGAAACAAACTCAGAGGTATTCTCGGATATTCTCGGTAAATGTTGGATTTGTCTAGTTTTAATCTATTTTCAGGTGACGTTAGTAGGTACGTGTTAGACGTGCCAGATTTCTTGAAAATAACTTTGATTGCAAGTCTTTCTTTTTTCAGGCCGTGATTACGAAAGACTCAGGCTCACAAGTTTGAAGGTACACCTACAACCAGGTTATTTGAAAATAAATTATCACTTTTGTTGGTTTCCATTTTATGAAGAAGAAGATTGCGTAAATAGGTAACATGAAACTCTGAAAAAAGATATCTGGCTACTAGCTCTTGTCCGCGGCTTCGCCCGCGTATCTACGCGAAAAAAAATCAATCAAAGTCCGATTCAAATAGTATTGACATCTGTCAATACTATTTGAATCGGACTTTGATCACAATTTCATGGATTTTCATTTTTTTGCGAGAAACCCTAATTGTTTTTTTTAAATAAAATAGCCTTAGTTACTCCTTCTGTATAACATCAGCTACCTGCCAGTGAAAGTCCCGTCAATATCGGTCTTGCCATGTCGGAGATTAGCTGGGACAAAAAGACAGACACGACAAAAAATTTAAAAATAGTTTTTTTTGTTATCAAAAAAAAACTTTCATATTATCATACAAATATAAAAAAATATTATTAAGTAAAAAGCTGTTTTTGACATTACAAACAGACACTTCAATTTTATTTACGTATATTTGTTTAGATAGATGTAAGTATCTATACAGGGTGTCCAGTAAATAGCACGACATACTGCAGGGGGTGATAGCTTGGGTCAATACCTACCAAAACAACACAATATATATGTTTAGCAAAATCTTACGGATTTACAGTTTTACAAAATTTTCCGAAATATCGAAAAATCTCTACCTTGAAACAGATTTTTAAGCATCTCGTAATGAAAAATTCCTTTTCTATTATTTTTTTTACATCAAATTATTCGTGAATCATTAACTTTACTCATTGATAAGTCTTTTTTCTATCAAAAACAAGAATGTTTTCAGGAAATAGTATTTTTTGTTTAAATTTTCACAGAACGATTTTCTTTTCGCATAACTTTAACCTACAGTGGTGAAAAAAAAATGTATGTGGCAGTTTTGTGCAACAAACTTAAGAGATAGCCTGTTTAATGGTGATTTTGGAAAGATACAATACTAGTGCATTTTCATTTAAAAAAAATACAAAAAAAATGCTATTTTCGTTCCAGAGAAGCTGATTTTGTTGAAAATGTAATTAACGTAATTTTGTCAAAAACCACTACGAGAATAAGTAATAGCTGCTCATTTACACGAATTATTATAAAACAAGTTGTGACATGTAAAATGCGACATGATGGGTGCCCTGCTCATTATGGCCTTGAAGTAAGAGCCTACTTAGACGAAGCTTATCCAGGCAGGTGGATTGGGCGATTGGGACCGATATTATGGCCACCTAGGTCTCCGGACAATGATGACTTAGACGAAGCTAATCCAGGCAGGTGGATTGGGCGATTGGGACCGATATTATGGCCACCTAGGTCTCCGGACAATGATGACTTAGACGAAGCTTATCCAGGCAGGTGGATTGGGCGATTGGGACCGATATTATGGCCACCTAGGTCTCCGGACAATGATGACTTAGACGAAGCTTATCCAGGCAGGTGGATTGGGCGACTGGGACCGATTTTATGGCCACCTAGGTCTCCGGACAATGATGACTTAGACGAAGCTTATCCAGGCAGGTGGATTGGGCGACTGGGACCGATATTATGGCCACCTAGGTCTCCGGACAATGATGACTTAGACGAAGGTTATCCAGGCAGGTGGATTGGGCGACTGGGACCGATATTATGGCCACCTAGGTCTCCGGACAATGATGACTTAGACGAAGCTTATCCAGGCAGGTGGATTGGGCGACTGGGACCTATATTATGGCCACCTAGGTCTCCGGACAATGATGACTTAGACGAAGCTTATCCAGGCAGGTGGATTGGGCGACTGGGACCGATATTATGGCCACCTAGGTCTCCAGACAATGATGACTTAGACGAAGCTTATCCAGGCAGGTGGATTGGGCGACTGGGACCGATATTATGGCCACCTAGGTCTCCAGACAATGATGACTTAGACGAAGCTTATCCAGGCAGGTGGATTGGGCGACTGGGACCGATATTATGGCCACCTAGGTCTCCGTACCTAAACCCACTGGATTTTTTTTATTGGGGTGCCATGAAGGACAAAGTCTAAGAAAAACCGATCCAAAATGACAGTGAATTGAGAGCAAGGGTTAACATTGCAGCAGTAATTTTTTTTTACTATCACCTTATCCTTCGAGATGTAATTTACAGACCGGCCGGCCGGTCGGCCATAGATTACCTATTATGTAATTCAAACCGTAGTACGACCTTACTACGATTCGAGTTCAAAGTCACATTACTTGCATTTAAAATAAAATGCTCTTAAGAACTACAATAGTATTTTTTTCGTATTTTTTTTATGAAAATGCACTAGTATTGTATCTTTCCAAAATCACCATTAAACAAGCTATTTTTTAAGTCTGTTGTACAAAACTCCCACATACATGTTTTTTTCACCACTGTAGGTTAAAGTTATGCGAAAAGAAAATCGTTTTGTGAAAATTTAAACAAAAAATACTATTTCCTGAAAACATTCTTGTTTTTGATAGAAAAAAGACTTATCAATGAGTAAAGTTCCTCACCGGACACGATTGTTTCGGGAGGTTCCTGTTTCGGATAAGGCGGGAGGAAACGCCTGGGTGTCACCATTGTGTGGATCGCCCGGAGGACACGGTGGACCATACAGTGGAGGTCTGCCCGGCTTGGGCGGAGCACCGCCGTGTTCTCACGGAGGCGATCGGCGGCGGCGATCTCTCGCGTCCAAACCTGGTCCAGGCCATGGTGCGGAGCGAGAGTGCATGGGAGGCCGTCAACTCCTTCTGCGAAGCAGCAATGCTCGCGAAGGAGGAAGCGGAACGCGTGAGGGAGAGGCAACAGCCGCGCCCTCGCGCCCCTAGCCGCCGTAGGAGACGCCCTGGGCGGCGGGAATCGATCGCCGATTCCCGGCCACCGTAGGCTTGCGGACGACGAGTAATGGGCAGCTCGCCGTCCGGTAAGGACCAGACCCGGGTCGACGGCGCATAGTGTTCCACGCGCGCCTCAAAGAGATGTCAGCAGTGACGGGGTCCAATAGGGTCCGCCGGGGTCGCGGGTAGTTCGAAAGAGATACCGTAGCCCTGGCACGGGCAACTGAAGGAACATGGGTGGGTTTTAGTCAGTAAAAGTCTGACACGCCCTCCCGCTCTGCTCAGAGCGGGAGAAGTCATTTGATGATTTCCCATCCACAAAAAAAAAAAAAAAAGTGTCTTCAATTCTTCAATGCACTTTAGCTTGACAGCCGACTTCAGAAGCTGTTAAGTGTTTTATGAAAGTTATTTTATTCGTTTTTAGTTAGAAGTCGGTTTTTACTTTTTTAAAGTAAATTTATAATATTACACCTTATTTTTATAATAATGCACAATATTGTTGAAGAAAAAAACTTTTTTACGAAAAAAAAACAACCGACTTCAAAAAAAATACTACAAAGTGAAAAATAATTTTAATTTCGGAAGCCACCGACTTCTGAAATTAAAATTATTTTTCACTTTGTAGTATTTTTTTGAAGTCGGTTGTTTTTTTTTTCGTAAAAAAGTTTTTTACGCGTTTAGTATGCTAATATCTACTGCTCACCTTTAATAAAATCATCACCTTTTATAAAATAATAAGTCTTTACCTATGAAATTGCCGTTTTGTATGAAAAAATTTAAACGAATTTTTTTCATGCATTTTTTATTTGTATTAATCGAAGTAATCACCCATGCAATCAATGCATCTTTGCCAACGCAGTGGCAGTTTATTGATGCCCTTCTTAAAGAAATTAGCTGGATGGGAGGCAACAAATTCTTCAAAGGCATTTTGTACTGCCTCTCGGGTATTGAATTTTTTTCCCGCCAAGAAGTTATCCAAATTCTGGAAAAAGTAGTAGTCTGTAGGCGCAAGGTCTGGTGAGTAGGGCGGATGACGGAGAGCTTCCAACCCCAGTTCTTGCAACTTGAAGGCCGTCTGCTGTGCAGTATGAGGTCGCGCGTTGTCGTGCAGGAGCAGCGGAGACGAGCGATTGACCAATGCTGGTTGGAGATGTGCCAGCTTCTACATCATTGTGTTCAGTTCTTCACAGTACACATCTGAAGTAATGCTCACCCCGTTTGGTAAGAAGCTGTGATGAATCACACCGGCGCTAGACCACCAAACAGTGACCATCACTTTTCTAGGGGTAAGTTTTCGTTTAGGGCATTGTTTAGGTGCTGAACCAGGATCCAACCAACTTGCTGAGCGCTTGCGGTTATCAAACAGAATCCATTTCTCATCGCAAGTAACAATGCGGTTCAAAATTCCTTCATTTGTGTGTCTGTTGAGCAGTGCAAGGCACGTCTCGACGCGTACTTCGCGCTGGCGATCATTGAGTTCGTGGGGCACCCATTTGTCAAGCTTTTTTACCTTGCCAATTTGACGCAAATGGACCAATATTGTTTTGACGCTAACGTCGAAAGATGCTGCTAATTCAGCCGTAGATTGTGTATCATCAGCTTCCACAATCGCCTTTAATTCGTCATTGTCGACCAAAGTCTTCGGACGACCGCGAGGTTCATTTTTCAGGTCGAAATTTCCAGAACGGAAGCGAGCAAACCAATAACAAGTGGTGCGTTGGTTTGTAGTGTTAGCTCCGTAAACGTCGTTGATGTTGCGTGCCGCTTGTGCCGCGTTGCTGCCACGACGGTACTCATATTCCATAATTAGGTACTCGAATTTTTAACGTATCCATGATGACGAAAAAGATTGAAATGCGATGAAAATGTAACTCTAATCAATAAACAAATGACTACTTTTGGAAAAAAAAAATCCATGTTTTTAAAATAAAATTAATTTGAAATTAGAATTCTTAGCCAAACAAAAATTATTTTGATTTGAAATGGCCAGTACTGCAGAACGGCAATTTCATAGGTAAAGACCTAATATTGCTTTTCCCGATACAAGGACGTTCATTGTTGAAGAGTTCTTCCAGTAAGGAACCAGGAGAACTGGAACTGATGGTGACTTCACCATCAGCTCCACTTCAACATATGTATTGTGACGAGCATAAATTGTTTAGTAATAATCGAATCGCAATCCGTGAAACACGAATTATTGAGTAGTTTCGATGGCCGTCTGTGTCCTTCCTCATCAGTTCCACTTCACCGAATCGTGCTTTCCGGGAGCAAATGCACGAGTTACTATAAAAAATACCCAAATCGCTATAGGTGTGCCTATAATATTTGAAGGTTCCCCTCGATTTCTCTAGGATGCCATCGTTAGATCCTGGTTTCCTTATCATTGTACCACCCTTGAGATATCTCCTTTACAAAAAAAGAATCATTAAAATCGGTTCATAAACGACGAAGTTATCCGCGAACACACATAAAAAAAAGTAAAAAAATATATACCTACGGTCGAATAGAGAAATCTCCTTTTTTTGAAGTCGTTTAAAAAATAATATACTCGTTCTAAAAATATGATACAGCTGTATCTGATACAAAAATATCTTGTACTTCTTACTGCTTATTAGATCCTGGTACTTGGTACCATTTTCTATATTCGCCGCTCTGTAAAGCCATTCTACGTTCCGTTATCTGCTTCTTACAACTTATTTTACTTGGTTACATGACCACTATTTGAATAAGCAGTATAAAGTAGGTACAGTGATCATGTGTGTGTGTTATAATTTAATATTATATTATATTCGTCAAATGGAGATTTGACCTTTTCCCGACTAAGTTGGGGTCGGCTTCCAATCTAACCAAATGCATTTGAATACCAGTATTTTATATGGAACGACTGCATACCTGACCTCCACAACCCAGTTACTGGGTAACACGACACCCCTTGGCATGACTGGTTGTCGTTGTCAGCCGGGACCAACGGTCCGAGGCACAGAGGGGTATTGGTATGTAAAGATGGTCACCCATCCACGGACCAACCGCGGCAAGCGTAGCTTAACCTGATCGATTTACCCGTGCGGCTGTTATTACTCAGCTACAATACAAGCCCCCAGTTCGTCAAATCTCGGAGGGCAAATATTTCAAAAGACACAAGAGCCAACTGTTTAAAAATGTTTAAGATGTACCCTAGATAGAGAAAAAAAACCGGCCAAGTGCGAGTCGGACTTGCACACGAAGGTTCCGTACCATTATCTATAAAAACGGCCAAAAAATCACGTTTGTTGTATGGGAATATTAGTTTTATTTTAATTTAATTATTTGTTTTTAAAGTGAATATACATAACTAAATATTCTGTGAATATGTCAAGCGTCTACCTGTTGCCGTTATCAATATCGAGAAAAAAAAGAGCAAAAAAAAATTATGTTTGTTGTATGGGAGCCCCCTTAAAAAATTATTTTATTCTGTTTTTTAGAATTTGTTGTTATAGCGGCAACACAAATACATCATCTGTGAAAATTTCAACTGTCTAACTATCACAATTCATGAGATACAGCCTGGTGACAGACGGATGGAGTCTTAGTAATAGGTTCCCGTTTTACCCTTTGGGTACGGAACCCTAAAAAACAGAAACCTCTCCTATTGATAACAATGGTTAGCCGCACGCACGAATTAATAAAACACATCCAAATATGAGATAACCTACCCAAATGAAACCATTCAAATGAAAATCAATAATTATCTCAATCACGAGACCACAAAATACCCCAAATAAAATATTTTATCTAAAATAATGCATCAATTGTAAAGGATTTATTATTTCCAGTATTTTGTTGTGAGTTTTTCGTAAAGTTAAATATTTATGAGGTGAATTTATTCGGCGTGGTTTCGACGCGAGTCCAACGGTCGATTGAATCTCAAAGCGTTGAACACAATGTGAAAATTTCCTATTATAACAACCGTATTGATAAATTTATGAGCGCAAATGCGTCACGGAGAATATTCTGTAGACATAAATGGTTTTGATTTTGTGCCAGACTTGCCAATGCATGTTCACAAAGCGTACTTTTCTGCCTCAACGCCAACATCAACATTTTGTGAAAGATAAAAGGCATTATTCTATTATATTACTTCAGTTTTAAAAGCAAAAATAAACAAAAATGTACACAAACAAACTACAATATCACACACATAATATATTTCGTCCTGTCACGTCTGCAACAGATAAGGCTGTACTTTTACTAAATTACACAGACAAGCACTAACATTTCCCCGGCGCAGGACGCAAAGCCGCGAAAAGTAGATACTACAACGACTGAAAAGTTCTTTTATCTTCACACCACGCTACACGTGTCGAGGCTCCACAGCCTTCAGCGTAGACCTTTTTGATCATAATGTGAACGGGAAATAATCGTGCAGTCATCCAGAGCGAACTGCCGCTGACACCCGCAAGGCTTTATTATTTTTGAAGGGAGTGTAGAAGGGCCGGCAAATAGCTCAGCCTGCAAACACGGTGAACAAGCGTTCATTAAACACTTCTGCGCAATTAACGAGAAATGGTGCGGCGTTGAAAACAATGTTCGTTTTATTTAACGCAACCTTCCGACAAACAGCGAACCTCCGCTATCCAAATACGAAGCGAAAGCAAAAAGGATTTCCCTGTTGGGCCCGCGTTTAAAACTATTTTTTATTTAAATTACAAAACTACAAAACATTTTATGACGGCAACTTCCGCACTAGAAACTTATCTGGATAAATATTTCTAGACTAGATATTATATTATTGCATTGGACTGCGGGATAGCGCTGAGAATTTACGGAGTTTCCGTGCGCTAGTATCTGGCGATGGCTCATCACTTTTTTTTTCGGTTGAAGGAACTGTTATATCTTTCGGATGCGGTACGAGTAGCGGTCAATTCGTGAGTATTTCAAACCTAAATCCAAGCAAAATAGTGAAGTAGGCGAAATTCCCAGCGGTTGTATTTGCAGCGTAGCTCGATATTTATTATTCATTCATAAGGAGCACTGCGATATTTACCCTCCCATTACTGTGGCCTCGGAGTCGCGTTTCTTGCATTAAAAATTTAACACGAGTCCGTCTAGAAACAGCACATGAATAAAATGCACAGGTAAATAATTTTAAATAAACATAAAGTCGCAGAGGCGATTGCTCTTCATTGATTGATATAGTTTGTCGAATTCAATGGTTTCGGATGGTTTTAGGTATTGATAAAACTTTTTCACAAAACGTACCAAAATATCTCTACCGAAAAAAGCCTAATCCAAAATCGAATTCCGCAAGCCGCGGACCGCTGGACACCGAATAAATAACCACACAATGCTAAAAACGGGACAAATGTCTCTCCACAAAGCTCAGTGCGCGCACTCCGCTCAAAAAATGAAAACAATTAGCACTACAGCGCAGCCTGCGCCGGCCGCCAGCAAAAAACTACCAACCATAGATAATTTACTTTCAATCCCTGCAAGAGCTCGGGAACGCGGCAGATATTACACGTAGCTTTACTCGGCAAAATATCGGCGAATAATCTCCATTTTTGTTGGCGCACCAAATTCATGCAGTTGCTAGCAAAAATTTCGTGACGTACCTACTTTTTTTATTGCTATCAGTTTGGGGACTTCATCCAATTTTAAAATGGTGCCCTTACACCATGTTTCAGTTTTACTGTCGCCGTACCGTCCAGTTTGGATCATCAACAGCGTTTCCACGAAAATCAGAAAATCCATAAACCTTTTCATTCTATCTTATAAAAGATATTTGTAAGTACCTATATATAAATATATTTGTAATCACGTTCTCGAAAACAGCTAACTAACGATTTCGATAAAAGTTGCAATATAGGGGTTTACGGGGGTGAAAAATCGATCTAAAATTCTCTATTTTCATCAGAGCAGAGCTCGGTCGCCCAGGTACTATCCTATTAAAACACCAGAAATCAATAATATTATCAGATCAAAGACTATGGGGCATTTCAACTGCTTTTTCATTCGGGTTACTGTCGTGTACGAAAAGTAGGTCATTATGAAGGCGGATTTCAATTCTTTGCAATGTACGGTTCCCTGCTTTATTATGAAACGTAGTTGACCCATGAAGCACTAATAATAACGGGCGGACAATAGGCGTAGCTGGCAAAACCGAGAGGTTTCGTTAAATCAGCGGAGTGAAAGGAATCCTTGAGTTGGACAGGCGCCCGGCGCCAGCGTCGCGTCGGTGAGATTACAGCAATTTATCCGACTTGCCACATCTGGAATAGGACTTGGTGTTAACTTGTAGCTTTCACGGTAATTCCTGATATTGGAGAAAGATATACAAATTCAGGTCACGACTTCATTTCTGCTTTAATCTAACTGAGTTGAAATATTTGAAGATTATTCTTTCACTCTTGAAATAAGTAACTTCTCGTTCTGAAAACTATATTTTCAATCCACTTCCTCGAAAACTGGTTCATATCGCACTACGATTAGGTTCACAATGCAATATATTTCACACGCGTGCGATTTTTCATTTTCCAATAAAAATTGCCACAGATAACTTATACCTCTAAATAGTCCAAATTGGTTCAATGCCTCTATTCACACCCGTCTCTATTCGGAGGTGAATGTTTTTTTTTTAATCTCGGCAAAGAGTTAAGCGTCTTTACGGCGTTAATATTTTTTGAATATTTAAATAATGTTTATAAATAGAATATCGTCAAAAACCATTATTATTACAATAAAATAAACGTTTATGAACAAATTAACATTTATTTGTGTTCTAAACTCAAAAATATTTGAATTTTCTATTTTTCATATTAGGCTGTTTATCGGCTTTATATCTTTGCTTCTCCTTCAACCTGGCGGAAGCAAAGCGCGGAAAAAAATGAAAATTTTAATCATATTAGGTTGGGGAAAAAGTCTTTTCGCATTATAGTATGTATGAACTTAAAATAAAATATCTTTGGTTATACTATTTGTATCTGGCTGGTTTTGGTATCATTGAAAGTTTAAATTTTAAAGAACATAATTCCAAATTCAAATTAGGAAAATGTGTGATTTTCATTTGTTTTTCGTACTGTCAAGATAAGTGAATCTAATGAAGAAATTCGATACATTTACAAATTTTACTACAAAAAAGGTAAAAATGCAACGCAAGCCGCGAAAAAAATTTGCAATGTTTATGGACCCAGTGCAGTGTCTATGAGAGTAGCACAAATTTGGTTTAAGCGTTTTCAATCCGGAAATTTTGATGTCAAAGATGCACGTCGCTCTGGTCGCCCTATTACGGATAAAATGGATGCCATTTTTGAAAAAGTGGAGCAAGATTGGCATATCAGTAGTTACAACGTAGCTGAAAAACTGGGAATTGACCACAAAATAGTTTTGGCGCATTTGAGAAAACTGGGTACACAAAAAAGCTCGATATTTGGGTACCTCACGAGCTCACTGAAAGAAACGTAATGAACCGTGTACTCATTTGTGATTCTTTATTACGACGTAATGAAACTGAACCATTTTTGAAGAAGCTGATAACTGTTGATGAAAAGTGGATCACGTACGACAAGAACGTGCGAAAAAGGTCGTGGTCAAAGGTCGGTCAGGCTTCACAGACTGTGGCGAAACCCGGGTTAACTCGCAACAAGGTGATGCTGTGTGTGTGGTGGGATTGGAAGGGCATTATTCATTATGAGCTGTTACCACCAGGCAGGACCATCGATTCTGAACTCTACTGCGAACAACTGATGAGATTACAGCAAGAAGCTGAGAGAAAGCGGCCGGAATTAATCAACAAAAGGGGTGTGGTTTTTCATCATGATAACGCTAGACCTCACACATCTTTAGCCACTCAGCAAAAATTAAGAGAGTTTGGCTGGGAGGTGTTAATGCATCCGCCGTATAGTCCTGACCTTGCACCTTCAGATTTCCACCTGTTTCGGTCTTTTCAGAATTCTTTAGACAGTGTCAGGTTAACATCACGAGAGGACTACCAAAACCACTTGTCGCGGTATTTTGATCAGAAGTCCCAAAATTTCTATAGCAATGGGATCATGTCCCTACCTACAAGATGGCAAAAAGTTATCGAACAAAATGGTACCTACATACTTTAGATAAATTTAAATAATGTATATTAAAAAATGTTTTGAATTTTCTTAAAAAATGCGAAGAAACTTTTTCCCCAACCTATTAGTTTCCTAATAATTCATGACATAAATATTTTTCGTTATTTTATTTTATTTCTTCAAAAGTGTATTGAAAAACGTCGTTTGATACACGTGGACATTTGTTATTGCAGTTCTCGGCTCAAACACAACCTCGCCTACGGTTCCGGTGTTAATTCCGCATCGAATTCAATAACAAAAATTCTCTACTTGTATCAAAATGTACTTACTATTCTGGAAAATTTACTACCTCATCCTTTTCTGCAACGAATCTAGCCATAAAAGATTTTTTATTTTCGCTGCTCGTACTTTTCTTCATCCGATTTAATTTATCTAATATCATTAACAATGAGATAATCCATTGCGTTAGCATGCCTAACATAAATCAGAGCACACCCCGAAAAAAAACCCGCTAACACCTCTGCAGAAACATAAATCACCTAACTAATCGCCTAAATCACAAACGATAGCCACAATCCCGCCTATAAACGAGGCAAATAGATCAAACACTAACAAACTTAGCTAGCGGGATATAAAACCAGTATTATATGGATTTATACGCGGCTAACTAGCACACACTTGTGTTAGGCTGCGTTTTCACAGCGTAGGTAGCTAAGCGGTGCGCAAAGAAAATCTACCAATAGGATTAGGTACTTAATTGTCCTAACATCGTTGCGGAGCGAAAAGAACTTCGCACCGTGAAGTCTTACATAAGTCACTTACATAAGAAACAAGCGAGGAAAGTGTGCGAGGCGTAAAGCTAAGCGAGCTGCTAGACTACCTACCAGACATCCATCCACAAGAGCTGTGCGGATTAGGGGACAAAATCCCCCAACAGAATTACCTACCTAACCTACTTCACTTTCCTAGCGTCGTTCAGCACAGCTGCGCAGCTCTGGTGGAAAAGGGCCTAGCGGAGCGAGGTCTCTCTATGTGTAAAAAAAACCGGTCAAGAGTGAGTCGGACTCGCGCACCGAGGGTTCCGTTCCGATTTCTGAAAGTGTGCAATTTAAAGACATCGTTTTTTTTTCCTGTTATCTTTACAAAAACTTCTATCACATAGAATAATTTCAGATTTTTCTCTATGCAAACTTCGGATATAAGGGGAACTATATTTTTTTTACATTTTTCATCAAAATCGAAAACTGTGGGGCCTAAAAAAAGAAAAAAAAATGTTTGAGAATGTGCAAATAGCGCTCTTTCATTATGATATCCCACATACCCTATTAGCCACACTTTGAATTTTTAAGACCTCCTTTCAGTCCCTGTTGCAAAAAAAAAACATATATATATTTAGTTCTTTCTTATTTGCTGAATAATAGTTGGGCAAATGTCATTTAAAACGGTTCCAAATTTCAAGTTGATAGCATTAGTAGTTCTTGAGATATCTAACTTTGACAGACGGACAGACAGACAGACTGAGTCGCCCCGTAAGGGTTCCTTTTTACCATTTTGATTCAGGACCCTAAAAACAAAGGTAAGATGTGTGCGAGGCAGTGTTGCTAAGCGAGCTACAAGACTACCTACCAGTCGCTACCGCTTTTTCACCCTCCTCTATGCTGATTTGAATTTTTGATATGTGCGAAGTCATAGGTACTCGTACTACCAGTCAATAGACGCTGTTTTTTAGAGGTTTAGAAATAGGTGTTAAGATTCCGCAAAGCAAGCTCGCTCCGCTCAGCTTCCTCGCACATCTCCGTTGTAAACGCAGCCTTTAATGCGGCTCTGGGCGGCCGGCAACTCTAATGGCCTTCCATTACGATGCTTGCCACCTGTGCTAATGGGTCAGAAATATTTAATTGATGAGAGCTGTACAGATTTCCCGATTCACATTTTTCATCCGTTTCGTAGTGTTTCATGTCCGCTTTGTGGCCAGCCTCATTACTGTAGAATATGTTATGCTGTTTCTACGAGAATGTTTGAAGCGATTTGCTTTCCTCTTTCATCTGTCTTGTTATGTACTGGCTAATTAGATAGCGTTTGTTTTAGTGGTTCAGTTTAGATGCGAAGTAGTTGGTGTTATTTCTAAGGGATAGTATATCTACCATATGCAAGAGTTCAAAGTTGTTATTTCTGTTGCTTTTCGAATATGCTAGGTATTCTAGTTTTCGTTGTCACATTTTTTTGGTTAGGGCAACATCAATTTGTCGCAAGACCTCTATACTTCATTTACAATAAGATTAGACATTAAAAAAAAGCTTTTTTACAGTCCGTTCAACCGGTTTTGGCTTCTATTGCGTTGGTGGCATGACAAATGGCAGCTGCAGTAAACAGTTAGTATTGTTACCACTTTTTTGCCTACTATCCTTAAGCCTACGTAATAGGATTCAAAATCGGTTGAACGGACTGTAAAAAAACTTTTTTACAAAAAAATACAACCGACTTCCAAAAACAACACTACAAAGTGAAAAATAACTTTAATTTCGGAAGTCGGTGTCTAGTTAAATGTATTTTCGTTTTTTGCCACCGCCTTCCGAAATTAAAGTTATTTTTCACTTTGTAGTGTTGTTTTTGGAAGTCGGTTGTATTTTTTTGTAAAAAAGTTTTTATTTTTCACTTTTTAGTTGTGTACCTACCCCACACAAATTCAAATACCACTACCTGCAAAACAAACTAGAACATCATCCATATAAAAGTGGGGAAAAAATACGTATTATTGAAGCTAACTCAAAAACTATCAAAGCAAAGTTAATCAATTTTATATGGGACCAACTGTGATGTATACACTCTCGAACAAAATAAAAAAAAATATCGATCAAATCGGTCCAGCCATCTTCGAGTAATCGGGGAACATACATAAAAAAAAAAAAAAAAAAAAAGGTTCCGACGAATTGAGAACCTCCTCCTTTTTGAAGTCGGTTAAAAAGGTTTGCATAGATGTCTAATCTTATTGTGTGGAATTTAAGTATGATTCAAATAAAATGTTGCCTATTTCTATTATTCTTTTACGAAGACAAAGTTAGTATAAGTAGTAGAATGATAAAAATTTGCATTTTTCTGAACCTAAGGTTGAATGAAGTGTTTTGAACTTACTTAGATTAAAATGAAACACAAAAATGTATCAGCTGTTGCCATACAATTCTCGCAACAATATCAGACATCAAAATTATTAACGTAATGTTTAATTAAAATCATAATTGTGAAATTGTTCACATACGATAAAACCAATGTAAACCAAATGCGGTTTCAAATCAAATCCCGTATTTACGGGAACAATGAGCTAAAACAAATTTTCGTCCGCAATGTGTTTGTATTAACTGCATCTGAAAGCACAACCTATAGATATAGCCAAACGTATTCATTTGCTCAACAGACAATAACGTATTTGACCTATTTAAGTCCAAATATCGCGAATTAGACATCAAATAATTGCTTCATTTGATGGTAATACATTAAAGGCTCCGACAAACAGTCGTGACACGCGATATAATCGCGCGCGACACAAAGGCGACACTCGGTGCCTTTGAGGAGCCTGTAAGCATTTTGAGAATTTTTTGCTGGAAAGCTTTACGCCTGCTAGCAAAACGTTTCATAAAGTTAACAGTAGTTTAAACGTTAACAAAATGTGTACCATCGCGGACATTAGCGGTGAACCTCTTTTGAACCTGATTACCTGACTAATAAGGTTGAAAAGTGGTTCACCGGAAATGTTCGTCAAACTGCATAGAAAAGAAAGAGAAGCGCGATGACACAACGCTGATAATTTACTGCAAAATATGAAACAATATCTATTTACAAAAAATCTATTGATTGTACTACAAAAATAATGACATGAAATCTTGCTTATTATTTTATATAGAACTGTCTACTTATATAAATTTATGAACACTTAATGAAAATTGTAGGAGTAAATTATGGTATAAACTAGAAAAATAGACCTGGATTCAGTTTTTTTTTTCTTTAGTACTATAATCTAAAATAGATTTCAGGACTTGAAATCACTTCTTACGTGTTGTAGATTACAGTGTATTTTTTCCTATCAAACAGATGCTATAGTTAGACATAAAGTTATAAGAGCATTATTTATTTATTTATTTATTAAAACTTTATGCACAAGTAAAAAAAATACCGTACAAAGGCGGACGTAATGCCTGAGGCATTTTCTACCAGCCAACCTTAGGGTAGTGCAGAGAAAAAAATGGCAGGTGCAACATAAAGGATAGATAACAAGAAAATCACTATAAAATATAAGAATAAATACATAGATATTATCGACCTGGTTCTCCGATGTCCTCATTCCTCAATAACTAAATGGTAGGGTAGAACCAGGATGAAGCTGGCACAGGAGCGTGGGGATTGACGCAAGAAAAGAGAGGCCTATGCCAAGCAGTGGGTGAAGTGAGGCTGTGGATGATGATGATGAGGTAGGTACAGCATTCCCCAACCCAAGACCAGAATGAAGATTATTTATTTCATGATTTATTTATTTAGAATTAAATAAATTAATTAATTAATTATTAAATATTAACTTGTCATTATTCGATTTAGAATTGATTAATTTTATTTTATTCGATTTATTTAGATTTTATTTAATTTGATATATTTTTAAGTATTTGATTTGACTTTATTTGATTTTGTATTTTATATGATTTTTATTCATTTATGTTTGGCAATAGCAATGGGTGTTGTTTACCTGAAATAAATTAATTCATTTATTTATATATTTAGTTATTTAATACAATAGTCCCAGGCTTTCAGAGTAAAATTCTGTGGTAGGTATTACTTAGCAATCGTGCATAATTATGAAATAGCAATTTTATCGTACCTGCCCACCATTTCAAAATCCAAATAAAAACTTTTTTACAAAAAAAATACAACCGACTTCCAAAAACAACTACACAGTGAAAAATAACTTTAATTTTGGAAGTCGGTGTCTAGTTAAATGTATTTTCGTTTTTTGCCACCGACTTCCGAAATTAAAGTTATTTTTCACTTTGTAGTTGTTTTTGGAAGTCGGTTGTATTTTTTTTGTAAAAAAGTTTTTATTTTTCACTTTTTAGTTGTGGAACCTACCCCACACAAATTCTAATACCACTACCTGCAAAACAAAGTACTCGTAGAACATCATCCATATAAAAGTGGGGATAAAATACGTATCATTGAAGCTAACTCAAAAACTACCAAAGCAAAGTTAATAAATTTTATATGGGACCAACTGTGATCTATACCCTCTCGAATAAAACAAAAACAATCCAAATCGGTCCAGCCATCTTCGAGTAATCGGGGAACATACATAAAAAAAAAAAAAAAAAAAAAAATAAAAAAAAAAAAGGTTCCGACGAATTGATAACCTCCTCCTTTTTGAAGTCGGTTAATAACAGCAGCGATTCTATTGTCACGTATTTCGTGTATTATTAGCGGTTAATTATCATCGAGACGCCATTGCCACAATAATTGTGGTGTACTTCTGCATTGTATTTAATAGTGGCGGGAAAACATTGGTAGCGGCCATTACGCCTTTAGTCGACCTTCGCACAGATGTAAAAATATCGCGGCGATTTTTTTTCGCGCACTGGATTTTCAACGCTCTGCTTAGCGCCGAGAGTGCAAAATCCTACAGTGTGTTTTTTCGACGCGCTAGAATGTACTCTGTTATTGTTAAGTTGGATTCTCAACGCTCAGCTCAACAACGAGAGTTGAAAATCCAGTGCGCGATAAAATCCCGCCGCGATTTTATCACGCCCGTGGGAACGGGGGCTAACTGTGCAGAAGTATTCGCTATTTCTGATACATCTTTAATGGATGAATCCGGTTACGATTGATTATTGTCTGTTAGTTATCTAAGCAACAATTTTGTATGTAAGTACCTACCTTACCTATTCTTCTATTCTAAGAAGACATTTTATTTATTTATTTATGTAACCATTTATGTACGCACGGCTACAGATCACGCTATAAATTTCCAGTATAAGCTGTTCTCGCATTGTATAGGATTTCCTTACAATGAGAGGTCAGTGTAAACTGGAAATGTATAGCTTGATGTGTAGCCGTGTGTACGGTCAGCAATATAAGTCGATTAACACCGCTACTCTTACACATCATGTAAATTAATACAAAACGATTTGATGATCTCCTTTTTTCCTGAAATACTTAAAGACTCTTCTAGTAGAACTTTAAATTTTACTTCTGTTTCGATTTTAATTAAATATCTTGCTCAATAGTTAAGATTTAAAAAACTGAAGTGTTAATCGACTTTTGTTGCTGACTGTACACACAAATAAACAGACAAACAGAAAGGAACAGAAAAATACGTACAAAGGTGATGCTTATTTCAAAAGAAATCTATTCCAGCATACCTGCGATATGACAGAGGATAAAAAGAGATGTAAACAACGTAGGTATGTAAAAGTAGAAGAGAAAATAAAACTTTTTGACAAAAAAATACAACCGACTTCCAACAACAACACTACAAAGTGAAAAATAACTTTGATTTCGGAAGTCGGTGTCTAGTTAAAGGTATTTTCGTTTTTTGCCACCGACTTCCGAAATTAAAGTTATTTTTCACTTTGTAGTGTTGTTTTTGGAAGTCGGTTGTATTTTTTTGTTAAAAAGTTTTTATTTTTCACTTTTTAGTTGTGTACCTACCCCACACAAATTCTAATACCACTATCTGCAAAACAAACTAGAACATCATCCATATAAAAGTGGGGAAAAAATACGTATTATTAAAGCTAACTCAAAACCTACCGAAGCAAAGTTAATCAATTTTATATGGGACCAACTGTGATGTATACCCTCTCGAATAAAACAAAAAAAATCCAAATCGGTCCAGCCATCTTCGAGTAATCGGGGAACATACATAAAAAAAAAAAAAGGTTCTGACGAATTGAGAACCTCCTCCTTTTTGAAGTTGGTTAAAAATACATAAAATCCAAAAAAACAATTAACTCATTAAATAAAACATATAATATATACTTACATACGTACTACTAAAAAAAAAAAAAAAGGTTTCGACGAATTCAGAACCTCCTCCTTTTTGAAGTCGGTTAAATAACAACTATGACGATGTGGAAAGATAGTGTTCTTTCACTCTTCTTTTAAATACTTACTGCAATAGTTATGGCATTCCCTAATATCAGGCCGTGTGAATTCCAGAACCGAACCGTATGGACAGTGGAGTAGGAGTAGAAGTCAGTGGAATGGGAAGGAGATTTAAGGAGGAGGACATTATGTTGTTGTAGATTATGGAGAAGTAGCAGAAGGTGCTTTGAACCTTATGCGTTTTAGGAAGTAACCTCCGTGGATGTATTTCATAATAAAAACTTTTTTACAAAAAAATACAACCGACTTCCAAAAACAACACTACAAAGTGAAAAATAACTTTAATTTCGGAAGTCGGTGTCTGATTAAATGTATTTTCGTTTTTGCCACCGACTTCCGAAATTAAAGTTATTTTTCACTTTGTAGTGTTGTTTTTGGAAGTCGGTTGTATTTTTTTGTAAAAAAGTTTTTATTTTTCACTTTTTAGTGGTTCACATGTGCTTACCCCTTCACAGCGTGCTGGCGTGATGTTATGTTATGAACTGGTGTGAACAACAAACAGACATGAGATTTCAGCAATCCCAGTCCATTTGCTATCATTTATTGAGGAGTTCCGTTGCCTATCTCAGAAGTTCTTCATCAGATCTTCACCAAATTGAAATGGGACCACTCCAAGAAAGTACTCTTTCAAAAACTATCCAAATCGCTTCAAGTGTGCCTATAAAATTGGAAGAGTTCTCTCTATTTCTCCAGGATCCCATCATCAGATCCTGACTTGATGATCATGGGACCACCTGGGAAGTATACCCTTTCAAACAAAAAAAAAATAATCCAAATCGGTCCAGCTATCTTCGAGTAATCGGGGAACATACATAAAAAAAAAATAAAAAAAAAAAAAAAAAAGGTTCCGACGAATTGATAACCTCCTCCTTTTTGAAGTCTGTTAAAAAAGGAGACAAACTTTATTGGTGACAGATGTCAGGCGGCTTGTGGGGCCGATAGATAATTGTAAGCAAAGAGATTAAAGATTGTTAAGTAATATTTACTGTCTTTGTTGTAAAGATATTTAGTTATAATCTAATATTATATCAGAGTTCAATAAACAGATCCCTCTTTAATTTTGTAGTTGCTACGGCCCCTTGTGAGGTTCGACCCCTCACAGTACCGACGTACCTACTGAATACAGGGTAAAATTAAATTAGTTAGCGAAACTCCGCAGATGTGGTGTACCTATATCGATATCTAATCGGTACAAAGATTTCTCATAATCAAAAAGTGCAGATATAAAATACCTAATTCGGATCCAACCTTAGAAGCACCCTCATCGTACTTTCCGTCACCGTGACCAATTTGCGACTGGTCTGAATCATAAACCAAACTAGACGAGACTACTACCTTTTTTTTTATCGTGTGGAAATCCTCATGGATGTCCTCCACCCTGGGGTGGGTAGAGCGGTCTGTCAGACTTTTACTGACTAAAACCACATGGTGTTCTGCTGCTACTTTTAGCTGGGGTGCTGGAATGCTTGCGCATTTCGTCACGCTCCCCCGGCTAGGTGTCAGCCCACATGAATTCATGCGGACCCCGTCACCCTCAGCGGCCATATACGGCCGCAAACCCTCTAGAGAGGCGCGCGCGGAACACGGCGCGTCGCCCGCCGTCTCGGGCCTTTCACTGTTCAGGCAACAAACTCCCCAAGTCTGTTGCCTGCAGGCCTCATCCTAAGACGGCTGGAGATCATACCTACCTACACTGTTTACCTACTCCTTATGTACACAATACCTACCCCATGGACAAATGACTCAAACAAGATAATGGGAAGTGGGACCTTGAAATACCTAGGCAGGTAGCCCCGAATCAATCCAATGATGAACTTAATTACGAAAAACCCGACTACTGAAAAATCGCGCTCTAAAATTATGAAACAAGAAAATATTCATAACTACAACTAATTAAAAATCCGAGTCACGAGAGTCATGTTACTCATAAATCGAACAGATTATACGTGTTACTCCGGATTTTTCAAACTTTTTTTGACTTTTTCACATCTAAGAATATTTTCTTTTTCAGTAGTCGGGTTTTAATTTTTGAAGTAACATTTTATTTTTTAAATTATTTAGGGGTTATTATTTCGTGATAAAGTAAGTATTTGCAGAGCCGCTTTTCATTTTTTGAAGAAGAATAATTAATAGATAGGTATGTAGGTATTTTGGGTAGGTTTGGAGAGAAAATATGTTTGGCTCACATCTGAGGCGCAATCGATTTTAGAAATTATTCCCAATTATCGGGTGCATGCAAGCAAAGCCGCGGGAAACAAACAACAATATATATGTTTTTGAAATGTGCTAATTAAGCCCTTTCATTTGATACCCAACATGTCACAATTTAAAAAAAAAAATTTTTTGTTCAATACTTCATATCCTCTAGAGGGCGCTATGTTCAATTTAATGTGACGTCACATAGCCTATAATAAGCGGATGATCAAGACGCTTCCAACGATATATCATTTGTTAAATTATGATATTAAGAAGTTTAGAAGTTATGAGAGAACAGATGAGCATACATAAGTACATAATACATACATACATAAATACCGGTGAAAATCATAAGCCTCCTTTTTAGTTCGCCGTAGGCGGGCAATAAGTGGTTAGTTAGAGACCTTCCTAATTAGTTTGTCATTATATTATAATTAATGAACGACATATTAAGTATTCACAAAATTTAAAATAAAAAAGGGCTAAAAAAATTCATCCGCATCGTGAATAGGAAAAGTACCTAAAATACTGGCAGCATTGCCACGTTGTATGGTGATTCTGATTCTTTGGCCAAAAAATAGGGCAACCCTCTGGTCACGTGAAGAGTCGACCAACCGCTTGGCGATGTCTCGAAAAATTAAGTGGGCACTCGGACCCCATGGCTCCAGTGTTTCAACCCCAAACGGCTCGAACATAATATAAGTCCCAATAGGTTTGGAATATTTGCGCCGTTTGATGGTTTCCGCACCTGCAGCAGTGCAGCAGTCGCTCCAGCCCGCCGTTCTAGGAAGATTAGTGTTGCCCAAATGCAAGAACAAGACGAGACTTAGCCAGTCTTGGTCTTGGTCTTGCGCCAATACACCTGGTCTTGGTCTTGGTCTTGGTCTTGCGCTCCCAGTCTTAGTCTTGGTCTTGCAGCAAGAGTCTTGCAAGTCTTGCAATTACCTATTAGTCTATTACTATTTATTAAAGTTTACTTTAAATCTTAGAAAAACGTATTAGAATTGGAACATTGTGAGCTTGAATTAACATAGCCATAGTAAAGATCAAGCAGATTAATAAATAACTGAAGATTTGATAAGAAATTCGAAAAATCAACTGACCTATATGTCGTTTTCCATGGAAGTAACTGTTTCTTAATAAACATTTATGATTTATAAGCTTACATTTGCTAAAACATGTAAAAAAACAAATTAATTACAATAACTTGACTGTATTTTAAAGAACAATACTTATCTGTCTAGAAAGAGATTGAACCCTCAACTTATAAGAAATTTAATAAAAGAGTTTTACGATTTATCATTTATTTGAATAAAAAATAAAATACAACACAAATCAACAGCTTTATCATTAGGTTATGATACTTTATATAATTTTTTTTGACCAAGAATTAATACAAAGTAACCATCTGGCTGACTCATCACTTAACCTATTTCTATGTTTTCTAATTACTAATGATGCTTTAGAAAATAACCTCTCAGCAGGTACTGAAGTTGCAGGTATTGAGAGAAAATCACGGGCCATTTTCGATAAAATCGGATACTCTGTCTCATGCGTCCTCCACCAATCTAAAATGTCTTCCGAGCTGGCAGTTCTTGGTTTTCTCAGGTACTCCTCCAACTCGTCTATCACTAAGCCTTGAAGACAAGATCCAGATGACGTCGAGGGACATTCATAGAGTTTATCAAAGTCTATTACGTCTTCATCTTCATCACATACTTTATTTTCTTTTTCTGGTAATTCCAGAGATTTGTTCAGTGAGTGTAGACTTTTATATTCTTCATAAAGTTCGTTGAACTTGCGCAGACTTTCTGTTTTAAGTTGCTTCCCCCACATTGTCAGGTCAAAAGTCTGAGCCTTATGCCTTGGGTCTAAAATTAAAGAAGTACAATAAATCCAGTTGCTCTTCTTGTAATGTTTAAGCATTTTGTCTCGAGCTGCTTGGAAAGCTAGAATGAGCCTTTCATCCACTTCAGATCGATTAGGTTTCTCATCTAACTGTTTTACCATGGATTCAATTTTATCTAGCAAGAGATTGAATGATACAATGACTAGCGGTAATGTAACATATTTGTCTCCACCAAGTTTTGTACTTAAAAGTTTAAAGTTTATTAGAAATTTATGTAATTTTTCGAGTACCTGCCATTCATTAGCTGTGATTTGAAAATCATTTAATTCGGTGACAGAACTGCACAATATGTCAATGCCCGCTCTCACTTTTAAACCAAATCCAATCATATCATGTGTGGAATTCCATCTCGTTGGACAGTCAAGAATGGCATTTAGATTTGATGGCACGCCAGCTGCTTCACAAGCAGACTGAAACTTCTTCTTCACTATCTCACTTCTTTTTATTTTACTGGAAATACTGCGTAACTTTGTTACAGATGTACGCGAGTCAGCAATATTTGGTGCAGATTCTTCATCTTCCTCATGCTCAGTTTCGTCTGCATAGTCTTCGTACTGCTGATCTTGCGCGTTAGTGTCAGACTCACAGTGTAATGCTAAGGTCTTTAATAAATCTTGTACACCAAGGTTTAAAATGTGAGCAAAGCACCGGAAATGTTGATTGTCTGAATCAAAGTGTGGCGGCAGCTGTTTGCCCAGTTCATACATAAATTTGGTATTTGCAGTTGCGTTGTCGACCGTGATACCTTGTATTTTAACAATTATGCCATATTCCAATAAACATTCATGGAAAATCGTTGCAATATCTTCCCCAGTATGTCGACCGCGTGATGGTATAAAATCAAGAACTTCAGATTGATACTTCCATTCGTTATCTATATAATGAATAGTAACCCCGTAGTAACTCCTACCAGCAATTATTGACGTCCACCCATCAATGGTAAAAGACATTTTAGATGATAATTGTTGAAGTCGTTCCTTGAGATTCAATTGGAGCTCTTCAAATCGCTCTTTGACTTTCCTTCTAAGTGTAGACCTTTTAGGAAACACCATATTAGGGCAAATACGTCGAAAATATACTTGTGTAGCTTCGTCATCGAAAAATGAGAAGGGAAGATATTTTTTCACCACCCAATCAACTGTAGCTGTCGTGATGTTGTCACTGCTGTTTTCCGACTGAAACAAAACAATAAATCTTGTGTTATTATTTAAAACATACTAGGTTTGAGCGTATAAGAGGAGGAGGTTTGTTGTTGTTAAATCGAGAAAATCGTTAAATTGATATTTGTTATATTAAGGTTGCACTGTACTGTAATTTACCAAAATAAAGTACTTAGTTGTTACTGGCCGATTAAATGAAAATATGGGTGTTTATAAAAAATATTTAAGACGATAATTACATACTTAATATGTCGCACCCCTAGATGAAAACTGTGAAAACACCACTAACTCAAAAATACTTACGTAAGTTAATGGCGTTTTTGAAAGTATCGCTAAGTTCTTTTAACTGTTAAAAAAATATTCTTACCTGTCCACTTCTTCCAGCGGTTACTAAAAAGCTTGTGATATCTCCACTTAATTTTGGTTTAACAGGAAGAAATATTTCTGATTCCTTTTTGTGGAAAGATATTAGATGTTTCCTTAAGCCTGAAGTGTTTCTGTTTTTCATTTTTATTTCAATCTTTTTATGTTGGCACAATTTACAGAAGGCAGTTTGGGATGCATGAATTATTTCGAAAAACTCCTCAAATTTGCTTTTGGGTCTTTTAGATCTGTGACTCAAACTCTCGTTACTCGGACTAGAATAATTTGAATCTTCGTCACTCATATTAAATTGTACACGTGATACGTTTTTAGAAAACAACGAGAATTAGTAAAAACAATTATTAAGTTAGACTCGAAGCACAGCTCAATTGGAAATGACTGGAATTAAAATAATTCCTTTATTTATAGTACGTTTCCTTGCTTTCTACCGCGCCGCCTCGCCACGTGCCGGCTCTATGAAAAGGATGCCGCCGCAAATCAAACAATGCCGCGTGCGGCGTACAAACACACACTAAATATTACCTACTTGTACAGACACGACGCGTGAATAAAATAGAATTAGTGCCAATCACTATTCTTTACATATAAGTGAATGTTTTGGCGTACATCTATACTAATATTATAAAGCTGAAGAGTTCGTTTGTATGTTTGATGACAGAAGTTTTAAAATAAATAAATAAGTCCTGAACGTCACTATACCTCCAAAGTTACTATTCCTCGTGGACGAAGTCGCGGGCACAGCTAGTAAATACTTACTCTCATCATCTCTCTCAGAGATATTCGGGCTAGTAAGTAATACAAAACTCTTATCGCAGGCTTTTTATTTTATTAGTAGGTAAGTACCTACGCTTTTTATATTATTTTATTAGTTTTGTAGAATTTTTTTACACGTTTCAAGTATATTTAAAAATGGCTACAATATTTATTAAACGGGTGATATTTGAACACTTTTTTGCTATTTTTTCTTGTAAAAACTTAAGAAATATAATGACTAAATGTACAATAATAGTACCTAAGTAATTAGTTTAAAACCATATAAGTAATCAATATTATAATATATACTTACTAGAATGAATTAATATGACATCTACTACCTATCCTTACCATTTTATCCTAATCATAATACTACTTGCGTGATCAGTATAATGTATTCATTTTCATTCTAAGCACTCTGAAACTTATTTATTCTTTGGAACACCTGTAGGTACTCTACTAGGAAATTATTTTGCATGAGTATACCTACGCCCTATGGCGGCAATCAAATAGTGTCAAATGTTATGATTTCGGCGTGGCGTGACGATTGTTTTAGATTTCAAAAGAAGCCGCCGGCGCGTGTATCATAACCATGTACTTTCGAAAAGCGGCAAATTTCTTTGAGAAGTAAGTACAAAACCTTTGATGCCGCATTATCAAAGTGCCGATGGTTAAAACATAACTATGCATGCACTCAGTTTGATTTTAATAGATATTTTTTTATTCGCTATGTTTATGGTATTAGTCGTAATGCGCATAGGTCCAGTTTTTCATATTCTTTGATACAGTTTTTTGCGTCTCATAGAATTCCTAAGCGTACCTACCTATACACCGAACTGTTACACCCAACTACTCAGTGAAATAGCGCTAAGTCCTAGCTGCAAGACGCAAGAGTCTTGCAGACTATGTCTTGTTCTTGCTCAAGTCTTGCACGGTCAGTCTTGGTCTTGGTCTTGCTAAAAATACGCGGTCTTGTTCTTGGTCTTGGTCTTGCAAAAACGCAAGAACAAGACCAAGACTGCAAGACCAAGACTGAATTTGGGCAACACTAAGGAAGATGGGACGGCGCAAGAGTGTTGACACACGTCATATCCCACATCAAAGGCCTACCTACCTTCCAAGGCATTATGGTCATTCCGTCTGGTCTCTTCCCATCGTCGCTTGCCAAGCCATTGGGTTCTAAAACAGCTGGCAGCCCAGCCGTGCTATCTGGCCAGCTCTCTTACTGTGTCCGAGGCGGTCGTCACCTTCACCGCAGTGGCAGCGATGCGGAGCCACGCAAGGAACGCCCAGACGCAGTCAAGTAGTGAGCAGGAACGTGGTGTCACCCAGCATAGTGCCTATGTTGGCTGACGGTAGCGCCTGAAATCAGAGGCCCGGCTCCTATTCACCTACAGCCAGCAGGCGGGACGCTCAGCAGTATTGGTGGATGTATTAATAAGTTTATTCCGTACCAACATGATGCAGACCGGCTCAGGAAGATGGGTTCACGGGTCGATCTGTATTCGGGCAAGCCCCTTTCTAGGCGTTCACCGCGTCGGTCAAGCACGGCACTTGAAGAGTCCAGGGAGGGGAATAAAATTTTCCCAGTCACCGTTTCAGTGCTGTGTACAAAGGACAAAGGAAGCTATTACTGGTAATTTTGCGGAATAAGTTGGTAATACGATACGTTGTTTATACATGAATACTAATAGGTATTTACCTATGAAATTGCCGTTTTGTATGAAAAAATTTAAACGAATTTTTTTCATGCATTTTTTATTTGTATTAATCGAAGTAATCACCCATGCAATCAATGCATCTTTGCCAACGCAGTGGCAGTTTATTGATGCCCTTCTTAAAGAAATCAGCTGGACGGGAGGCAACAAATTCTTCAAAGGCATTTTGTACTGCCTCTCGGGTATTGAATTTTTTTCCCGCCAGGAAGTTATCCAAATTCTGGAAAAAGTAGTAGTCTGTAGGCGCAAGGTCTGGTGAGTAGGGCGGATGACGGAGAGCTTCCAACCCCAGTTCTTGCAACTTGGAGACCGTCTGCTGTGCAGTATGAGGTCGCGCGATGTCGTGCAGGAGCAGCGGAGACGAGCGATTGACCAATGCTGGTTGGAGATGTGCCAGCTTCTCCATCATTGTGTTCAGTTCTTCACAGTACACATCTGAAGTAATGCTCACCCCGTTTGGTAAGAAGCTGTGATGAATCACACCGGCGCTAGACCACCAAACAGTGACCATCACTTTTCTAGGGGTAAGTTTTCGTTTAGGGCATTGTTTAGGTGCTGAACCAGGATCCAACCAACTTGCTGAGCGCTTGCGGTTATCAAACAGAATCCATTTTTCATCGCAGGTAACAATGCTGTTCAAAATTCCTTCATTTGTGTGTCTGTTGAGCAGTGCAAGGCACGTCTCGACGCGTACTTCGCGCTGGCGATCATTGAGTTCGTGGGGCACCCATTTGTCAAGCTTTTTTACCTTGCCAATTTGACGCAAATGGACCAATATTGTTTTGACGCTAACGTCGAAAGCTGCTGCTGCTAATTCAGCCGTAGATTGTGTATCATCAGCTTCCACAATCGCCTTTAATTCGTCATTGTCGACCAAAGTCTTCGGACGACCGCGAGGTTCCTTTTTCAGGTCGAAATTTCCAGAACGGAAGCGAGCAAACCAATAACAAGTGGTGCGTTGGTTTGTAGTGTTAGCTCCGTAAACGTCGTTGATGTTGCGTGCCGCTTGTGCCGCGTTGCTGCCACGACGGTACCTACTCATATTCCATAATTACTCGAATTTTTAACGTATCCATGATGACGAAAAAGATTGAAATGCGATGAAAATGTAACAGTAATCAATAAACAAATGACTACTTTTGGAAAAAAAATCCATGTTTTTAAAATAAAATTAATTTGAAATTAGAATTCTTAGCCAAACAAAAATTATTTTGATTTGAAATGGCCAGTACTGCAGAACGGCAATTTCATAGGTAAAGACCTAATATTTAGATAGAAATGAGACCAAAATTTAGAGCAAATCAGTCAATATCCTACCTATCATTTGGTTTTAAGGGCCCCACACATTATACAGTCCGCCGGCAGTCCTTCCACCCATAAAAACTGGCGGTCCATTTTTTATGGGTGGACCGCCTGTCGGTGGACTGCCGGCGGACTATAAATATGTGGGAGCCCTTTAAGTCCTTATAAAAGTCAACTACTAAAGAACTAAGTAGGTATTCAATTACCTACGTGCACTTTTAAATTGTCAAGGGGTCGATCAGTCAGAAAGATGAAGATGAATTCCAAAGCGTAGTAGGTTCCTATGTAGAAGAACGGGCAAGAAACTCCACGGACCCTCTTACTTACCTACATAAGAGCTGAAAGGGACGGAATAATGTGTTATTTTTAATACAACTCCCTTTCTTCAACACTCAAGATAGAAAACAGCGTGTCGTTTTAATAATAGTAAACTCATACAGGGTGCATAATTTGAATATCTACATATTTAGCGCTTTATGTTAAGGGCGCACCGAGCTTTTGCCTTCGTCTCTATCTTTTTCTTGACGTGTAAAGAATAAATAAAATAACCACACTTTTGTACTTTTTATAAGTTTTTCATTGTTATTTTCATCACAATGTTTTTAAATAAAAAAACTATCGTGAATAAACGCTCCAGTCACCTATGAATTTTATTTTAGTAAATTAATCATTATATCAAATTACTTACTTATTTCCCAAGACAATCTTTTTTTACTTTGAACCTTGTTCCACCACTATTAAGTAGGAATATCTAATTCCATGCATTTACTGTGATAGATTATCTGTGTCCGAACCTTTTGAGATACGACAACACTCACTGAACTAGTCTATGACATTAAAAAAATATTATTTTCGCTGTCATAAAATCTATACTTTGTAAAAGATAGCTTGATCTCTGCGACATAAGTCAAACTGACATTCCTCGGGTTGTCAGGATATAAAAAATTGTCGATAGAAATTATCGACGTTTCTTACTATTCTCCTTATTTATCGATCCTAATGTAACATTTAATTGGGTTTAATTTAATTACAAACGTTACTAAATTAAACGAATAATTGAATATAAAATACATTTATTCTCGGAAAGGAGTACACCCCAAATCCATATCTGAATCAGTTTCTGAATCGCTAGAACAATCTTGTAAATTTATTATAAACTCTTGTTCGCAAATATTATCAAATCGGACGTCCCGCTCCCAATCTTCTTCCATTAGTTTTCTGCATTTGGTTACCACCTTCTTCCAGTCTTCTGCAGATACATTGTCGACTGCACTCTTTAATAACTGCAACATTTTATTTGCCGTGAAAGGTGGTGTTGTGTTGTGTCTGGCAGCGTAACCTTAAAAGAAAACATATTTTTACTAAGATTAATTTTATTATACAGTAGTTAATACTTAAAGTACCTATATAACTGAAACTCAAGCAAACAAACCTTTGACTTGGGCCCAGATTAGCTCGATCGGATTATACTGGCAGTGGTACGGGGGTAGTCTTATGACGGTATGACCCTTTTCGTGAGCTATATCATCTAAGACATACGTTGGAGTACTGGGTTTGTGCAGACCAACGAGTCTTAATAATTCATTTTTGAGCATAGTTTCATTGGCCTCTATTCCTTTTTCTTGAAGCCATGCAATGATTTCTAATTTTCTGTTTGCCGAAGTTGGTGGTTTTTGCTTTTGGACCGAGTGGTATGGGGCGTTATCCATAATAATGCAATGTGGCTCCTTTAAATTATCTAATAATTTTAAAAACCACTCCTTAAATTTTTCAAAATTCATTTCCTCGTGGTATTCAGTAGTTTTAGTTGATTTGAATGCCAAAAGGCAATTAGGCACAAAACCAGATGACGTCCCAGCATGAGTGATGATTAATCTTTGACCTTTGCCTTCGGGTACTTTGGTGGTTGATTGTGCAGTATCATCGGTCCAAGCTTTGGATACGGTATGATTGGCGTTTAGCCATGTCTCGTCTAGAAACACTACTTTGTCCCAATTTGTGATTTTTTTGACTTTTCGGAGAAAATTCACTCGAGCTAGAGCAATGTCGGTTCTTTCCATAATAATTTTTCTTTTGTCACTTTTTTTATAGGAAAAACCAATATTTTTCAATATCTTCGTTAGAGATGGCAAGCTTCCCTTAAACAAGTCTGCGTCTTTGAGGGACGCGGCAAGTTTTCTCAATGTAGGCAATTCGCCACGTGTATAGTAACCATATACATGGTTGCGAATCGCAGCGGCGTCAAAGTTGTCAATGTTTGTGACAGGAGCAGCAGTTTTCCTTTTTTTATTTGGCGTTGCAACTTTTTTGTCCTCGTCTTCAATCAATGCTGCGGTTGAAGATTCGCCATACTTTTCTTTGCTGATGCGAATTACTGTCGCATGTCCAATGCCAAGAGCATCTGCAACTCTATCACATACTTTCTCCATGGGTAATAGCGGGCCGCCATTTTGGTTCTCTCGCTCAAAATATTCACGTAAGCGAATCACAAACTCACGACTTTGACTGTTCAAAACAGTTTTCTTCATTCTCTTTGGCATTATGCCAACAAGAAACTGACAGTAATAACAAAAGATAACAAAACTCAACAAACAACAAATTAACAGCAATAGTAACAAAAACAAAGTAATGAGAACGGAAAACACGTAGCGTATACAAGGCGTCGGCACTCGTACTGAGGAGAATGGAGGTTCATATCAAACAAGATGGCGGCGTCTCTTTTTTTTTGAGTTTATGGCCTTTTAACTCGGCCTTTGAGCCCAACGCGGCATGTCTTCTCCCGAAACCCAAGGATAGGACGTTGACGGATGGAATGTTACATGAGTAAGTGAGAAATTGGATTTTATTTACTCACTATTATTTTAGATTAAGATACAAATATGAATATTGTTATGATATTAAAATAAAATATACAATAAAATTAAAAAAATAATTAATTTTAAATTAAGTTTTATTTAAAATATCGATAGTTTATATTCTGTGGTCACGTTGATTCATCGCCCATCACTAAGTAGGTCGGCATGCCCATAAAGTATGACATTTACAGGTACTGACTGTACTACCATGAAATTCAGAACTTCATAGGCGTGATTTTACTGACAGCTGTCGCAGAGATCAAGCTATCTTTTACAAAGTATAAAGTAAACAATTTGCACAAACCGAGCGAAGCCAAAAAAAAAAAAAACATAACTGCGAATTTGCTAACTTTATCAAATCGGGTTTCCATCGTGTATACTGTATAATATGCCCAATAATATCAATATATTTCCCTAGATTTTAATTTAATTGTTTACTACCTGTGTTACTACTTCAAACAACGGTTACAAAAACGTGTTTGTGTGTATAAAAGCGCTCGGTGCCCCGTTAACGCACACCTAGTACCTACCTACCCACTGCATTAAACGCGTCTGCTTCTGTGGTATTAATCTTATCTACTTATTTTACATAGAAAACACTTTTTACTACAAGCTCGGATCAAAGCTACATAGTATCAGAAATGCAAAGTGCATTCGAAAGATTCCTAGGTAGGTACTCAAATACCTAGTAGACTAGTTGTTAAGAACTGGAATTTGCATGAGATAATTCCACTGCGCCGCTCCGGAGTATGCACTGCTTCTAGATTCTGTACTTAAAGCTTCGTTTTGTACAGTGTATCCTGGCAAACATCCGAAATAATTTGATAACATTGCCTGATAAGTAAAGAGGATTAATTATCGTAGGTAGATAAATATGTACTAGAAACGGCAGTATTTTTTGTATGTTATCCTAGTAGCTGCTTTATTAAGGAGGATGCGCTAAGGTAGCCCGCGAAATTTAAATTTTCTTACGTTTTTTTTAATTGGAAGGTCAGTGTCAGGTTGTATGCTGATTAAAATATGAGACGCGGCCGTAGCTAATATGGCTTTACAGAATAATTATAATCAGCAATCACACCACGTACAATATTAGGTAAAATGACTCCACGGACCCGATTCACACCGCGCTCGTGTGAGCGGTTAGCTACGGCTGCGTCTCATATTTTAATCAACATGCAACCTGACACTAACCTGCAAATTGCAAAAAACGTAAGAAAATTTAAATTTCGTGGGCTATTTAATCAAATTATTTTACGAGATTAGGTCAGACCGTATGGAACGCAGCTCACAGCATCCTCGTGCGTGGCATGATCTGCGTTGGTAAACTAAATTCATCTTATTATTGGCCGGCCGCAAGCGACAACCGAGTCGAAATCGTGACCTTGGCCGTATCAGTGCGGGTCTAACCTTGCCGTGTTTTGATAATTCGTTCGATTGGAGCAGCAGTTTTGTTATTTCGTCTTTTCTCAAACAAACAGCAACCAGCGAGTCGCACGAACAAAAGGCAATTACAACTGAGCATTGATATATTAGAGGAAGATGTTACGCGCTAACACCGCAAACACTAAACGGAATCGGTGCACGACTACATGCACCGAAACTCACACATCTATGATTACAGTCACAAACCTACAGTTACCGATAGACAAGGACAGAGATAGGAGCCAGCGCTGTCGTGCATTCGAAATCGCGCTAGCCGCCGATGTTGGCCGAATGTTTCTCTTTCTTTCGCTCTCACAAACATGGCGAAGAAAACATTAAATATTATTATAATTTTCAACAAATTAACATTTTTGGCTGTACCTACCTACTTATGAGTGAAAAATAATCCCGTGAAACTTGTTTTTAGTTTTTGAACTATCTGTGCACGTTTTGAAAATACAGGAAGGCATTGTTGCTGCTTATTTAGACGATTACGGTAATTTTACTTAACGTGTTACACAATGTGCTACACAAACGCCAGTTCGATTGTGATGTGATTAAGGTCAATTGTGTCCGTGAGCACAATTTAGCGGTCCATGTCGAGGAACGCGAACCATAACTTCCTAATATATGCATCAACGCAACTGAGGCACCTGTCCCACCGTCCGCCGACGAGGAAGCGACTAGTAACCAACAATTTTCTCGCCCGAGAACCGTACAAAAGATTATAGGTCACGAGGGTAAAAGAGGGTAAGTACAATAATATTAATAATTGATCACCGACTGTTCACATCGCCGGCGACTAGGTACTTGTCTGTTGCAGAGACAAGAGATATCAATGAGTAAACTCCTCCGTTAAGTGTATTATGTGTTCTGTGGTGAACTCGCTCAGAGGTACGCTTGCTTGGCGGGCAGAACACTCGCTGAGAGACTCACGCTTGGTAATTACGTATACCAGCGAGTAATCGCTCGTCGCCGGCGCACTCGCTGCTTGTTGCTCGCCAATTCGTTTTTAGTTGCTACGTTGCTGCCACAGGTTGCTGCTCGCCGGCGCGATTAGGTACAGACCTGCACTTCTTCGCTGGTGGTGGGACAGACTAACAATCCGGCGGCAAACAACGCCTATCTATGGATAAAAGTGTCCAAAATATCTTGCGAGACAGCAGATTAAGGTTTTTTGACATTCGTCGACGTCAGTTGCAAGCAGCGCTGGGTGACCATTCTGTATTTCATTATAAACTATATTTTTGAGTGTGAAATTATTCTTTCGATAATGTTTCCAATACTTGTCAAAAAAATCATTTTCAAATTAAGGCTCTATTCATTTTGATCACACTAGTGAATACTAGAGCTAGTGACAAATGTCGCGGCTACAGCTACGGATCCCCCTTAAGGAACCTTAACAAGCGAATCGAATAGGAAATCGAATGGTTGTGAATAGTGTGAGAACGATTACTCGATAATCCATTGACAACCTTAGACTATTTACCTCTATATTATCTCTGTCTATGGCTATTTGTCAAGTGTGTCAATGTCTATGGCTGTTTGTCAAGTGTCAATGTGTCATGTTATGTCAAATAATCAAATTGTCAAGTCAACACTAATGATCGCTGGCTATAATTTTATTATTTCATTTCTTTTGTTACAGTTTATTTTGTACTGTTATTTGTGAATTACATTATTTTGAGGAGTGTGTCTACTGTAAGATAACTGTAGGCGTAATATCATAATGTCTCATCAAACAGGAATTCAAGGTACCTACGAAAATATACAGTTATCTTCCTATTTCAAAATAAACCACGTAATATGCTAATAACCCCGGCAAGAATATTTCCTTTCCGATTTCAAGGCGTAGAACTATAACTAAATTAAATCTAGTATATTTTTAGACATTACGTTATTCTGGCTACCAACCAACCAGATCTCCCACGCCAAAATTCCATATTGCTAACAATGGTTGATAATGGAATTCCAAAAATGAAATCATAAATGTATTTTTTATTAGGGGAGTTTTCTCGTGGTCCTACTATTTTCTCCTACCAGTAGGTCCATGAGGGTATGTTATTGTTGTTGGTCCTACTGAAGTTTTGAAACTAAAATGTACCTCCTGTATAAAGAAATTGTGGGGTGTGGGCTTTGGCAACTTGTAATAAAAGCGGATACTGCTTAAAAGAAATAACTTGCTTGTTGTAGTTAATCTAAATTTAGGTATTTCTAAATTTCATGTTTATTATGTGTATCTAAATTACGGAAATCGCTTCTTATTTTGAAACGTCGTAAGTTTTTGCGAACATACAAAATGCTTTCTAAGATATAAAGAGAAGTCAGCATGACAACTGAAACTGAGATACCCCCCACACTTAGGTGTGAACCAAAATATACCTCCTGTATAAAACAGTCAGATTAGTCGAATTGCTTTATACAGGAGGTATATTTTGTTTTCATAACTTCAATAGTACCAACAGCAATAACATACCCTCGTGGAGCTACTGGTAGGACTAAGTAGAAGGACCACAAGAAAACACCCTTTATTACAACTGTAAGTTGGGAGTTTACATAAACTTGAATTGGTATGAAGTAGTGTTATGTTATGAAAAAGTATAAGTATGAAGAAATATACTGACTGAAATCAATTATTTATTAATTTGGTTATAATTAGAGAAAGTTACTTTAACGTAACATAACGTCATGCCTTGTTTCCCCAAAGGGTTAGATAGAGGTGTACCTATAGTATGTACAACCACATTTCTCCAGTTATGTTTAAGTCCATGTAATAGAGGGTGATTCTATTGCCATCAACCGGGCACAAAACCAGTCTGGGCTGCTACTGAGAAATTCCTGATAGAAAAACCCAATAATGCTTTGCCCAACCTGGGCATCGTACCCAGGACCTCATCTCAGCAGTAGGTAGCGCTTGCAACCACTAAACCAACAAAACTGTTACTTTAATCTATTATAATATTATAAAGAGGTAAAATTTGTAAGTTTGTATGTAGGGGTAATCTTCGGAAATACTAATCCAATTCTAAAAAAAATTCACTGATAGAAAGCTGCGTTATTCCTGAGTGCTATTGGCTATAAATTATATTTATATCATGCATATTAGCCGAGCTATCACAATATCTAGCAAGTCGGAAAGAAATACCTCTTAAAACAGAATTATTTGCATGTGCTGCCTAAACAGTTGTTTAAAATGTAAAACAATGTATGGCAACCTGGTCCGTCTTAAATAATTCTACAAAAAATTCTGCGACAGCATATTTCTATCTTTTATATTTTATCTTTTATACTTCTTTTATTGTTTTATAAAAGTATTTTTTCGATATACTTACATGTGGATGATTATTTAAACAACAACAAAAAAAAAAAAATGTGTTTATTATCTTAAATCTATACAATTAAGTTGCCGGGGTTTCCCAGAAAGTAATCCGAAGATACTTTTGATGGGATAAACAAAGCAAGAGACAACAAAGTATTAATCCTTATCAAAATAAGTTATTTTATGATCAGAAGGGCATCATAGAGATAAGATTTGGCCTTTACAGCATGTCAATTGGTCATACAGTTTCGGAGATAATATAAAATTAAGAACTAAAACGCAAATTTTTTTTCTCGGCAAATTTTTTTTGCGCACTTTGCGTTTTTCAAAAACACATTAAAAATAGTCTATGCTACCCAATAAAAATAGCTACCTATACAAAAGCGGCGAGTGTTAATGTACAGTGGTTCCTATTCTGAAAAGTGTCATGAATAGAATTCATAATAACGTATAGAATTAAGCATGATGACATTTAAGGCGAAAGCACCAGGGTAGCCCGCTAAATTCAAAATTTCTTACGTTTTTTGCAATTTGCAAGTCAGTAGGTATTATGTTGTATGTTGATCTAAATATGATTCGCGGCCGTAACAAATATTTATTTATAGAATTATAATCATAAAAAGCATCAATACAACTCTCTTTAAGTTCATATTACCCGAATGACTATTTCATGAAATCATGAGATTTGAGGCCAATTCTAATTTATGGAGTTGTATTGCTGATTCTAATAATTATAATTCTGTAAAGCCATATTAGTTACGGCCGCGAATCATATTTTAATGGACATACAAACTGCACGGACCTGCAAATTGCAAAAAAAGAAAAAAAGAAAATTTGAATTTCGCGGGCTACCTTAGTGCAACCCCCTTATACTCGTCACAAAATAATAGGTCCCTTTTGACAGCCCATATCGTTTCATATGCCAAAGAGAGACAAACATAGCGGGACAAAGAGGGACACCCTCATGTTAAAACGGGCCTCTTATTTTTTGACAACTTTAATAATTCTAAAGAAGAAAAATATGTTGCTTACTAAGTTACCATCTAAAACAACTGAGTTTTGTGCTTTAAGGTAAACTTCACAAGCAGTGCCTAGCCTTAATTATCCACATTTCAAGTAATTGCCACTTATAGAGACACTAATGTCCAGTTTCTGAAGATTTCTTAAATGAAGTTTAAACTCTTAATAGCTATTGATTCGACAAAATTATATATTTGCGCGAATTCCTTCGTTATGCTTGGTTTTTGAGATCCTCAGATAAAAACTTGATAGTAATTCACTTGACTTTTAAGAAAAATTCTTCCTTATAGAATTGTTCAGAAACACGATTTGGAACCAATAATCACAATTGAATGGATAAACTCCGTTTAAAAACCTCAGAAACCGGGCATAATGAACCAAGTAGTGCACAGTAGTAATAATTCATCTTTTCATTTCAGCAAATGCCGAGTTGAAGAAATATTTGGGCAAATGTAGAGATGGAAAAATTAGAGTGTTGAAAATCAGTATAGAAAATGGTAAGTGTCTTACAAAATAATTAGATTATGCAGCTGATGGCATTTATTTTGTCAGTTTTTGCAGTGGTAAGGCGGTAAACTATCTTCGTATGTACGGATGATATATGTAACTTATCTAAAACATATCAAATCAAGCAGGTTGCATTGATAGGCCATCTTTAAAAACCAATTTAAAAAAGAATAAAAGGTCATAGGTATTGTTGTAAGCAGAGCATTTAATTAATAAAGCAGCTGACGTAGCTGAGCATTCAATGACTTTTTTGCCAACATACCTACAACTACGACTCGCTCCTTAAATTCGTCCCCATCTAAAGCTGGAAACCTTTTGCCACTTTCTTCAAAATACCATCTCGGACACTAAGATTGTGACCTCTGAGTTTATTTCAGGGTTTGCTTTCAGAGTAGGTATAGTTGGATAGGAAACACCGGCTTCGTCTAGTATTAAAACATAATTTATTTTGATGTGTCACTTTTTTTTTAAAACCGAACACACTGAACCTTCAAATGTTTGAGACACAATTAAATTTATATTGTTACCTGCCTCTAGGAAGCCGATCGACAGTTGAGAGGTTCTATTCTGAAAAAAAAAACTTGCTGCAAAGTTGATTTCTATCAACAGCTATCTCACATATATTGTATTGAATTTCAGAGCAGCTGGTATTATCCAAGTATTACCCAACAAAGCAATCATGGGAACAAGACTTCGACAAATATTTACCTTCATTGGTAGTTGAAGAAATGCCGTGTTATATTTTATACAGGTTAGTCAACCCTAAGAATATGTAAAGAAAGAAAATAAATCTATTTGACCCAGGTTATGTAGCGCGCACTACGATTTTATTTTTTGAGACACGATTTTAGGATCACGAATCCGCCGCGAGTCTGGTGCGATTTTATTATCGCAGTGCGCGCGGGGACTTACAACTTCATGTGCTGCAATTCACTTTTGCGACAATCGCGTCGCGAGCAGTCGCGCCAAAATGTGATAAATCACAATTTTAAAATCGCGGCGACCACTGCCATATAAACCAATACGTTGCATTTCTGCGATAAAATAATCGCACGATAAAAAGTTGTAGTGCGCGCTCTGACGCTCGCCCTAATGACGTGTTTGTGTTCACTCTCTTTACACACAATTTAATAAAGTACTAAAATACAATGGTCCAATAAGTAGTCTTGTTTCAACTAAAATTCCTCTAGACATAATTAATTGTGTCTGTCAAACATCGCCCAGACACAATTAACTGTGTCTGGGGCATGATTGACCGCTACGATTGATCTGGCTGCTTACAAATAGTACTGAAATAGTTCCCCGAGTATCATTATATAAAAATTAGGACTCGAAACTATATGTAAGATGACGTCATTTTTTGCGAGCTTTAAAGCGTCTGTCGGAAAAAACCGCCGGCGGGGTGTCTGACAGTATTGAGTATTAATTATTAACAATATTCTGTACAAAATACATGTATAAAAATCAGCAGTCAGACTTTAAGAAAAGTGAGTAATATTTTTACGTAACTTTGGTACCTGATACCTGAAAATTGGCCGTCGGCCCTAACTAGCAGGTATGCGTATGTTCAAGGTACATACTGACACTACTCTATCCCATACATTTTGTTAATCAAAAAATTTGTAAAGTCTGGCGGCCCTGGGATCTTGCTCTATTACAAATTCTACTCCATTAAGGCTCCTACACACTATGCCGGCGGGCATTCCCGGGTGGGTATTTCAGCCGGTCTCGCCTCACAAACGGCTCATACCCGCACGGCAAAAACCCGCCGGCTTTGCCGCCGGCATAGTATGTAGGAGTCTTTGAATATTTCCTCAAGATAAAGTAGGGGAGCTCTTTTTTTCCTGGTCTTTCAGATTTGACTCAACAAATTCCCTCGGCCATGAGTGGCTGCTCCTCAGCTGGTCTCCAGACAGTGCCCCGGTCAGACACAAGATGTTGTACGCCTCCACTAAGGCCACACTCAAACAGGAGTTTGGATCTGCACATATTAAGGATGAAATGCACGCCACTGTAAAGGTATGCTATTCACTTCACTAAGTAGGTACCTGTTTACCTCGTAAAAAGGAATATCGCGAGAAGACCCGTTTTTAGTTTTGTTTATAATGTATACTATTCACACCCACTCATTGACCAATTCAAGCCTTATAGTGCATTGAAGCATCTTGAAGGGAAAAATATCATAAATAGGTACTTACCTTCTTGAATGGTTAACATTGGCAATTTAAGTTTTTTGACCGATACTGCTGTACCGCGGGGGCCCTGAGTGTTAACGAATGAGCGGTGGGACGCCGTGATCGTTGACGAATGAGTGGCGGGAGGCCGGGAGCGTTAACGAATGAGCGGCCTGCACTTCCCCCCGCCTCGTCGCGCACATACCTAAGACGCGGTACAGCGGTATCGGTCAAACTGTAGTCGCCCATTCCATCCTCAATGTTAAGAAAAGGCAGCCAATTCCTTGCGAAAATGTCAATATTATTTATCTTAATAATTTATAATTACGAAAATAGCAATGACCTCGCAACAAACAAGAATTGCTTCATTGTGTTTAGAATATTATGCTTATTCAGTAGCTGTTGTTTTTCTGGTTGCGAAAAACTGAATCATCAAAATTTGTCCTTACAATGACCTAACATTTGATTTAAAATGGTAAACAAACAATTTGATTAGAAGTTTATCGTTAATTTTCAAGGCTATGACTCACATAGTGACAATTTTAGATAACAAATATAGTTACTTTCTGAACTGGTGTGTGTAAAGTAGATTACCAAACTGGCATAGCAAAAGTCAAGATAAAGGTGAGCGTCCACTGGTCCGCGCTGGCCGCAACGCACGCAACGGATTTCGGTTTGCTTTGTATGAAATCATATAGCACTGCGACTGCGTCCACTACCGGTACCGCTCGCATTTTCATTTCTACATACAAACGTGCCCGCATTTTCATTGCGGCTGGCGCGGTCCAGTGGACGCTCAGCTTAAGTAATGTTAAAAATGAATTTCAAGTAAACAAGGATACAAATAGTAAACCACATATAGAAGTAATTTCCATACCATGTATCCGATTAGTTGTGCATTCCCGGATTTTCTGGAATCCCGGGATTTACTACTAAGAAAAAAAAATTAAGAAGCTGCTTCCATAATTTCTTAGCCAAAACTTAACTTTGGGTAATTATGCATCCGATTATCCGTTCTCTAATTATTACAGACTCATAATTTATTTATTTAAATAATATGGGAGACTTACAGCTAAAACAAACAGATCAAAGGACAGTACATTAATCTGAGAGCCAATTACAAGTCTCCACTTTTAAGACAAGACTAATAAAAAATATGAATTTGGTGTAAATGTTAAAAAATCACGCAAAAACGGCTGAACGGATTTGGATGAAATTTGGTATACAGATAGTTAGTTAGTTTTGGTATAACCTGGATTAAGACATAGGATACTTTTCATCCCGGTAGAAGGCTCCCGTGGGATAATTCCCGACATTCACGCGGGCGAAGCCGCGGGCAACAGCTAGTTATTAATAAATAAAAAACTAATATCAATAAGAAATATCTTTTTATTTCGTATTAATCTTTACAAAATGAGAATTATTTTTTGGGCTTCGGCTTTATACACTTCAGATTTCAGATAGATTTTTCTTATGGTGTTATATGAAATCTGAAATGTATGACGCAAACCCTATTTGAAGCCCTAAAAGAAAATCAAAAAGAAATGACAAACATCACAGAACTGACTTGCCGCGTAGTCATCAATAATTTTAGACTTCGCTTACAAGAGTGACGTGATCATAACGGATTACATTTGGATAGTGTAATTTTCAAAAAATAATTCCGATTTTGTGAAGATTAAAATTTAATTTAAAGATTAAGATTAAATTTAAATAAAAAGATATTTCTTATTGTTATTACTTTTTTAAATAAAAAAGGACACATGTCAATACATCATGTCTAAGGACTTATGAGCCATCCTGTTCCTATCAGACCTTAATCGGAATACCTTAGAGAAATGCACACAAATGAATGACAAATATTTATTTTATCACTTTTCACGTTATTATCGGGGACGGAAATTTAAAAGCGTCTTCATATATTTCCATACATTTTACTTCCCCGTGTTATCGTGATGCCGTGACGTGGACGTGCAATTGTTTTCTTTTGTCCTTCCTAAAGGCGTGACAAATTACGTCATTGTTCACTATTTATTTTATTATATTTTAATCTTTCTATTTATAGGATGAAGTAAGTCTGAAAGGCTACAAGGCTCATTTGACCGGGGTGAGTGCGCCCGCGCCGCTCACCGACCGGGAGGAGGCCTTGAAGGAACTACAGGAGAGTGAACACGATACTAACTATGGAACTGATGCTAGGTAAACTTTTTTGAATATTTTACCATTTTTGTTAATGTTGTCCCACTGTTGAGCATAGTCCTCCCACAAATTCTTCCACGCATCCTGTTCCAGGGCCACCATATTCTATACATCTCTTCCCTGGCCGGCCTCGGCGGCGCCGTCCATCCTCAGGCACCCACTGTGTGGGTACTGTTGCCCAGCGGTCACATGCGGCTAACATGACCCGCCCAATCTCATTTTTAGCTTGGCAGCCTTTTTGCCTCCGTCTAGGATAGTATCTACTCTGTGGTATCTACTAATATTATAAATGTAAAAGTCTGTATGTTTGTTAATCAATCACGCCTACACGGCTGGCCGGTTTTTAATATAATTTGGTACAATATTAGACTATGACCTGGATTAGGACATAGGATATCTCTTTTTATCCTGGTAGTATGTTCTCGTCCGAAGCTCGAAAGGCTAACAACTAGTCTCTCCAAAAGGAATCATATTACCCAGTAACTGGGTTATGGATGTCAGATAGGCAGTCGCTCCATGTGAGGTACTGGTATTCAGCTGCATCTGGTTAGACTGGAAGCCGACCCCAACATAGTTGGGAAAAGGCGAGGCAGGTGATGAGTACTTTCTGTGGGATGATTTCCGACCCACACTGGCGAAGCCGCTGGCAAGTAATTAATATAATTTTAGAAGTTAGTATAATAATTTGGAATTAATTCAGAGGTAACTACTGTTTAAGGAAAACCTCATGAGGAAATTAATAATCGTCAAATTACCAAATAGTCATTGGAACAACTACCGCCAAATATTACAATCACTTTTGTAAGAATACTACTGTGATTTATAAAGTCCAATTTACCTATTAGTAGCAATTTAATTTTTGAGTGTAATTTACTGAAGGTGCCAGAACAATTCTTGTCTTGATATTCTTGACAATTTTATATTTATGTATATTATTATGTCGCAGCCAACTGGTTTAAAATTAGCCGTTTGGTCAACCGCCTAGCCTTTTCACTAAACGGCACCATTTAACTAGCGGCCTGAATGATATTCAGCCGTTACGTCTAATACAACATATACAAGGTATAATTTAAATAACGCACCACTTCTAAGTGGTCATTGTACTCATCATTATAAACAACTTTTATTATGGGACTAAACCTGACATCGTGAAAAAGATCAGCTGTTCCCTACATTTATGTTCGCTTATATCGTCAAAATGTAGGGAACAGCAGATTTTTTTCGCGATTTCATGTTTGGTCCCGTAGTAAAAGTTGTTCATAATGATGAGTATAATGACCCATAAGAGGTTGTGTGCTATTTAAATTCACCTGGTATAGAAAGAGCAATTGGACGAGTATTTGGAAGAATGTGCATTCGCTGGTTTGGTGTAAACCGGCCTTGACAGAAAAAAAAAAAAAAAAAAATTAAATAAAAAAAAATAAAATAAAAAAAAAAAAAAATACACACAAAAAAAACACAAAACACAAAAAAAAAAAACAAAAAAAAAATAAATAAAAAATAAAAAAACATAAAAAAAAAAACAAATATTACACACTTTTAAATATATTTTAAATTTTTATGTAAATTTCAGGCAGTCGACAATGGGTGGTGTTTCTTTCCCTATTACAGAAGATGCCAAACAAGGAATTCATGATCTCAAACGAGGTTCCTATAACTACTTGCAATTTAAGATAGGTTAGTTTATATTCAATCTATATCTATTCTATTCTATACTAATAACAAAGCTGAGGAGTTAGTTTTTTTTGTTTGTTTTAATGCGTTAATCTCTGGAACTAGCAGTCGGAATTGAATAATTCTCGTTGTATGTGATAGCCCAAATCTAGAGAAAGGTTATAAGCTATTTAACATCACGCTAGAACCCGTAGGAGCCGAGCAAAACGAAAGAAGTCTGCAAGAACGCTAAGCGAAAACGAAGTAATAGCGCGGGCGGGCGATGGGATGCGATGCGGCGGATCGCGGGCCGAAATATCACGCGGACGAAGTCGCTTGCAGAAGCTAGTACTAATAACAAAGCTGAAGAGTTTGTTTTTTCGTTTGTTAGCGAAATATGGAAATACCAGTCGGATTTGAAAAATTCTTTTTCGTTTATGGTCCAATTTTTGAGGAAAGCTATGGGCTATTTAACATCACGCTGTGATCTTTAGAAGCCTAGCAAAAAGAAAAAAGTCGGAAAGAACGCTAAGCGAAAACGAAGTAATAGCGCAGGCGATGCGACGCGATGGGGTGGGCCGGGGAGCAAGACATTTCACGCGGACGTAGTCGCGGGCAGAAGCTAGTTTAATATGATATACTAACGACCCTATGAGGCTGTGATATACCATCCATTACTGAAAACGATTTTGATGAGGGGTAAAGTTTGCAGGATAGGAATCGCAGCCAATTTTTCTAAGCTTTTTTAGGTACAAATCAAGCTATACATTTCCAGTATAAGCTGATCTCGTATTCTATAGGATTTCCGTACAATGACTGGCCAGCTTATACTGGAAATCAATAGCTTGATATGTAGCCGTGTGCACCATACCTTTTCTGTTCTGGTTTGAAGGGTTCTGGTTCGTGTACTCGAGACGAGTCAGTTTAGTCACTGGGATGGTAACGCACCTGAGATCCTTCTCGTATTACAGACTAGCGCTTCGCCCGCGACTTTGCCCGCTTGTAAAGCAGACATTCTCATACATTTTTTTTTTTTTAATATAGCCTTACCACTCAGCCTTAGACACTCAGGTAGCTTCCTTCAGGAACTTCAGGTAGATTGAGAGATTTTTTGTAATCGGATCAGTAGTTCCGAAGATTACCTCCTACATACAAACTCACAAATTTTACCTCTTCATAGCGTCCATGAAGTATTGCTTTTTTTCGTCTATGGTTGCCTGTCAATAAATTAGGAACTTCATTGGCGTGCTTATGTAAAAAGTAAGATAAATGGTTAGAAAGATTATATTTTTATAATTAATTTCAGATTTAGAAGAAGAAAAGATCCATTTATCCAAAGCGGCCAACATTTCTCTGGCTGAGTTACCGCAGCAGGTGCCGAGCGACCAAGCCAGATACCACTTGTATATATTCAAGCACACGCATGAAAGTGACTACATGGAGAGCATAGGTGGGTAGTAAGCATACAACGTACACAAACAAATAAACGTCATGTTGAGCTGACATCAGTATCAAGATGTGGACGGCAATTTTGCTCCGTAGTCTTTCTGAGTGGCTTTGGCAGGTATAGAAATGCGCCAACACGAATATTTGTTTTTCGACGATTTTCCAGTCGGGTTATGTTTTGTGCCCGTGCCGCCTCAGTCGTATTTATACGACTGAGAACCTATGTTGTTTATTTATTTTATTGTTTATGTACACACAGTTAAATACATTTATGGACTGGATACATTATGGTTTCATCGTAGATATTTAATGGGCATTGTTCATATTTTTTAATATGTTGTAATTGAAAAACCATTTCGAGGAATAGCGTTACTGATCATTACGGACTAATTAATCTTGAAAAATATTTATATTTTATTGTTTTTTTTTTTATAAAATACGATTGACCTTGTTTGCCCTTCAAATTACGTCAGCTTTGGCCGTACAGTTTTGTATCGTTGCCTCAAAAAATAAAAAGTAAATGGCAAGTATTGTCTACAATCTGTCAAGTGTCAAATTATAATATAAACATAACCTCATAAGTATAAAGTTTTTACAATTATTATTCCTGCGACTTGCCTCATAATCTCATATACTCGTAAATCTCATTACATTATGTCAACACTCGACAACATTTACTATATTGGAAGAGTTATGGAATACAGGAAGCGCTTTGTTCCAACTTGCAGCAATAATAGTAATAATAATCCAAACAAAATTTTTGTTCGTATTAGAGAAGATTTGCGAGAAAAGTGGTGTCATGATGTAGGCGTGGAATATTGCAAGGTTTATACAATGTATTGTTGCGAAGATCACTTTGATGTAAGTATTTCAGAAACTTGCGCGAGTCGGCTTTAACAAAAGTATCGCTCATTGTGGTTCAGGGAAATTAACAATAATGTCGTCGCCTCGATTATTAACGTAGTCTTGCACCTTAAAAACCACTTTGCGTTTAAAAGCTACCGTTTCGGTCAAAATTTCGAAAAATAAGTTGTAAATAGGTTAGGATAGGATTCGATTACGTATGACATCTATTGGCACTTTGACAGATTTGAGATGGATGACGTTGTGTTGACAGATTAAAATTTTTAATTATGTAATATTGGGGCAACGGCACAATCTTTTGTGCCACTGATGACGTCACCTACCTTGAAAATTCTAAATATTTTAAAATTCAATAAAAAAATAACTATTGAGCCAATCATCAAAATATTCAAATTCGTTTCTCAAAATGCTCTAAATTTTCAAAAAATTAAATAAAATCTCATGGTTAAAAGTTTTAAACAATCCCCATTATCGATTTATTAGCTGGGCGCTGGGGTACGGCTATGGGCTTTGTTCATATTTTTTTATATGTTGTAATTGAAAAACCATTTCGAGGAATAGCGTTACTGATCATTACGGACTAATTAATCTTGAAAAATATTTATATTTTATTGTTTTTTTTTTTGATAAAATACGATTGACCTTGTTTGCCCTTCAAATTACGTCAGCTTTGGCCGTACAGTTTTGTATCGTTACCTCAAAAAATAAAAAGTAAATGGCAAGTATTGTCTACAATATGTCAAGTGTCAAATTATAATATAAACATAACCTCATAAGTAGTAGTTTTTACAATTATTATTCCTGCGACTTGCCTCATAATCTCATGTACTCGTAAATCTCATTACATTATGTCAACACTCGACAACATTTACTATATTGGAAGAGTTATGGAATATAGGAAGCGCTTTGTTCCAACTTGCAGCAATAATAGTAATAATAGTCCAAACAAAACTTTTGTTCGTATTAGAGAAGATTTGCGAGAAAAGTGGTGTCATGATGTAGGCGTGGAATATTGCAAGGTTTATACAATGTATTGTTGCAAAGATCACTTTGATGTAAGTATTTCAGAAACTTTAGGCAGGTTTCGCGAGTCGGCTTTAACAAAAGTATCGCTCATTGTGGTTCAGGAAAATGAACAATAATGTCGTCGCCTCGATTATTAACGTAGTCTTGCACCTTAAAAATCACTGCGTTTAAAAGCTACCGTTTCGGTCAAAATTTCGAAAAATAAGTTGTAAATAGGTTAGGATAGGATTCGATTACGTATGACATCTGTTGGCACTTTGACAGATTTGAGATGGATGACGTTGTGTTGACAGATTTAAATTTTTAATTATGTACTAGTGGGGCAACGGCACAATCTTTTGTGCCACTGATGACGTCACCTACCTTGAAAATTTAAAATATTTTAAAATTCAATAAAAAAATAACTATTGAGCCAATCATCAAAATATTCAAATTAGTTTCTCAAAATGCTCTAAATTTTCAAAAAATAAAATAAAATGTAATGGTTAAAAATTTTAGACAATCCCCATTGATATAAAACCAAGCGGTAGATAGGTTAAAGAAGTGCAAGAAGACAAATAAATATAATTACTTAGTTAAAATAATATGTTTCTGAAAAGCAACTTATTTTAATTTGTTATCAAATCCCTTGCCAACGTTTTTTTTATCGTTTACTAGTTGACCCGACAGACGTTGTCCTGTCCAAATTTCAATAATTCATACAAATTTTCTTTAGAAAATGCACTTTCAGTTTTCCCGAATTTTCCGATATTCCCGGCAACTTTGCAAATTTCTCTTTCCGATGTTTTGACGCCTCACTGGTGGTATTTTCTTAACAGTGAAATAAACCAAGCCTGAAGGCAATTGAGTGATAGACACAACGATAACACACTGAGTTCTATAAACTACCTACTATTGGTGGTATTTTTAAAAATAGCAGGCATTATAAGACGTTATAAATCTTTTTCACTACTTTTTTCACAAAACAGCCAAACCAACAATTTTTTTTTTCGGGACTCTAAACAATGTAAGAAACTGAACAAGTAAACGTCAATGTGTCAAAACTCAAAATTCCGAATTTTTATTCCACACTTTTTTTTATGGAGACGTTTTAACCAAAATTTCTCACTTTTCCGTGTATTTTTTCAAACATTTTCTGTGATACAAACCTTGTTCTGACAATTACAAAAACAACAAAAAAATAATTAGCTAAATAGGTGCAACCGTTCTGAAGTTGTGCGCGTACATACATTTTGGCAATTGATTTTTATTTATATAGGTTAAAAGAACCAGGCTCTTAATAATTTATTAGAACCTAGCCTACAAGACGAATAAGCATTTTTAAAACTTTCACAACAACTTACACTTTCTTACTTTTTTTCGTGTTGATTGTATTTTACACAAGTCCGTTCTACTTTCTTAGTCTGATATAATAATGTAAACACTTTGTTTATGTGTTATATAGGGACATATTCAGATGCATATTTACCTAAACAATGAGAATTGACTGGTATGGAGTGCGCTTCAGTACGGGAAAAGTGTCGGTTTGCAGGATTGACGAATTTTAAAAACTACTTTTTTGTACTGTTTATGCGGGCGAATAAATATGTTTAACGGGAGGTTATCCGAATTTTACCTGTTTTAGAATCAATTTTAAATGGTCAAATTATTGTATGAAGGTTCTGAAAAAAATATATGCCATAGATACATCCTTGCTTGAGGGAAATTAACGGTTCAAAACACGATAAGTTGTAATTTCCTCGATGAAAAAAAAATCCAAAACATGGTCGATTTCAAAACCATTTTCCGTTTCATTTCCTAATTACAGCATAAAATTATATGAAAATTGCATGTACCATTAGGTAATCGTATTTCAGAGGGAATTTAACGGTTGGATTTTTGAGTTTAATAGATTTTTTTTAAATAAACTCAAAATTAGTCAATTTGGCTTAATCCGCTCGCGGTCAGAGTCCTGCGGGACGTCATCGAGGTTGGACCTGTGTCAAAATTTTTAAAAATTCGCTCTCCCTGCTGTTGTTCAAAAAAATTCAAACAAAAGACGAACACATTATATATGAAATTGCGACAGCTCAGAAAAAATATTTCGTAATTATATTATAGTTTTAATTCATAATATTGTTTTCGAAAATGTGATTATTTATATGTGGTATGATGACGTTTAATTGTCATCTTACGATAGTGCTAAGACACATTGCAAATTATTATCGATAAAATTATAGTCAAGCGCGAGTAGTTTATAATTTTTTATCGTGGTCCTTTATGAAGAAGTTTTAAAACACATTTTACTAAGATTTTTCATCAGATTCATCCACATTAGTATTTTCACTCTCCATCGAACTGTCTTCACTACTAGTCTACTACCATATCCTACATAAATTACACATAATATAAATACAATGTGTCCGGTTGTCGGTTGGATACTAATAATAATCAACTTTCACTCTGGCAACAACAGTGAAAATTAGAAAAAAATAAAAATGTGCGGTCGGGGACCACCGTCAGGAATGAAGTTCCTTATAACGTATGATTTAAAACACAAACACAAAATTTTCACATCCACCATCTTGAATTTTCATTTTGACTTCACTACCGGCTTTGGCTCCCTCGAAAACCATAAAAACGACACCCCATGATCAGTTTTGAGTACAAAAAGTCACAGTATACGATAAAATATCGTGTTCTATACATTCGAAAAATAGCGCTTTGTGAACGTAGCCATGGCTAGGCGGTAACCGTATCACTCAGTGCCCATGTTCGAAAGCAAGTTCGTCGATGACGTATCCTATTGTCGGTTTGAAACTTTTAACATATTGACACTTGCACTTTTGTTTAGGTAAATAGTCCTATGGGACGCCAATCCCACATGAGCGGGGCCGGTTAGACAATATACTAAATTAATTTTGATGTCGTAGAATAGTAGATTCGATAAATTATAGCTGTAGCAGTAGGTACATCCCTTGATAATAAAGTACGGCAATTGTTCCTTCATATGTAGTTGTCAATAATTACTGATCTTCATGAGCAGTGGTCAACATCAAAAACAAAAGAATATGTTTGCAGCATAAGCAAAACAGTACGACCATTTTTAGCCCATTCTAAAAAAAAAATTTTTTTTATTCAGTCACTAAAGGGGTTATAGGGGATGCAAGTTAGACACACAATATACTAAAACAACAGCCACATTTTATAAAACTTTCCTTTACAGTACGTTTGTAGTTGTGGTCTCTCTCAGTAGCCAAAATACACAGAGAGTTAGGACTGGTGACGCGGGAGCAAGCGATCGACGACGAAGCAGCTTGTCCTGAGGTCGAAACGCGCAGCCTTCAGTAGCAATTTCCCACTGCTTGCGAAGTTTTTCGTTTTTAGTGGATAAATAAACAAACGCTTGTTCGTGTCGTTCCTGCATAGGAACGACACGAACAGGAGTAATACCTAATGGCATAACACGAATACACTGAGTGATTCTTACAAATTATTTCTGACGAACCCGGCTATCGCTAAAAAATATAACAGTAGATTGTACACACGGGATTTCTCATTAACTGTCAGCTAACCATTAATAATAGGTCTTTACCTATGAAATTGCCGTTTTGTATGAAAAAATTTAAAGGATTTTTTTTTCATGCATTTTTTATTTGTATTAATCGAAGTAATCACCCATGCAATCAATGCATCTTTGCCAACGCAGTGGCAGTTTATTGATGCCCTTCTTAAAGAAATCAGCTGGACGGGAGGCAACAAATTCTTCAAAGGAATTTTGTACTGCCTTTCGGGTATTGAATTTTTTTCCCGCCAAGAAGTTATCCAAATTCTGGAAAAAGTAGTAGTCTGTAGGCGCAAGGTCTGGTGATTAGGGCGGATGACGGAGAGCTTCCAACCCCAGTTCTTGCAACTTGGAGACCGTCTGCTGTGCAGTATGAGGTCGCGTGTTGTCGTGCAGGAGCAGCGGAGACGAGCGATTCACCAATGCTGGTTGGAGATGTGCCAGCTTCTCCATCATTGTGTTCAGTTCTTCACAGTACACATCTGAAGTAATGCTCACCCCGTTTGGTAAGAAGCTGTGATGAATCACACCGGCGCTAGACCACCAAACAGTGACCATCACTTTTCTAGGGGTAAGTTTTCGTTTAGGGCATTGTTTAGGTGCTGAACCAGGATCCAACCAACTTGCTGATTGCGGTTATCAAACAGAATCCATTTTTTATCGCAGGTAACGATGCGGTTCAAAATTCCTTCATTTGTGTGTCTGTTGAGCAGTGCAAGGCACGTCTCGACGCGTACTTCGCGCTGGCGATCATTGAGTTCGTGGGGCACCCATTTGTCAAGCTTTTTTACCTTGCCAATTTGACGCAAATGGACCAATATTGTTTTGACGCTAATGTCGAAAGCTGCTGCTAATTCAGCCGTAGATTGTGTATCATCAGCTTCCACAATCGCCTTTAATTCGTCATTGTCGACCAAAGTCTTCGGACGACCGCGAGGTTCATTTTTCAGGTCGAAATTTCCAGAACGGAAGCGAGCAAACCAATAACAAGTGGTGCGTTGGTTTGTAGTGTTAGCTCCGTAAACGTCGTTGATGTTGCGTGCCGCTTGTGCCGCGTTGCTGCCACGACGGTACTCATATTCCATAATTACTCGATTTTTTAACGTATCCATGATGACGAAAAAGATTGAAATGCGATGAAAATGTAACACTAATCAATAAACAAATGACTACTTTTGGAAAAAAAAACCATGTTTTTAAAATAAAATTAATTTGAAATTAGAATTCTTAGCCAAACAAAAATTATTTTGATTTGAAATGGCCAGTACTGCAGAACGGCAATTTCATAGGTAAAGACCTAATATTTATTTTTATTATAGATATAGATGGTATAAGAGGCCTAAACTTTATGTTTTCTGTGAACGTTATGCGAACAATCAAATAACAGTAGGTATATAACAAAATATAAAAAAAATAATCGAAAAAAATATAACAGTTGAGAATCAAACTTTTAACAACGGGTTTGCAAAGCAGTCGTCGAACCGTTAAGCTATTTGGTTTGATGAAAGTTTACTAAAATAGCCGTTTAAAGGTTCAATCTGTAACTATCTGCTATATTCGTTTCCTACTCAGCCCAATGAATTAATGGAATAATTCGCTTTTACATTGTGTTTTAATGTCACTTATATCGTCGTAGACAACGACCGATACCGATTATCAGCATTCTCCTGCCCTTATCCCAATTTTTTTTGGGGTCGATGCAACTTGTTTTTATCTTCCATACTTCTCTATTAGTCGTCATCTCGATAGTCATTCCCTTTCTAGCCACATCATCTTTCACACAGATCATCCATCGTTTCTTTGGTATTCCCTTACTCGTATAGTCATCCAGATTCATAATCAAAACATTCCAGACGACATTTTCTGCATTTCTCCGCATCACATGCCCATACCATGATAACCGATTTCCACACACGCCGATACCGATATCGGCACGATATCTACCGGCGAAGACAGTGCGGGGTGAGAGTAGCGGGCATTCTTTCAATTGAACAAACTTATTCAAACTGCCGCCGACTTAGTAGTGTGGTTGTTTGTCGTGTCGCGATGGTTATCGATATTCACCAATATCATGGGGCTGATAATAATTGTACCTATTGTTATCGAATCGTGTTGGTGTAGTTATCTGATAATGTGAAAACAAAACGACATTTTATGTAATAATCTTAGTTCACTCCACCGTAGACACCATAAAATGTAAACCTAAGGAAAAAAAATCGACCTAAGAAAAACTAATTAAGTTGATCAACTGCAAATATTTTACACTGTAGCATAGATTTTCCGCGAAATCGTCGGCAGCGCGTCGTAAATAAACACGTCGCGCTACATTTGGGGGAGGCGGAGGTAGCGTTTCAAAGGCCGACAGGCCCGAACAACCTGCCGTTAATTTTAGATTAATAAGTTTTGAACAAACTAATTATTAAAATTTTTGAAAAACGATAAAATAATAATTTACGTAGTAATAGTAACAATAATCCACCGCTGTATCTCTACGTTGACGTCGTGAAGGGGCTTGCGCGCTCCGAACTGGAAACAGGAGCGGTAGCGACCCCACGAACCCTATCTCCCGGGAGAGAAGTCTTGTTCCTCACCTCTGGCTTGCCTTTATTGACTAGCTGGAGTGAACAATGATGAGGAACAGAGCCGTTCCCTTTTCATCCACCACCATTCACCTCCTCCTTGTACCTCATTCTTGCCTTTATTGGCCGGTTTGAGTGGAGATTCGCAAGAGCAAAGTTGCTCGGAGGAAGGAAGTATTCCAGTAAGTGCTTGGAGGTATCTTGACCATCTTCCGGACTCTAGTATTGTTCTGAGAACCATGGAATACCTCTCCACTCCTCAAGCACATCAGGATATGTGGCCCCCTTGTCGCTACGTCATTAAGTGCTAGCGACAATTTCCAGGGCCACATTATTGAGTGTGCAGCAAGTCACCCACTGCCATTTTTTTTTCGTGTTTTAAACATTGATCAGCCAGGGGCCATAGTCCTTTCATAGTTCTAGGTAACCACTCCACTTTAGCCACCCAAATGCATAGTCCAATATCTTTGTTTCCATATCCTGCAATAGTCCTACACCAACCGGGGCTTGTTCTTGGGTGCACTTGCACAGTGCGTACAGGGATAATCGTCGGTTGGTGCGTCATCTCATTGAAAGCGTCTAACGGGTCTCTGCGAGTTGGCTTCGGCCCCTCGTACGCCTTTCAAAGGTCCGGAGACTATGTCAAAGACAAAAAAAAGTAATAACAATATTAATAAAAAATAAATATATATAAATAAAATAAATAGTAATTTTTTACGTGTTATTTTTTCCACAAAATTCTTGCCTAGTTTTAAATAGATAAGAAATCATTGTTATGCTTAGGAACACTAATTTTATACACACTATTATTTCTGGAACCCCGCGATCTCGGGAAAAAAAAAATTTAATTAGCCGTTTCCATACTTTGTACCCATTCTTGGGAAAAAACGTACTTTAGGTAAATATGCATCCGAATATCCGATATCATCCGAATATCCGACATGTGTGTCATTAAATTGTCACTATTATTTCTACACTTTTACACTACTCTTATCCAAAGGGTTTTGTTTGTTAGTCATCGCACTGAATTTAATTTGTGTTGTCAACTTTTATGATTAGTCAAACAATCAACAGCTCATAAGATTTACTGATTAGAAACTTGATCATTATCAGACTTTAAACATTGGTTATTCTGAATTCTTATTAATTACTTATTTACCATATTTTCAGTGTTCATCTACTCTATGCCCGGATACAACTGCAGTATAAAGGAGAGAATGCTGTATTCGAGCTGTAAAGGACAATTCTTAGAAATTATTGAACAGTTGGGCGTTGAAATCGTTAAACGAGTAAGTTTGATACCTTTTTTAACCATTTGAAATCTTTAGGTCGGCTTACTTTCATTAAAGGCACAGGAAACACAAAAAGCACAGGAGGCACAGTAAGTTATGAATGTCAGATTATCGAGTTTCTGTATTCTCGTAACGAATACTGTACACACGGCTACACATCAAGATATACATTTCCAGTTTACACTGACCTGTCTTTATAAGGAAGTCCTATACAATGCGAGATCAGCTTATACTGGAAATTATCTGATGGATCTGTAGCCGAGCGTACCTATGTCCACCGCTTTCGTGTGATTATCTGATATTCCTTATTATATCGGCACTGCCTGAAATGCAAGCTTTTAGAGCGAGTTCACGATAAATTATATATGAAGAATATTTTCTTCATTAAAGTATATTCCAATAACAAATATTCGTAAAGAAAAGATCAAGTTACAGTCCGGCCGTCGAGAAATCGCGTTCTTGACACCTGTCAGTTTCATACTAACGAATATGTGTTTTGCGAATTTGATCCTTATAGTTACTAGAAATTGTCCAACTGACAGGTGTCAGAAACGCATTCTCTCGACGACTGTACCTGTACGCGTAGCATGACCACTTCTATCTCTACGAAGAATAGACACATCTCTTTCTATACAAAGTGACATTTCGTTTCTCCATTTTTGACATCGCACCGTAGAAATCTTTCCACAATCTGTCATTTTGTCTTTCGTTTCTAACGATCTTTGTCTAAGTCCTTGTTTATGTAGACTATTTCGGAAGAAAATTTTCTATTCAAACCTGTCAAAATCACACTGACAACTGACAATTGTCTAGGGTAGTGAAGACAATTTGACTTTGTAATCGCCATGCTAGACAGTAGAAAACTTTCTTATCGACGGCCGCAAAGTATATACGGTTATCTAAAAAAACATGATTTTACAGGAGAGCGTTTAGAACGCAAAACTGTGATAATTAATAGAAGAACAAAGCTATCTTCTTCTGTTTTACATCATTTAGTTAATAGGGCTCTACCAAGGAAATGTTTAAGGCTAATATTACTGCAATATATATATTTCAAAATATGGTGTGGTTTTTTCCTAAATGTTGGTGTAGTTGTCTTTATAAACGTGACTTGATATTAGTAAAAATTGAGAACCAATCAAAAAAATCCTATGATTAAACAAAGAACTCCGAGTCACTCAAATTATGTAAAAAAATGAATGTTTACAGTCTTCACAGAAACGTCATTTTTAGGATTCCGTAGTCAACAAGGAACCCTTATAGTTTCGCTATGTCCGTCCGTCTGTCCGTCCGCTCAGTCTCTTAATACTAGAAAGCTATAATTTGTCATTGATATACATATTCATCACGCCGATAAAGTGGTAAAATAAAATCATGAAAAAAAAAATTATAGGGTACCTTCTGTACACGCAAAGTGGGGATGTTTTTTTTTGTCGTTTACCCCATGGTGTGGAGTGTTGTTGGAAGAGTCTTTCAAAAATATTGCGGGTTTGTGAAATCAATTTTTCGATTTAGGGATCCGATTCTGAAATATTAAGCTTTAAAGTGCTAATTAGAGTCAAGTGTCCCCCCTGCCAGCTAAACGGTTAGTTTTGGATGGGTGAAAAAAATCACGGTAGTAGTTTATATTACGAAGATAAAAGGAAAACTATCACAGCTAAGTAGGCTTTCAAATTTACGAGTATTAGTCAAATATTCATGAAACAATAAAAAGCCCTCTTCTTAGTCCGCATTATTGTGCAACTACGGAACCCTATTACTGCGCGTGGCCCGACACGCACTTGGCCGCTTTTTTTGTCTATTATTCCGTCGACAAAATCCTTTTCTATGGTGGTCATGCTACGCGCGCTGGTGGCCTGTATGGATGATTTGTTGCTTTTGCCATGCATTACCGTTGCTTCCACACATTTTATTATTTCATGCTTAATGCTTTGAAGGACAAAAGTAATAGAACAACAACAAAACAACAATAGAAGTTTTATTGCCATTACTGCTATGGCCGTATAGTGTCCTTCAAAGCGTTAAAAAGTCACAATTACTTTGTTTAAAATCAAGACGCATTCTCTTAGAGACGGTAGTTTTTTTTTTGTTATTTGTGTATATTGATATCAGTAATTAAAATAAGTTGCATAGTTCGTAGAGCGACAGTACGCCGCGGGGTGCGCGCACGGCGGCTGTGAGCTACCTCTTGTCGCAGTTACGCAGGTATGCGGGCACCTCAGCGTCTTACTAACTAAGCATTCATATTGACATGTCTGCTCTTTCTGCTGGTAAATTCAACAATATTGTGCTCATAACACTAGGTCGCTAGTCATTCTAATTAAGATTTGCATGCCTTGGTGAGTTTTCTGTTTGCTAAATTTACTTTTGCTATTTAACACTTTAACAGCAGCTTAAAAAAAAATGATTGTTTTTTATACCATATTTTCGTTTATGTTTTAATATTTGGTCTGTGTTCTTCCTGTGCTAGTCCCAATGAATACTTTTTCTTTATTTCTTTCTTCTTTTTAGTAACTTAAATGATGGTAGTATGTAAGTTTGATTGAGTTTAAATCGCTGGGTTTGTAAAGATAATTTTTGTTATGTATTCCGTGGAAAATGATTTTCGTTAAAAATTGGCCGTATCTTTTTTTATTTCTTGTTACAAAATGTAACGTGTCTCTGTTTGTTTTCCCTAATAAATCCTATACTATTAAATTACCAATATTAGTATATATATTTGTAATCACGTTCTCGAAAACGGCTCTAACGATTTCGATTTCGATGAATGTTGCAATATAGGGGTTTACGGGGGCAAAAAATCGATCTAGCTAGGTCCCATATCTAGGAAAATTCGTTTTCTCTATTTTCACCCGAGAAGAGCTCGGTCGACCAGGTACTAAAACAAAATAATCCGTTTACATATCGTAATAAAATTATTCTTGGGTTTACGATAAGTACACCTTTGCTTAATCCTTCGAGGAACCTTCCGTTGTGCTAGAATGACATATAAACAAAAAAAAAACTTATCAATTTTATAGCTCTACTAGCGACCCGCCCCTGCTTTGCAAGTGCGCGATGTACTGATGTGGCGACATGTCAGAACATCGAGATTTCTGTGAACTTAATACTAATCTATATAAATAAATATCAATTGCCGAATGTATGTACGCGCTCCACTTCAGAACGGTTGCACCTATTTGGCTAATTCTTCTTTTGTTGCGTTTATAATTGTCTGGACAAGGTTTGTTTGAAAAAATGTACGGAAAACTGAAAATTTTTGTATTAAAAATCTCTACATACATAATAAAGTGAGTGATAATATTGACAGGAGTGACGTTTAGTTGTTCAGTTTCATACAATGTTCTGTTACATCCGAAAAAAAATTGTTGTTTTGTGAAAAAAAGTTGTAGAACGTTATAATATAATTACCTGATATTTTTTTAAAGTGCCAACAATAGTAGTTTCTATGTAAAACTCAGTGTATTATACAATAACCACAGAGAAAAAAAAAAACTTAAAACAACACGTCAAATAACCCGACCCTAACTGTTCCTGGCGCAAAGGTGCCCATAACACTTGCTGTATTGCCACGTTGTATGACAATGGCTAACCTTTGCACCAAGAACGAGCCGGAGCGGGAGTCACCCGTTTTCTCACGGAGCTTATGTATGTCATCTATTTTTATTCGGTGAAATTATTTGTCATTTTATTTAATTACATGGTCGTACTGTAAAGAGAACATTTGGTCTAATTTTCTTCATTAGTACACCCGTGCGAAGTCATTGCGAAACCAGGACGGGCAGCAGCTAATAAATTATTTAAATAACACACGAAAAGCGACTAAGTCCTATAGTATATAAAGATTTATTTTCCTTGCAGCTAGAAATCGATGACGGCAAGGAGCTGACTGAAGAGTTCCTATACGACGAAATTCATCCCAAGAGGAATCTGCACCGTCCCGCCTTCGCCAAGCCCAAGGGACCACCGAACAGGGGCGCGAAGCGAATCACCAAGTCACAGACCTCGCAGTAATTATAATACAGTAGACGTTTCAATAATCACGTGGCTAAGAAGAATTTAAATAAAGATAATATTGTTCTACATATTAGGTAGTCGACCTCTCGTAATTGCGTTAGAACCCAGTATATTGAAACTTCACTAACAATGAAACATAGACGTCATAGAGCGACTGAGCGTTCCGTATTCAGTTGTGCAATGAATACAGACCGAAAACTACGAGAGAGACAAAACGAATGTGCGGCCAGTAGTTCTTTTTCTAGAATTGAATTGTCAGGCGGTCAGGAGTGTATCGTTCTGCGCTCCATATGATTTGGCATTACAGGCTTGCAGAAAAGAAACGGGTATTGACCGCATAGTGCTTTGTTTCTTTCTAGAGAGTGGTCACTTTTGTGAGGCTAACGTTTAATCTATTCTCGATGTCTATGGGTTGAAACTACACTGCTGCAAGGCTCTTTTGGCGGTTGAATGACGTTTACAGGGCAGTGCTGGTAAACATTTGCACGATTGCTTTGTAAAATATATTGGAAAAACAAGATGGCGGCGTTATTTTGGCGGATTTTGGCCACGCGACAAAAGATCTTGTAGCGCTTTATTTAACTGTCAAATTGGTTTAAATCAAAAATAGAAGTGATATTTCATCTTAAGGTGGTAAAACAATTACGAGGTCGGCTATTCCTCACGCCTTTAGCCCAAGAGGTTAGGCGAAATTACGGAACGCCACATGCTCATTTACTAAGTGCCAATTTCACCAATGAACGGGATCAGCACTTCTAAACTGCGTTCAATAGCTGTCAGTGTCAATATTCCACAAAATGATGACACTGACAGCTCTTAACGGGGTTCAGATATGCTGATCGCGTTCAGTGTCATTGGTGAAATCCGCCCTTAGTCCATTTCCTTCGTCCAATCGTGAGTTCATGTATGCATATGCAAACCAAGTCCAGAATTTTTGCCGTGGCTAATTGCACAAAATGTACGAGTTTAATTATTATTACGAGTTGTAATTGAAAATATTGATGCTTGTAATAGAAAAATTAATACATAGGTAATTGTAAAATTTTAAGGAGGATGCGCTGTGGTAGCCCGCGAAATTCAAATGTTCTTGCGTTTTTTGCAGTTTGCAGGTTCGTGTCAGGTTGTATCTTGATCAAAATATGATAAGCGACAATCTATATAAATAAAAAGAGAAGTCCTGACTGACTGATTGACTGACTCATCAACGCCCAGCCCGAATCATTGGACCTAGACAGCTGAAATTTTGCATAGAGGTTCTCTTTCTAATGTAGACAAGGAATAAGGATGGAATTCCCGGTAGTACGTTCCCATGGGATATTTCCCGATACCCACGCGGGCGAAGCCGCGGGCAAAAGCTAGTAAAAAATATGTATTTACATAATTTTAACCATAAAAATCATCAAAACATCTTTCTAAGTTAGATTTCGTCCAGATTCGTCTGATTTTCGAAGTCCGACCAATCCGGATGAAGTCTAAATCAGAGATTTTTATGGTAATTATGTAAATACTTATTTTTTACTGTCGCGAATCATATTTTGATCAAGATACAACCTGTCACCGATCTGCAAATTGCAAAAAACGCAAGAAAATTTTAAATTAGCGGGCTACCACAGGCAACCCCCGTAAAATTTTAATGTATGGTACTAGGATGACCAATGATTTCATTCACTCCCAAGCAATAAAGCCACGTGATTTTAATACATACTTCTGATTTGTAGGTACTCGCCACTGCAATATAACTTTGCTTATATAGTTACCCATGTATAAAAAAGATATTGAAACAATAAAGTATAAAAAATAAATAAAGACTGGTAGGTCAGTGTGCAATAATTAACATACAAAATTATAACTAACAATCATGTTTAAAACATCGATAACTTATATTGAATCGAATTCTAAACCAACATTAACTTTATAGCACTGTGTGACCTAAACCCGCACTTCAGTCACGTTTCTCCGTGACTTAAGTAGGCCATTTTTACACCGTGCGAAAATTAATCTACTAATTTCACTGGTGCATATTATACGACGACTTAGCTCCTCGTAGGAGTTTGGTTTTTATAATCGCGTTTATTGTTATTTTTTGTAGTTGCTATAGAAACCCCATTCCTTAAAAATTTGAAGTATGTAAATTATGAAGTAGATAAGTAGTTACTTGGTACAACCAATTAGGTATCATTACGGTGCCAACAGATTTGTTCGATTTTTGACGATCTTCTAGATTAACTCGATTTTATCGATCGTTATTGTCTCTCGTTATCTGTCTTGTATGGATCAAAATGTTGGGCCACAAAAGGGATGAATGAAAAGCAATTGCATGCAGCTGAGATGAGAATGCTAAGAGGGATGTGTTACACGAATGGATAGAATAAGAAATGAGTACATAAGAGGAAGTTTGAAAGTGGCACCGGTGACTGAAAAGTTGTGCGAAAATCGGTTGTCATGGTATGGGCATGTGATGCGGAGGAGTGAGGAAAGTTTTGAGTATGAATGTCGATAGCTATAAGAGTAGGGGAAGACCAAAGAAACGATGGATGGATTGTGTGAAAGATGACTTGGCTAGAAAGGGAGTGACTACCGAGATGACGAATAATAGAGAAGTATGGAAACAAAGGACATGTTGCGCCGACCTCAAATAAAAAAAAAAATGTTTATTTCAATTACAAAGTGCTTTGTCATAAATGTATTGGAGATATCCTTTTAAGCAATAGTTGCTTGTGTTGGGAGACTCCGCTCTTCCGCTGGGATTGTTTGATTGATTGGGGTTGGGATTTTTTGGATAGATTGGGATAAGGGCAGGAGAATGATGATATTGGCTCTCGTTAACGATTAATAAATAATAAGGTTAAGTAATAAAAATAGACATCACTTGATAGATTTAAAATCGACAAAAACTATCCACAGTGGCGATCGACAAAAACACGGTGTCGATTGTCTGTTGCTTATACATTTACTTGATGGTGTTTAATCACGCATGTTGATCGTGAAAAATTGGAAATCTTTAGGCACCCTATGCACCCAAATTGCAATAAGAATCTTGAAAAATGTTAAATATCTATAAGTTGACGTAGTTGTCAGTTGTCTTAGATGGCGGATATATGTCACACGAGCTATAAAATAGCATACGATACCTGTGACTTAAGGATGCTGTTACAAATGGGTAGTCAAATCATTACTTTTTTACACAAAAGTATGTTTATTAAATAAAATGCTTTGCATTCTTAACATGTTTTTTGGCCGAATTGTTGATAAATAGGTACATTTTCTCAATATATGTACCGAAGTAAAAAAATTCAGTCCGGTACATTTATTGAGAAACTGTACCTATCTAAAATTATATTTGTAGTTCAGAATCGTACCATGCACATCTATCAACAATTTGGCCAAAAATCATTTTAAGAATGTAAAGCATTTTATTTAATAAACATACTTTTGTGTAAAAAGGTAATGATTTGACTACCCTCTTGTAACAGCGTCCTTAAATAAGTCACGGCGTTTAGCACCGTCGCAATCACACGTATCGTAATGTTCGATTTCAGTAATGAAGTTTATTTACTAAAGTATAAATTGTATACTCTAAAAATGTTTAAAACAATTTATTACGGTATGTAAGTATTAAGTATATTGAAAATTTAAGTATTATTACATTACATAATTATCAGTAAAGGAAACGAATTAGTCAACAATGAAATTATAGAAGTGTGAAATGGAATGAAGTTGCATAATAAGACCCGCGTTTTTTTAATATAAAAACATTATGTACAGCAGAATCCGCTTATAAAGACATCGAAGGGAAGTGACAAATACGTCATACAAAGCGTAGTCTTAGAAAATAAACAACTTCCTATAGTTTAATAGAGAGAAAACTACAAAGTGTATTATTATTTATTATTTTATTTTATTTATTCAGTAGTACACTTACATCTTATACATATTTATGTTGGCGCAAACATAAACTCATTAGAGTTTTACCGTGCACCAAAATCATCGACCATACAATTTAGATAACTAAAACCAACTTATAATCATAGTTAAAATGAAACAACAACTAAAATAAAAATGAGGGTATTAAGTGAAACATTTATCTAATACTAACAAACGAGCGAACATCGGTGACCGAACTGACCGTCTTTAAAACAAAAAGTGGTGGAGGAATGTGATTTCGATTGATACAGGTTGTTCCTAAAAGTATGTTTTTAGTAATAGTTAATTATTTAATTTTCCCATATTTTGGCTTGTCAAGATATTGTTAACAATATCCTATTATTATTATTATTATCCTGTTATGTATGTATTAATAAAAAAAAGAAAATCAAACATGAGCTGACACAAAAAAAAGAACATAGAATAAAAATTGTACTACATTACATATTTTATTACATAAGAAATCAACAATTTTTGTCTGCTTTTGTTCATTTTGTCCCTATAACCGGACATAATTTCTTAAAAATAGGTCATCGTAATAAGCGACAAATGTCATTATAATATCTCCTTCTTCGTACTACAATCACTTGATACTAAGCGGTTGGTCAATATAAGCGGAGTCATAATAAACGGATTCCACTGTACTATCTATCAGGGAAAGTAACGCTATTGAAATATAATAATAAAAGTAGTCGGAGACTATATTCATGTAAGCTCTAGGCCACACTATACCTCTGTTAGTGCATGTTTCATTTTAGATTCTATTGTATTTAAGTCATTTAGCTGTACTTTCCAGTATTTTTTGTAAAATTCGAAAGATACGATATAAAATATTCACAAGGAAAATTATTTGTGGTAGCATAAATATCGTCAATCCAATTTTATAATCGTTGTAAAAAGTATTAGATCATGATATCTCATTTTACAAAAAAAAAGACAACTTTTACTTTTTACAAATATACATGAAAGAACTATCGTACTGCCCGATTACTTCTTTCATGTATATTTTTGCATTTGAAATTAATATTCTATTGTTTTTCTTAAAATTTTGCAAGGACTTATTTTAAAATCGAGTTTTGATGAATGCATAATGTAGCTCAATCTATTTATTAATTAGATCTTGCCATTTTAAAGTTTTGTAACATTTATTATTAAATCTAAGCGTTCTTTATAGTCTCGTTTCAATAAATCAATATTATAAGTCTTAGCATTTTTTACCTTTCGTATTTAAAATTAAGCGAAAATAATTTGTTTTTATTCTGAAATTGATGCACAAATACCAATAATTATGAAGTTTGTAAATACATATTTCGTTATATTTTTGTAAATCGGTTCGACCATATCTGTATTGTGCAATGTCTGTAAGAATAAAATGCTTTTAATATAATTTTGACTTTTATTTAGGCAACAAGCCAAATGCTATCGTCTAGTAAACTTGGCAGACGTTCGCACGGACGTAAAAATATCGCGGCGATATTTTATCGTGCACTGGATTTTCAACGCTTTGCTTAGCGCCGAGAGTTAAAAATCCTTCAACAGTGTCTTTTTCGATGCGCTGGGTTGCACTCTTGGATTCTCAATGCTGAGCTCAACACCGAGAGTTCAAAATCCAGTGCGCGATAAAATCCTTCCGCGATATTTTCACGTTCATGGGAACGTCGGCTTACAATCATTCTGAACCTACTAGCAATGCAAGTGAGATGTCGCTACGCCCCGTAAGGGGCGTGGCGTGCGGCTCCGGGGCGTAACCCCCCGTCCGCGGACGCTTTACGGTGGCCCGTAACCACGGGCTCCTCATCGTGGTCGTCGTAACTGGCGAATAAAAGGTTGGGCGTGCTGCATTTTCACGGCCATGAAGATGGTGTCTCTTTGTGTCCCTAAGCTCGTCACGACATATGCATACTGCCGCTTTCTTCACCGTACCCCGGCGGTCAACCCCTACCAGGTGGAACCCCCACCTACATGGGGGAAGCCCAGCAGAAGGCGACTAGCGACAGGGATACGGACTCGACGTTCCTACGGATAGGGTGAGTGGCTCCCGCCCGCCCCACTTTCAGAGCTAGCCGAGCCTGGCACGGGGTAGGGAGACCGTGACGTGGGTGTGAGGGTGACATTGAACTGTGTGACGTCACCCGGTGTCGTTCACTAGTCGCCGAAGTGGTCCTCACGAAGCGGGGCGCGTCGACTATTGTCCGCAGCGCAAGGTTTTGCTGCGTGCGGAGCAACTTCCGGTTCGCCTCTTTCGTGAGGGCGAACCATGCTGGGGCGGCATACCTAGGTCAAGATTGGGCGCACGTACAACTTGTACACACCCAACTTGACCCGATGCGGGAGGCGGGACTACTAGCAATGCGCTAATGCGCACGCGCGTAAAAAAATCTACACATGTAAACGTATGGTTACCAAGTTTACAAATTCGCTGTGAATGTGTGCGTGTAAGACGAGTAGCGTCAGTAGATAATAGGTACACAGAAATCCGACTGCCATTGTCTCGGACGGTGCCGAGAACTTCTACACACATTCACGTGTTTGTACACTTTGTAATTGTGGGAATCGTGGACTGTAGTTTTTTTCTTCGGTGCTGGAAATAATGGAACGGAGGCTAGGTGGCAGAAATTTAAACTAAGTTTCCCATTTTTAGACGTTTTTCAAAAGCAAACACGTCTGAGACAACCGGTATATTCAGTGAACCGAACGAATTAATTAATTCTAATGTTACCAAACATAAAAATTAAATATCTACATATAGAATTGCATATTATGCTTTGTTGGTGTTGCCAACAGTAACTACATAAATGTAAAGGGCGTGTCGCTTCGTGAAATAAAAATACTATAAGCCGATGTTCGCACGGACGTAAAATATCGCAGCGATTTTTTTTTGCGCACTGGATTTTCAACGCTCTGCTTAGCGCCGAGAGTTGAAAATACAACAGTGTGATTTTTCGGCGCGCTGGAATACAATCTGTTGGATTCTTGAAGCCCGGCTCAACAACGAGAGCTGAAAATCCAATGCGCCGCCCCGCCGCGATATTTTTACGACCGTGCGTACGTCGGCTTAAACGAAATAAAGTAGAGCTTGTCCACTCTGAAATAACGCAACCCATTACTTATGCGGTAGCAGGGCGCGTCATTTCAGAGTGGACAAGCTCTAAGTAAGGTCGGGAGGATGTATAGGTACTGATACATCCTTCCGACCGATTTTGGTCACGGTGCCAAAACTCAACGCAGATAAGCTAGGCACGCAGAAGATATAGTGCATGTGCGCCACACAAGTGCACTCTCTCGTCCTCTACACTCATCCGATGGGATGACAATCCGATACTCGCGAGGAGAGATCAGGCGCAGGACCAACGGTGCCACGTGCGCACCCACGCACGGGGGTATCATGCCGCCAACATTCAAACTCCAGGCTGCTACGGAGAAATTCTTAATAGAAAAACCCAATAACACTGCCGACCCGGGAATCGAACCCATCACCACCGGCTTGCTACCACTAGACCAACGAGACAGGGGTAAGTAATATATGATATAATTACAAAATCTCTAATATTTACAAGATAAGTATAACAGCTGAATCTATAATTTTATTTTATATAAAATAAAATCACTACAACTGATCGTTATATATTGATCAGTTAATATAATAAACGATTGATATAATTTTAAAGTAACTAATTTTTATAAGCTTATCCATACATTGAATATAAAATCGTTTGATATACCACTCAAAAGACATAAATCCTATTTAATCTAATATGATAAAACGCCTAGTAAAACACAAAGTAAAAGCTTTCATCGTCTAATATAGGTACGAGACATTCACCGCCTCATCTAACCCAAATGGTTCACCAACAATAGGGTATCTGGCGCTCGGCGGCCGCTGCCGCGGCACGCTCGCTCGCCTTCGGGCGATTATGGTCACTGTTCTAACCTAACCCAAATGATTCCCCAACGATAGTTAATGGTCACTGTTCTAACCTAACCTAACCCAATTGATTCACCAACAATAGAGGTAATGGTCACTGATCTAACCTAACCGAACCTAACCCAAATGTCGGATTGCTCTGAATCGGGGTGTTATAATAATGATGGTATCAATATATATTTATTTATTTATTTATTTAGGTATATATACTTTATTGTACACCACAAAAATACATAACAAAAAAAAAGACACAAACTACAAAATATACAATGGGCGGCCTTGTCGCTTTCTGCAATCTCTTCCAGGCAACCATAGAATGGACAGTGATTTGCCTGGATATGAAATGGGGCTGTCTTTGGTGCAAATAATAAGTGCCTACTTTACAATATTATACTAAAATAGATACATACATAACCTAAATAATAGATACATAAATACATACATACTAAATATAAGCAACGAAAACAAATGAAGACTAAAGATATTTACAGTTACGTGAACACGATCACAACGACAAATAATGTTCCTTTACGAGCCTTTTAAACATAGGTAACGACTGCGCGCGTTTTATTTGAACTGGCAATGCATTCCACAAACGAGCAGCCTGGACAGTAAAGGATTTATCGAGGAAAGTTGTGGAATGCATAGGCATTTTGAGCTTTAAATTATCAGATGACCTTAAAAATTTCGTGTGGGAGTCGCAAAGAAACTGGAAACGTTTCTTGAGATAGAGAGGGGTGGTAGGGGAAAAGAGCACATTATACAAAAGGGAAAGGATATGAGCATTCCGGCGATGGCGAATTGGTAACCACTTGAGCTTCACACGAAATTCAGAAACATGGTCATATTTGCGCAAACCGAATATGAACCTTATACAAACATTTTGAAGCCGCTCAAGTTTATCGAGTTGGTCTTGGGTAAGGTCAAGATAGCTGGCATCAGCATAGTCATATATTTATTTAAAACGATAGACCAAATGATTTTCGATTAAATAAAACGTTATATCTAATAACGTTATACGAAATAAGTTTTAGAGTTTGAACATGTTATATGTAAAGAAATTGTATCAACAGTTGGTCACGTTTATTACATCTGGTGATCGTTATTGAAATGAAAATATACCAACTATCTTTATATGAGACGCACTCCGAGACAGATAAGGTGCGGTGCGGGGCGGGTTCAGTACAGTGCACATGGCATTATAGAAGACTGTCTAAAACTGTAAACAAATAACATTAAGTTAAATTCTATTGTATATGCAGCAGCAGCATTAAGGGTATAAGGCCATAAGGGTTGTCGCACATCTGACGGAAGATGCGTCAAGCATAAAAGTGTTTTTCCACCAGTATGCTACGCAGCTATGCTGTGAGGATGTGAAAGCCGTGTAGCGGAGCGAGTGAGATGTGCCGCTGCGAGGTAGCTGTGTGAGGAAGATGCGCAGCTCGAGCTATGCGAAGCATCGACAGTAGGGAAGGCACGGGGAGCGGCAGCTACACCACTCGCGCATTCTTAGCTCCCATCCATAGCACGCATCGTTCCATATAAGAAACAGCTTAGTTGCACCCGTTTCCACCAGTGCTATGATATGTGGACCAATGAATATGATTGGTAGATATCTAACGCATCCATAGCAACGTAGCATAGCACATCTCTGATGGAAAAGCACCGTTACTTAGTTAACTTCCAGTCAGTACGCTCGACGCACTAACACATCATCGGTTGAGTGAGTAAGATTGAATGTTTAACTATCTACTTGTCCGATCGCGTACGCGACTCATCTTCAGTCAGATCTGCGATCATCCTTTCAACTCCTTTGCGTACAATTAAAAAACAAGTTATAAATTTTGCCTTTATTTTCTATAGCTACTTTATTTACATTAAAATATACTACATTTTTGACTCATCATAACAATTTATACTAACAGTATAAAACATAATAATTAAAAGTTTATTTTCATAATAATTTTGTATAAGGGACTGCAGGACCTAAAACGCGGTCACTGTCGGACTGCATAGAAAAGAAAGAGAAGCGCGATGACACAACTGGAAATATGTTGCAAAATATGAAGCAATTATCTATTTCCAAAAGATTGGACTAAAAATATACGTTAATTTGTCGCTTGTGAGAATAATCTGACAAAAAACCAAAATGATTGCATGTATGGTTTTTAATCGTTAAAAGAAATTTTTAGAGATATTTTCGTGTTTTTTTTTGTATCATATCAAATTAGTTGTATTATGTTTTCAACACACTTTCTAACTAGCATATATCCTGAAGAATATTATATTTTTTTGATTTTGTTTACTGCAACAGATCATATATTTTTAGGCATTATAAAACTTGCGTTTAGCTCCTGTAATCCCCATAAAGGTTTTACTTATTTAGTCTCAGTCCATTTTACAAATGTGTGATACACAAACAAATAAAAGAAAAATCTACCTATCTTATTTGTATAATACAAGCGAATGTGATCAAATGTTTCATAGGAATATGAACATTATCATCATAATAATAAGGGATGGCATTTTATGAAATGCTTTACCAAACCTACCTAAGTGCGAGTGCGCGCGACAGACAGCATATAACCGACTACAATTTACATTTTTATCAATACACTAGCTTTTGCCAGCGGCTTCATCCGCGTGAATGTCGGAAAATATCCCATGACAACGTACTACCGGGAATTCCTTCCTTATTCGTTGTCTACATTATAAAGGGAACCTCTGTGCAAAATTTCAGCTTTCTAGGTCCAAGGGTTTGGGCTGGGCGTTGATGAGTCAGTCAGTCAGGACTACTTTTTTTATTTATATAGATAGATTACAACTTACAAAGCATTGATCGCTATTTATATATAAACCCTCGATTCGCATTCAATGACCCTCCTTTGTTTCGCCACAGTCAGATAAAAAAAAACAACCTACTTTTAAAATATCACTACAAGGTGAAACATTACTGTGGGGCTGGATTGGTTGATGTAAAACTATAAAAGGTCATCCTCTATACTTATTACTTATTTGATTTATTATATTCTTCTATATTAATATTTTCTCTTTTCTTTTTTCTCTTTTCCGCACCGCATTGCTCGTACATACATATAGGCGGACTTATCTTTATGTAACAAGGTCACCGTGGCTTCACTTCATAATTATGTGATTACACGCGACTTCACTGCATCTTGTGCCATGGGTACATTGCAATACATTTCTATTGCATAATTACTAATTCTACACAATACTGCGTCTTTAACATCGCACCTGTCCTTGTATTTTACATCCGTCGACATTGGTAATCATGAGGCCAAAGCTTCTACTGCTTATCTGATCATTATGATTATCTTCTTATTTACCACCTGTACAACATTATGGATCGCAATAAAGATTGTTTCATTGGATTTGATCCGACAGCTTCAGCTTAACCATCAGGCACGAAATCCATCAATCAATCAACGCAGCCTATAGCAGTCCTCTGTGGACATATGCCTCTCCCAGGCTGCGCCACAACACCCTGTCCTTCACCTTCTGCATCCAATCTGTCCCAGCCAACTTTCTAAGGTCGTCGTCAGTCCATCTAGCTGGGGGGCGTCCCACACTACGTTTACCGATACGCGGTCTCCACTCCAAGACTCGTCTGCTTCACTGGCCATTGGCCCTTCGGCAAACATGGCCACTTTGGTTTGCTTACTCTGCAGGCTAAGTCGGTAACTCCGGTTCTTTTCCGGATAATTTCGTTTCTGATCTTATCCTTCAAAGAAACTCCGAGCATAGCCCGCTCCGTAGCGCGCTGAACGACCTTGAATTTGTGCACCAGCCCGACTGTTAGTGTGCACGTTTCGGCACCGTATGTCATAACGGACAGGACGCGCTGGTTGAAGACCTTGTCTTCAAACACTTGATCACATTCGCTGATATTATACAAATTTTAATACGAACAATAACTGTAATTTTTTTATTGAGTCTCATTAATCAATGCTTGATATATCACTTTTGTATTCATTCCTCTTAAAACAGCCTGAACTAATAAAGTAGGACGCTATTTAATATCTTCTATCTTTTTCTCCCCTTCTTCCAAAACTAGCTTTTTATGGTGTTCTGTGAGTTTGTCGTTCTTAATTGTTGCTGATTTTTCTAATGCTTGGTTGTATTGGTCCTCTCTGTAAATTACAAGGAAATGGATCAAAATACATACATAAAATCACACCTTCTTGCCATGGGGTAGGCAGAAACTATAGAACGCCCACCTGCTGCGATCCTTACATACTTACAAAATCAAATAATATTGTTTTATTACATTTTAGTGTAGACAGATAGAATACTCTTTATTATGTACACCATAAAAAAATATAAATGTAGATATTTTACAAGGGGTGACACAATGAGCTTTCTTTTCGCTAAAAGCAGTTAAAATAGTTCTTGTGTGTACCTACTATATATGGGTAAAAGCGCGAAAAATTGTACATTATGTTATTTTTTGCTTGTCCCCATTTTACGAGTATTTATCTCATAACATCAACGTTATTTGATAAATGAGATTTGTTGTATATTATACTGAATGGTATGTATGCTTATATTGTTTAAGACAATTCCACATTTAAGCTATTAAAAAATGTTTTTATTTTTTTTGTAATTTTTTGTCAAGTGTGTGTTACGTTACAGTCTTGAGCTTTGCTAAGCTTTATGTTAAGATGTCAGAAATGTCACAGTAGAATTTTTCGCGGTATATAAAGCCCATTTTCGCGCCTAAAGTTGAAAATCTAACGCGGCTTTGTTTAGACATTCATTTCGATGTTGTCTAGTGTTAGTTAAAGCGACGTTGCGTGATGTTGCAAGTGACACAGGTCCCAGGTCATATTTTATTATCAAATGAATTTTCCAATTTTCCAGACATAAATTTAATCGAACCTCAAATAATCCCTATTTTGCTTTCCAAAAAATATTATTGTAAGTAAATTGTAATATAATGAATGCGCCTCTTTTTATGAAGCTCTAATAATTCTTATTTTGGGGTCCTAAAAATAGCAAAGTAACTGCGAACAACTTTGATTTAGTGCTCGCCAGCCGATGCCTCGGCACGGCTTCGCTCACTGGGCTCGCGCAGTGTTGGTTACAGTTCTAACCAAACCTAACCCGTTTGGTTGGGGTATCTTTGCTTAGTTACTGCAACCGTGACAAACGGCCAAAAATTTTAAAAGAGGCTCATTTATTTCAAAAAAGTGTGTGATAAATAAATATTTTCCTTTTTTTCCTCTCTAATTTAGTTGAAAATGTAGTTCAGTTAAACAACTTACCTAGCTTCTTTCAATTTATATAAAGCTTTCCTAATATCTTCCATTTTGAGACCAGTGATTTTCAATATTCCTAGAATCAACAGACCAGCAGCAGTACTTAATACAGTTCCTGCAAAAATAAAACATGATTTAATTATAATTAAAGGTATTTTCATACTTTATATACTAGTTTCTCAAATGTACCATTGCGGACATTTGCGGTGAACCACTTTTCAACCTTATTATCTTAGGAATAAGGCCGATAAGTGGTTCACCGCAAATGTTAGCGACCCAGGTAAGACTGACTACACAAACGCCAAATCCCACCGACCAATCAGTCTGACCTCCTTTCTACTAAAGACTCTTGAAAGGCTGTGTGACAGGGAGCTGAGGGACGGCGCTCTGAATACGATACCGCTACGCGGTAATCAGCACGCATACAGCTCGGGTAAGTCGACCGAATCCGCTCTTCATCTAGTAGTCAGACAGATAGAGGAAACGATTTACCAGAAAGGCACCTGCCTGGGCACTTTCATAGACATCGAAAGAGCTTTCGACAAAACTAACTTCTCCAGCATCAGCAGCGCCCTCTCCAGACATGGAGTAGAACAGGTACTAACGGACTGGATTACAAATATGTTAAGTAAACAGCAGCAGCAGCAGCAGCAGTCGGCCATGACAGCCAAAGGCTGCCCCCAAGGAGGGGTGCTATCGCCCCTACTATGGAATCTGGTGATTAATGACCTCATCATCAAACTCAACGCCAACCGCTATTACAAAATAAGTTATGCAGACGACCTCGCAATCCTTGCGTCGGTAAAGGTGACAGAAACGATCTGCAATCTCATTCAGCAAGCGCTACGTATTGTAGAAAAATGGTGCAGGGAATTTGACCTATCAGTGAAACCCACTAAAACTGAACTAGTCATGTTTACCCATAAACGAGTATTAGGCCCTATCCGCCTACCAAAACTGTTCGATATCTACAGAACTCCAGTTGACCAATGAAGTCAAGTACACTACGGCCGATTTATCTTTGCAGGTCCGAACATAGGCATTAAGCACTAAGAAGTTTCGCGCATGTTCTCTCACTCACACTCGCCTCATGCCACCATTTGGTTCCTAAAAATTTTACTGCGCAGCCTCCTGCGTGAAGTTCGGACCTGCCAAGATAAATCAGCCGTACTGTATCTAGGGTCATTCTAGCTAGACAGTAAGTTAAACTGGAGTAGTCATTTAGACAACAAACTAAACAGGTCTTGCATCACCTTCTGGCAGTGCAGGAAAATGATACATAAGAAGTGGGGCCTATGCCCAAAATTATACTATGGCTGTACACCGCAGTGATCCGCCCCATGATCACCTACGGGGCTGTGGTCAGGTGGCCCCGCATCAAACTAGTGACAGCCTCCAATGAACTATAAAATATGCAAAGACTAGCCTGAACGGCGACGACGGGTTGCATGAGGACTACCCCAACTGCAGCAGTCGAAGCCATGGTGGGATTACCACCGCTCCACCTGTTCATACAGCAGGAAGCAACGATGGCGGCGGTACGTCTTAATGCACTAAATCTCTAGAGTAAGAGTAACACACCACACACCGCGCTGCTTGAGGGAATAAACAAGGAGTTCCCCATTACGAAAGCCATAAATGACCGGGTACCCAAACAATTCATCTTTGATAGAAAATACAAAATCCAACTTTACGAGGATCGCCGATGCGCGAAGTTGTGCCCCGCAGAGCTGCGCATCTTCACGGATGGATCCAAAACAGGTAGTGGCATAGGTGCTGAAATCTTCTCGGAGGACTTGCAACATATACATAGCCACACCACTGGGGGTCCATAACACAGTGTTCCAGGCCGAATGCATGGGCATTTCTCTAGCCGCTTCAGCCATCATGGCCAGGGTAGTTAAGGACCACTCGATCCGCATACTCTCAGACAGCATGGCTGTCCTGTAAGCGCTAAGTAGTCACACAATGGACTCTCGGCTAATATACGAGTGTCACCAGTCTCAACCAGGTGGGTAGACTCAATAATATAACCATTCAACAGATCAAAGGACACAGCGGCTCGCTAGGCAACGACGCAGCCGACGAACTTGTCAGGAGGTCGAGCATGGCACCAGTGGGACCGGAACCCATAGTGCCGCTCCCGTTCGGGTACTTGCCCACTCTGGTAAGGAAACGTACTAGGGATCAACATCACAAGCTATGGTCGGACCAAGGTGAGTATAGGCAGGCTAAGGAAGCACTCCCTACAACATTGATGGCCGCCCCACGAAATAGGTTCTCCGACTAACTAAACAACAGCTGCTATAACTGGCCATGGGTCATTTAATAAACACCTCGTTGTCATAGGAGTCACAGACAGCCCGCTGTGCAGGGCCTGCATGGAAGAACACGAGACAGCAACTCATATGCTTCTAAACTGCCCGGTGGTCGCCGCATACAGGGCAAAGTACTTCGGTAACCCAGGTACCCTCCATGAGGTTGTCAGTAACAACAAGGCGCTGCTGGCTTTCTTTGAGGAGCTCTGCTAGGGTGGTTCCAATAATCGATTTTCCCACCCATACGTAAAATACGCGCATTCTCGTGGAGTTGCGGATACCAGCCCACCAGCAGCAGCAGCAGGATTACCTATTAACAATGATTTAACTACCTACTGATGCACCATCATGTAAAATGTAAAAGTTAAAGGGTGACAAGTGACAAGAGGTCCTGCAAACAAATGATGACACAAACCGTAACTATAACCAAGTTGAGTGGTTAATGTTGTTGTTATTTGTGACATCATTTCAACTACCATACATCTACAACTATAAACGTTTTGTCATTTGTCACTCTTTTTTTACAAATTAACTTTGATGGAAACTGTGCAACCCACTCTTCGAGTCTGACAGACCCCTCCACCCGCCCCAGGGGGGAGGACATCTATGAGGATTTTCCACCCCGGAACAAAAAAAAGTTACCTAAAGTTAAGCAGCTTGCTTGCTAGAGTGACCTTTTACGCAAACAATAGGATTTTGTAAAAAAAAAACTTTTCTGAATTAGGTAGCATTTTGTTTCATACCTAAACCAGCACCAACTAATATAGCTGCTAATCCCATATCGATCTTGTACATCGCGCCCGTGAGTGCTCCCGCTGATACAAATTCAATTAAAGATGTGTCACCTCTATACACTGACACCGTTGTTGAAGTTAAACTGAAATAAATAATAATTCAATTAAATCAATAAATATTTTTTTTATTACAGAAAAAACACATTTAGCTATGGTTCACAAAAACAATTTTCCAAGTAAAAATAGAATATTCCAGAAAGAAGTGTATCAATGGTGTCTGTACTAATGAAAAATTATTGTATCACAAACACCAGCGCCTTCCAAACCAGGTTACATAAAAAACTAAATTTTTTAAAGATAACCATGGTGAACTTGTAAAAAATATATAAAATAAACAGTAGAAATAATTAAAAAATTTGTGTGCACAAAAGTGCACAGGTGAATGATTGATAGTTTTGAGAAGATCTTTAGTCTCCTGGTAATTTAACTATAGTAATAGACTTTGTAATTCTTTTTTGCATTTGTTTTTGTAAGTTGATGTAAGTAGTGTATTCATTAGTAGATTATGTATGGTTATTTAAATGTTTGTGGAAGCCTTGAAGTTCTGCAAGATTCATAGCAGATCTACAATTATTTTGTTGTTGATAATTAGAACTTTCTAATCTGCATAATTTTTACTTGTTGAGTTATCAACAAGTAAAAATAACATTTTATTGAAATAAATATGTAAAATGTGTATTACTTACTTCAATCTGCCTAGCCTTTTCCCAACCGGATGTAGCTGAATACCATTATTTTACATGGAGCGACTGCCTATCTGACCCCCACAACCCAGTAACTGGGTAATACGATACCCCTTTAGTAAGACTGGTTGTCAGATTTTCGGGCTTCTGACGACCCGTATTGTTACGGGTCAGTTGTCTGTCAAAGATCCACGAATGACAGCCGGGACCAATGGCTTAACGTGCTTTCCGAGGCACGGAGGAGTCTCGGAATGTAAAGACCCATCCACTGAACAACCCCGGCAAGCGTAGCTTAACCTGATGGATCGACCCGTGCGGCTGTTTTTACTTAGCCAAGAGAGTGTATTACTTACTTATTATTTATAAAATACACACAACATTAATAGCTTAATTTTATTACCTAAACATTCCTGTGAAGAAGCACAATCTCCAGCCCCATTTATAAGCTCCCTTTGCAAAGGCTACTGTCACATAATCTTGTAATTTTTTCTGGAATCAAACATTAATTTGAGTAGTACCTAAAATAGGGAAAATACATTTTATTGAAAAACAAAGAGGTTTCTGCTCTTTCATTCATTTCTTCTGGAAAAGGGAATTAAAAGAGCTTCATCCAAATCAAAAAATCAAATCTAGGAATCAAAATCAAACAATTTATAAATGAAACTATTATATTTTAGGACCTATAGGAAGGCCTACCTTAGCCTCAGCTGTAGATTTAAATATAGTTGCTTGATTATTTTCTATAAAATTCAAATAAGCTACACGGGAGCTAACAAATCCTCCCATACAAGCACCAATGAAGGCCCCACATAATGATGACTGCAGTACTGTGTTCAGTTCTTCAGACATTTCTTCATGTTCACTGAAATTGAATAGAATATGGATGACTTTTGGGTTTTATTCTATGATTCATTCTATTTTAGTAAAAGAGGTTAGGAGCTTTGATTTTGCAAAATAACAGGTTATGTAGGGCTTATGACTTTGTTTTTAATACTTAAATTTTGAGAATCATAGGGAAATACATCATTTCAGTTATGTATTAATTAATTAACCCGTCGCGCGCCAATTAGCAGACACAATTGAAATTCTATTGTTATCTGTACACATGGTGTACAATCGACATTTTAAGAGTTAATAGAAACATCCTTCAGAAAAACATCACTGTACCAGGAAGATTTTCTAATGATTTTCGGTGTTTGGTGACTTACTTTCCAGTATACATTAATTTCACTCGGTCCCAACCAGTTTGAGGAGGAGTAATATCAGGGCGATTGAGTAAATCATGGTCATATTGACCAGAAGCTCTATTGAAAATAGCAAACCCGAAAGAAGGAGATAATCTCAATACTGTCCGAAACATTGTAAAGGACAGATTTTGACCATTAGACCACCAACATCACACGTTTTCGTTTTCGTGCCTTAGTTTAGTTTATAATCAACAGAATTTATTTAATATTTCCATGAAGTATGAACAGGGCCAGGCTGGGTGACACTGACACTGACATTCAATTCAATCAATGCTCTGTTTCACCTGTTTCCTGTTTATCCCATATTGACATTGACTTCACGTTATGTTGACATTGAAGATATCGTTTAAAAATGAAACTTTGACAAAATCATACTATATTGTTTATGATCCAGCCTCATAAATCAGCAAGAATATACACTATTGGCAGAACTTGCTTGAGAAAGATTTATGGCCATCGAAATCATTTAGGAGCACTGCAGGATTAACTTATTGCTTCATACCTGTTATTGAGCTACCCTGTTACAAAACAATCTTATCAAGCTCACTTAGAAAATCCGTCTAAACTATCCCGAGATGACAAGACACAACTGCATTCACTAACGAGGCATTTTGCAAAATATCTTTGCAAATTAGCTCTATATTATATTGATATTATATTAAATCGCCATACGTTTTACTACAAATATCTGAAAAGTCTTCTCAATTTTTCAACGTAAAGATAAGGCTGGTCGCATACGTACGGCTTCCGTTAGGTTTCCGGAATTCAGATTCGGCGACTCGAATGCACGCATTTCATACAAAATTGTATAGCGCTAAACGTTCTTATATTTTCCTTAAATAATCCCGACCGTTTCAGAACGACGCCGCCGCGCCGGAACGTTCTGAATGAAGAAAAGAAAAAAACCGAATGGCGTCATCCCGAACGCAGCGCTTGCATACATTTTGTACGTACATACAAGTTACAACCCGCCACACACGCACGGAAATTTTCCGTATCTAAACTTAGCCTCATGCTGAATTTTGCTTCTTCATTTATTTATATAATATTGTATACACACAAATGCACAGAGGTGGGCTTAATGCTTATACATTTTCTGCCAGTCAACCTGTGGGTGATCCAGAGACAAACAGTAAAAGGTTCAATAATAAGAAATTGAGGACTAAACAATGATTTCAAAAGTAAGGATACGCCCATCTGAACATTTCACCTAAACATTCTTCATACAAGCAAAAAGTAGCGCCATCTGTGACATATGTCATAACTCATACGAACTACTGAGTACCGCGTTCGACGACGTAACCTTGTACGTGCGATAGGTATATGATTTTTTTATCGGAAATAGTCAGTTGGATACCGATAGATAAATGCATGTTTAATTTTTTTTTTTTACTTAGAATTTAGAATGATCAGTGATCAGTTCATTATAACAATTACTAAATTAATTAAATACAATTACAGAAGGAGAAGTTAATTCGATTTAATATAGTTAGCCTTAGTTTTCAGAATATGAAAAAACTTTAAAATGGACGAAAAATTACGGCGATATTAGCTCTTCGTTCTCACAAAACTGTAATTATTAATGAAATTTAAGTAGATAGGATTCTGAATATGGAGAAAAATCAAACAATATTTATTTATTATTTATTCAGTAGTACACTTACATCTTATACATCTTTATGTTGGCGCAAACATAAACTCATTAGAGTTTTACCGTGCACCAAAATCATCGACCATACAATTTAGATAACTAAAACCAACTTATAATCATAGTTAAAATGAAACAACAACTAAAATAAAAATGAGGGTATTAAGTGAAACATTTATCTAATACTAACAAACGAGCGAACATCGGTGACCGAACCGACCGTCTTTAAAACAAAAAGTGGTGGAGGAATGTGATTTCGATTGATACAGGTTGTTCCTAAAAGTATGTTTTTAGTAATAGTTAATTTTCCTATATTTTGGTTTGTTAAGATATTGTTAAGTATTATGCTTCTTTTTTTTTTACTATCTAACTTTTTGTATTCAGTTATAACATTTATTTTCATTCAATTATTATATGATATATTAATATTTTGTAAGAAATGTTGCTTTAGTTTGTACTTTATGTTTTTATAAGTTATTTTGTCCCTCAATGACATCGGTAGTTGATTAATTAGGTAAGGTATTATATACTGTAACGACCTCTTACCGTGTAAATTACTATATTTTGGAAGTAACAACTTAGCATTGATGACACTACGAGTATTAATTTCATTGTTATTTATGATTTTTGTTTTCCTAAGATTATCATTAAAAAATTCTTCTTTTAATAATGTAAATTTAGTTTTTTCATGGATAGGTATTATTTTACAGAATTCAAATAATTTACGGTAGTCATTTTTGTACTGCTTTTTAATGTTATGCGGGACAATTGCTTTTAATATACGTAGCTGAAGTGCGTAAATTTGATCAAGGTGAGTCTTAAATGTCCTATCATAGCTAGACATCGTTAGCTGGCATCGTTGGCTAGGATATCGTTGATTCGGCCAGAGCTTTGTAAAGCATCAACAGTGTTTGATATGGAATTTTGCATTTTATAATGGAGAATTTAGCTAATATACATCTCAATTTATCACACACTCCGTTAATGTGCTCCTTCCAATTAAGTCGGCTATCAATGGTAAGTCCTAGGTATGTATGGCTATCAACTAGATCTATGGAGTCACAGCTGCAAGGCTTGGCTACTTTATTGGGGCAGTTGTCATGCAAACATTCATGGCAGTGAGCTGTCAGTTTAGGCAAGGAAAGGCTTCTATTTTGACTGGAACTGATGCACATTAATTTGGTCTTATTAGCATTTAAAACCAAACCAGCGTCATGGGACCATTTAGTTAGCAAATCAAAGTCCTCTTGCAATTTCTTTTGGGCATCGCTAACACTCTGTCCAGCGGCCACAAGGCAGGTGTCGTCAGCGAATTGATAAATTTCACACATTTTTATCACATTAACAAGGCTATTGACATAAGTGAGGTAGTGCAGTGGCCCAAGCACCGAGCCTCGCGCCGTTCCTTCCGTTACGATGACCGGTTCACTAGTTGCGTCACTAACTTTGACCATGTATTTTCTGTCATCTAGATAGTTTCCACACCAATCAAGTAGCTTGCCTCTAATTCCGCTGTCTTGAAGACACTCTAGTAGCCGGTCATGTCTGAGCGTATCAAATGCCTTGCTGTAGTCTATAAATACTACTAGCACGTGCTTTTTTTCACCTAAATGTTTATGAATACGTTGATAGCAGCTGTGTGGTATTCTTTTTTGGTTGAAAGCCATATTGTTTGTCTGTTAGTATATTGTTTTTTTCATAGAATTCGTGTATTTGTTTACAAATGTATTTTTCTATAATTTTATCAATAGTAGGCAATATAGTAATAAATAAAAATAAATAAAATAAAATAAAATACCTTTATTTCAGACCTGGGGTCCATAAGTTGTTAGTGGTTAGTAACAGATTGTGCTTAAATGCTATGTTAGTGTTATTAGTACCTATTTAATTTAACTTAATTATAATCCTATAACTACCTTTACCCAGTGGCTTTGGATAGGGCAGTCCGCTCTGCCAGCAATCATTTTCAGGATGCCGTTACGAGTGTTACGCAAACGTTGCAGTAAGGAAGCCGCTTTTTTACGCATGATGGCGTGAAAGCCATCCGTGCGAGCTGCAGCAAACATTCCCGACGCACTGCAACGCCGCGGCAACTGCAACAGCATCCTGAAAGCGTTGTTGTATTGTACGCGCAGGACGTTGTAGGCTCGGCTCGTATATGACACCCACAGGCCGCTCGAGTAGAATGACTGACAGAACGCCTTAAATAAGCTCACTTTGACGTCTGCCGTGCAGCGAGCGAACCTACGGGCAAGCATATTGCTCCTCACCGCCAACGCCCTGCGCTCGCGCTCAATATCGCCATCATCACGTAGGTCACTGGTGACAACATGACCTAGATACTTAAAACTATTTACTACATTAAGTACTACGCCGTTGAGATATACTGGAGGTACACGACGGGGCTGTTGTTTAGGTGCCGCAAACACTAAGACCTCACTCTTTTTTGAGTTGTATTTAAGGCCGTGCACCTCCACATACGTCTCGCAGATCGTGAGTAGCTTCCTCAATCCGCTCATCGATGGACTAAGCAACACCATGTCGTCCGCGTAACTTATGTTATTGACACATGTACTGTCTATATGACAGCCGACATGTGTGCTGCTCAGCCGCTCGATAAGCTGACCGATATAAAGATTAAATAACAGGGGCGAGCTTAACCCCCCCTGCCTCACACCACATTCCATTCGATACTCATCCGACAGAGTACCGACCCACCTCACCCGATTAGTCTGGTGAGCATACCAGTATTTGAGGAGGGCTGTGTATTCCGCCGGTACACCCGAGCCCCTCAACTTGTACCATAACATATCATAAGATACAAGATCGAAAGCTTTCGACAAATCGAGGAAACACGCGTACACCGGCGTCCTCCTCGCGGTGTAGTACTTGACGGTGTGCTTCAGGCTGAGGATGGCACTCTCTGTGGACACTCCCGCCTTGAACCCGAACTGGGCGTCATGTACTTTAATGTATTCTGAGAGGCAGCCTTTCATCAGACCGTCAAGCACCTTGGCCATGGTGGTGGCTAGCGAGATGGGTCGATAGTTGTTCATGTCTGATGTGTCACCAGTTTTATTCTTAACTATGGGGACTACTATCGTCCGCATAAGCGGTTCTGGCAAATAAGAGTGACCTAGACACAAAGTGAAAAATAGGGACAATACTCTAGGCAGATGGATTCCCGCATGTTTATAATGTTCGATGCTGAGACCATCGTGACCCGGCGACTTCCCACGTTGCATTCCTGAAATAATTGCAGCCACACTCTTAGCTGGAACTTTTGCATTCCGCTCTGTCACAATGCTCTCAGCACCGTTCACGCCACTAGACGCCGCGCCTAAGAGTGACCGCACCGAAAAGTGGTCCCTAAAAGCGTCAGCAATATTTTTGTGGTCAGTAATACCACCGACGCTCACCGGGAGACTCGGCCTCACATTCATTTTATTTGTGTTTTTCCAAAAATGCTTAAAGTCTTTTTTCGCATGGTTCACAGCAAGGAGATCCATCTTTAGCTGATCCTGCCTGTTCTGACACCACTTGAGTTTGGCCTTAAAATGTCTCCTTGCCTCCGCCATATCATGAAAAACACGACCACTGATCGGACGACCGGCCATTGTCCACACCTGAAATTTCAACCGCGCCTCGCGGTGAGCGTCTGCTACATGTTTGTTCCACCCCGTGACATAGCCACCCTTCCTCCGACACTTTGTCTTATAGGTCTGTTCAGCAGCCTGTACCAGTACATTTACAATATCAAAATACATTTCATCAAGAGCTGAACAATGTTCTCTGTGATCACAGAACTTATCACAACAATCACTCAGCTCCTGAGGAATATCCATAAGTCTCAGCTTAGAGTGACAGAGTTCGTGATACTCACTAATCTGCTCCGACGACCTTTCACCCCACACAACACGATTAACACGATTATCATTAGGTATGTTATCTACTACTTTACAATTTATTTTATTCAAGTCACATTCGATCACAATCGGGAAATGGTCGGACCAATACAAGTCATACATTACAGTCACACTAACGACTGTTTGCTGCGCAGACTCAGTGACGATGCAGTGGTCCAACCATCTATTACAGCCATGCGACTCACTTGTGAAAGTGTAGGTATTACTGTCACACATATTCATATCCACACAGACCCAACTTTGATCTGAACAAAAATTTATCATTTCGTTATAGAACAACTCATTCGGATGTGCAATAATAATATGCAATAGTAATAGGTGCAATAGTAATAGGTCTATAGTTGTTGTAATTCAGCCTGCTTCCTTTTTTGTGAATCGGTCTGACAATCCCTGTTTTAAGTGGAGATGGATACTTGCATGTTTGTATGCATATATTAATTAAGCTAGAAATCACTGAGGTCATTGTCGTACACAGCAATTTGATGTCTAAGGCTCTAATTCCATCTATTCCTGGGGCTTTATTATTATTCAAAGACGTAATGATTTTTTTAACTGAGCTAGGTTCCGCAGGCTTTATACGCATAGTAACGTTAGCTGGAGTTGTGTATTCTGTTTTATTTAAAAGTGGTTTTGAGCATTTCGGAATAATTAGCTTCACGCTTTTATCAAAAGTACGTGCAAAATTATTAGCAATATATTTAGAAGTTAAATTAGATTTACGAGTATTAAATGAATTTTGAATAGCATCATCAATGGAAGTTTTTATTCTACCTGTTATACGATTAAGAATTTACCATAGCTGTCTAATATTGTTCTTATTTGATAAAATTTCAGACTTTAAGTTATTGTTTTTAGTTTTATGTATTAGAGTATTTGCATAATTTCTTGATTTATTATATTTTTGTTTTAAGACTAGGTTATTAGAGTCTTTTATCCATTTCATGAATAATTTATCCCTATGTTCACAGGCGTAAGTTATTTTGTTATTCATCCATCCATTTTTACCACGTGATGCCCTACCTTTGACTTTGGTTTTATATTCAGATTTTTTATAACATTCCTTTAACTGGGTATGTATAAAGTTATATAGAATTATAGGGCATTTTATATCCTGTGATTTTTCCCACTGAATCTCATCTAAACATTTAACGAGTTGATGGTTATTAATGCAGGTCTTGTGTTTAGTTTTATAGTAGATAAGTATGCGTGAGGCCAGTACCTCAATCTCAAATCGCGGTATAGCCGATTCTTTTAGCCTTCGTAGACCAGCTTTTGAAATATTAACATCTCTCACACAAAAATGAGCTGAGCATATTCGTGTATTTTTGTAAGGCTTGAAGTAAGGCTCTTTTCTTTGTTTACGAATAATGCGACTCCAAATCTCTTTCCGTGTTGAATCATTTGGAAATCTGCAATTTAAAAAGTATTTGAACCGTATTTCGTCATCGCATATTTGTATAAACATTGTTTAAGTCTCCTCCTATGCATTTTAGCCAGAAGCTTGATGACAGCAGCAGCTCCGCTCAGTTTGCGTGAAGAAAAGAAAACAGCAATTCAAAATATTAGGTCTTTACCTATGAAATTGCCGTTCTGCAGTACTGGCCATTTCAAATCAAAATAATTTTTGTTTGGCTAAGAATTCTAATTTGAAATTAATTTTTTTTCAAAAACATGGATTTTTTTTTCCAAAAGTAGTCATTTGTTTATTGATTAGTGTTACATTTTCATCGCATTTCAATCTTTTTCGTCATCATGGATACGTTAAAAATTCGAGTAATTATGGAATATGAGTACCTTCGTGGCAGCAACGCGGCACAAGCGGCACGCAACATCAACGACGTTTACGGAGCTAACACTACAAACCAACGCACCACTTGTTATTGGTTTGCTCGCTTCCGTTCTGGAAATTTCGACCTGAAAAATGAACCTCGCGGTCGTCCGAAGACTTTGGTCGACAATGACGAATTAAAGGCGATTGTGGAAGCTGATGATACACAATCTACGGCTGAATTAGCAGCAGCTTTTGATGTTAGCGTCAAAACAATATTGGTCCATTTGCGTCAAATTGGCAAGGTAAAAAAGCTTGACAAATGGGTGCCCCACGAACTCAATGATCGCCAGCGCGAAGTATGCGTCGAGACGTGCCTTGCACTGCTCAACAGACACACAAATGAAGGAATTTTGAACCGCATTGTTACCTGCGATGAAAAATGGATTCTGTTTGATAACCGCAAGCGCTCAGCAAGTTGGTTGGATCCTGGTTCAGCACCTAAACAATGCCCTAAACGAAAACTTACCCCTAGAAAAGTGATGGTCACTGTTTGGTGGTCTAGCGCCGGTGTGATTCATCACAGCTTCTTACCAAACGGGGTGAGCATTACTTCAGATGTGTACTGTGAAGAACTGAACACAATGATGGAGAAGATGGCACATCTCCAACCAGCATTGGTCAATCGCTCGTCTCCGCTGCTCCTGCACGACAACGCGCGACCTCATACTGCACAGCAGACGGTCTCCAAGTTGCAAGAACTGGGGTTGGAAGCTCTCCGTCATCCGCCCTACTCACCAGACCTTGCGCCTACAGACTACTACTTTTTCCAGAATTTGGATAACTTCTTGGCGGGAAAAAAATTCAATATCCGAGAGGCAGTACAAAATGCCTTTGAAGAATTTGTTGCCTCCCGTCCAGCTGATTTCTTTAAGTAGGGCATCAATAAACTGCCACTGCGTTGGCAAAGATGCATTGATTGCATGGGTGATTACTTCGATTAATACAAATAAAAAATGCATGAAAAAAATTCGTTTCAATTTTTTCATACAAAACGGCAATTTCATAGGTAAAGACCTATTATTTCATGAATCCGATTCTCAGTTTCTATTATATTATAATTTCTAAACTTTTTCTTGTTTTTTTCTCTTTTTATTTCATCCTTTTATTGAATATAGGTACATAAGTATTATATCAGGTACCAAAATTCAAAATTACTTACAATATGTTCGTATGACAAAAATAAAACACAAATAAAAATGACGTCCGTACAAGGTACATAAAACATACACAACACACAACAACAACAACAAGGTACATTAAATACGTGCGCGATGACGGCAGCGCGCGCATGGCCGCCATTGTGGATTTCGGTAGTAAAATTATCACTTTAAAAATGTGATTATCTAATAATTTAATTGCAACAAAAGTAATATAAGGTTACCTACCGATGATACGATATCCCATGTTCCTTTTTAATCATTGTGTCATAATTTTTGCAGCCTTTTACAACGCAACTTGGCATTTTTTTGACGGAATGACTTTTGCGAGCACGGACCGCTGTCGACTGAGTCACGTTGGCCCTAAACATTCATTTTAGGGCCAGCGAACTGGTGCCATTTGGTCGCGCGGTTGGCCCGGTCCTTAATAAATAAGTCAATGGGACTAAATATTTATTTAAATAGAAAGAAACTTATTAAAACTATAGATAGGTTTATTATATACACCTAATTATTTTCTCTCGTAAGTCGTTATGAAGCTCATCAAAGGATTTCATTGACATCCTGTAAAGAAGAATAGGTAGGTACTTCTGGGTGTACTCATAATTTTACTCTTTTCAGATAGAATTGACTCTCGTTTATTCTCTGAGTACCTACCCAATAGCAACGTTTCCTCTTCTTCTTGTCCTAACGCCAGTAAAAGTGCAATATCAATCGTCGCCCATGATAAACGTGCTTTCACGAACGCGTTACTCCTACAGTTTAAATTCCTAAAACTAAAAACCGAACGTCTGCGCTAGTCTCTAAAGCTGGCCGCATACGTACGGTTGCCTGATCAGGGAATCATTGATATAAAAAGTAAAGATACGTTCGTCCGAAAATTTGCCCGATGCGTTCGCCATACAGTAACACTAACGCCATCTATTAGAACTACTCATAACTGTTAACTGCGATGTCGATCGGCGTAGGCTGTTCGTAGACGTAACCTTGTAAGAGCGGCGCAGTATTTTTCGAGGTCTACAGAAACTAAGAAAACTTTTATTTTCCAAAAATTATATTTATTGCAGTTTATTTGTTTAGATAATAAAATTTACATTGGCCTTCAAATAAAACATTGTTTTTTGCCTTTTTGTTATTCTTGACATATTTTCCATTTTGGATTCGTAGTGTTTTCTGATATTGGTATAATGCTTCAATTATTGACTTAATTAAATGTAATCTATGATTAAGTGTCACAGGTTGTTCCATTGAGTGAGAGTTTGTTTAAAATTAAATCTTATTGTAATATAATTAAATCTATAATTCATCGGCTACAACACACGCCGCTGCAAACTTATGTCACACAGCGGTACGGTGTTGCGGGCGTGGCCTCGCGTCGTCTAAGAAAATTTACTTGTAAGTCGACGTTCGCACGGACGTAAAAATATCGCAGCGATTTTTATTCGCGCACTGGATTTTCAACGCTCTGCTTAGGCGCCGAGAGTGCAAAATCCAACAGTGTGTTTTTTCGACTCGCTAGAATGTAATCTGTTATTGTTAAGATGGATTCTCAACGCTCGGCTCAACAACGAGAGTTGAAAATCCAGTGCGCGATAAAATCCCGCCGCGATTTTATTACGCCCGTGGGAACGGGGGCTAACAGGAAAGAAAATGGGCTAATTTTTCAATCGTCAGATAACTTTTATATAAGGAATAAATATGGCGGTTTGACAGCTTTTGTATAGAAAATATGGCGGTTTGACAGCTTTTGTATAGAAAATATGTCAAACTGTCATATTTATTCTTCGGATAAAAGTTATCTGACTATTGAAAAATCAGCCCTTATTGACATATTTTTGACTTATCGGTGTGATATGAAAAGTTATTATTTTTTTCTTTGTTTTTTGTCGTAGTTCACGCAACCCTTCACGACACAATTTGGCATTTTTAACGCTTTTACTTGTATGTATGTTTTTAAGTAACGGAATCTTTGAACTCGATTTTTACGCATTTTAAAAGGTCAGATTAATTCGAAATTTTTCACACTTATCAGTAGGTATACAATAAATATCACAACACAATAATTTAAAAATTTTGTCCAATTATCCTGATCAGGATCATCAGGATTAACGATTTCCTTCCGGAGAGGGAGCCCGAGAAACGGCTACCTACCATATCCATGATTCGGTTTCCAATATCAATCAATCAATCTACCTAGCCTTTTCCCAACTATGTTGGGGTCGGCTTTCAGTCTAACTGGATGCAGCTGAATACCATTATTTTACATGCAGCGACTGCCTATCTGACCTCCACAACCCTTTAACTGGGTAATACGATACCCCTTGGTAAGACTGGTTGTCAGACTTTCGGGCTTCTGACGACCCGGTTTCGGTTTCGGTTTCCAATAGAAATATAAATTATAGAATAAATTTTGTTTGGGAAATTCGACAGTAAAAATTTAAAAATAAATTAGTAAGTAGTTTAAAAACTATAAAACACAGGTGCGGAAGGCAAAAATGTCAAATTTTTGCCTTTAAAATTTACGACCGCACCCGAAGATAGCCGATCGCGGTCTAGTTCACTTCGGTTTACGGAAGACCGTTCTCAGACTACGTTCGTGGCGTCACGTGACCGTCCACTCAGTCCTTACGCAGTAATACAACGTGTCGTTTTGCATCCTCGTCAAATTTCAGGATGTGGTACAGAACATCAAACCGAATAACTTTCTCCATGGGACCAACATCATTGCGAAAAAATTTTCCTGTCCCATAGAAAACTTTAATACCTACTCGACGAAAATGTATGGGACGGCTGATTAATTTTTCGCGATTACGATGTTGGTGCCATGCAAAAAGTTATTCAGTTTGATGGTCTACCTCAATACCACACCCTTAAATTTGACGAGGATCCAAAACGACACGTTGTTTATGTCAATGTCAGGAATTCAGATTCGGAAACGACGCATTTCATACAAAATTGCCTATATGGCGCAAATGTTCTTATATTTTCCGAACGGAATTCAGTGCATTCGGGTCTCCGAATCTGAATTCCTAATAAGGAAACCGAATCAGGCAACCGTACGTATGCGGCCAGCCCTATAGGCATGCTTTATGTTAGGAAAATTATGTAAACAACCAGCTACGCCCACTCCAAATATTTCCTTCAGTCCATGTTTTTGTTTATGGATCAGAGGGCCAATTCTCGTAATTAAAAACGTTCAAATTCCAAGTCGCAATGTCAGCCAGCGACAATCAAATGTCAAAAATGTAGGCAAACTCTATACAATTTTGACAGATTGAGACTGAGATGAGATTGCGAACGTTGTTATAAAAATACGGGAATTGCCCCTCAGTTGTGGTCTAGGTCTAGTTGTCTATTTTCGTTTTAAAGTTGATAACGCCTGGCCTAAAAGCTCTTGACAATGTTACTTTTTTGTACGTACAGTCCTACCATCTTATCTATGAAAGAGGACGGCACCGTCGATGCCTCGACACAATCGAATGACATGCGTTGGCACAATGGAATGACATTTCAACATGACGGCCGTAGTTCCAATTTTCGCCATTTCACAGATAAGTTGGTAGGAGTGTACCTACCTAGACATAATGTATTGCTATTTAATCTATTTTATCTTCTTGAAAGAAAGATAGCTTATGACAGGTTCCATGATATTAGCCATAGATAATTACACTAGATATTAGTGTTTTAGGTATTTATGTGTTGCAAGTGAGAAGACGAATAACGATCTGTCTGGTTTATTAAAAAGCGCTGCTTATATACAGTACCAGTCAATATGAATATAAATAAATAGGGTACATTAATAAATTTATTACAATCACAATTCGGTAATGTCGGTAGTACGTGCCGCGCTCCCGTCGTACAACTAGCGCGATGATACAGCCGGGCGTTCGCCTCCTTGTCCTTCGGCTACTCAGTACACGCTGGCCCACGATGGCGCGCGGCCGTATGATCTCTTCTAATTTGTATGTTGTACGTAAGTATGAGCTGCTACATCATTCCCCCGCTAGTGAAACGTACACAGGGCTTCGACGTCCTTCGTGATTTGGTAACGTATGCGTACGTAGGTATCTGTGACTGGTGTTTCTGACTCAGTGTTCATACGGAAAGCAGGCTTTAGTCTGTCTATAGTGATGTTGGCGCGTCTATTGCATAACTGGATAGTGTAATACTTGTCATTACGACTGATCACCTCGTATGGGCCATTGTAGGTAGGCGTCAGAGGCTTTCTTGATGCGTCATTGCGTAGGTAAACATGCGAACATTTATGTAGGTCGTCGTGAATAAATGTCGCTCGGGATTGGTTTGATTTTCGTTGCGCCTGGGCCTTCTTTAACACCCCATTCAACTTATTCATGAAGTTTGAAATTGTGTCGCGATGTTTTGTAGATTCTTCATAGAATTCTCCGGGTAATCGCAATGTTTGGCCATATAATAGTTCAGCAGTACTTGCACCAACATCTTCTTTTATCGAGGCGCGCAGTCCCAGCAACACTGTAGGTAGCTCATGCGACCATGTTGTAGTTTTGAGTCTCGCGGTGAGTGACGTCTTAAGTGAGCGATGCCATCGTTCTATCACGCCGTTACACTGCGGGTGGTAGGCAGTGGTGCGGGTACGATGGATTCCCCGCTCCCGTCGTACAACTAGCGCGATGATACAGCCGGGCGTTGCGGGGGAATGATGTAGCCGCTATTTCGGCTGACGCCGCTGTCGCCGGCGCTTTTGACGTGGAAGGTTGACACTGGCAAGAACACACGGCGCTCACCTCTTTTAACTGTTCTTGCATCCTGTCTGCCATAGCAGCCAACGAGTCCAGCTTGGATTCTTCACTCACTGCCAACACTGTGCGGGTAGAAGCAGGTAGGTGTCCTTGCCACAACATTTTCAGGGTGTCGTCTGGCATCTTATTCCCAGCTCTAGGTTCCTCATTCGGCGAAGCAACTGCGATGGACGTTGATCGCCGAGTTCCATATCATTCAGCAGTTTCTGTAGCTGAATACCCTCGCTGTCCTCATAAACCTCCAGCAGTCTTCTTTTCACAGCGTCGTATCGGCCGGAGTTGGGCGGTGACAAGATGATATCGCTGATTTGGTCGATGTCCTTGATCTCCAGCTGAGCCACAACGAGCGCGAACTTGCCCTCATCGCCGAGCTTCTGGTTGAATATAATGACCTCAAATTGGGCGAACCACAGCTTTGGTCTGTCGCACCAGAATTTAGGTATGCGTGACTGGACGCTAATTGATTCGACGTCTTGAGGCGGAGTAGTATTTCCTTCTGACATTTTGAACGCGGGGTCACCACTTTAGGTATTTATGTGTTGCAAGTGAGAAGACGAATAACGATCTGTCTGGTTTATTAAAAAGCGCTGCTTATATACAGTACCAGTCAATATGAATATAAATAAATAGGGTACATTAATAAATTTATTACAATCACAATTCGGTAATGTCGGTAGTACGTGCCGCGCTCCCGTCGTACAACTAGCGCGATGATACAGCCGGGCGTTCGCCTCCTTGTCCTTCGGCTACTCAGTACACGCTGGCCCACGATGGCGCGCGGCCGTATGATCTCTTCTAATTTGTATGTTGTACGTAAGTATGAGCTGCTACAGTGTTTTAGGACAAGAGACCAAGAGACTGATATCTATCAGTCTCGGTGGAATGTTGTTGTTCAAATTAGGTACACTACTCTCTGCTCTTCTCATTTACAATTTTTATTAAGAATGTAGATATACGTGAGAGCAGTGGTGGCCCAGTGGTAACGGCCCCGACTTACGAGTTGTAGGTTGTGAGTTCGAACCCAAGCAGGCGCTTTACTTTGTGTAAATATTTTCACCACCACTACTCTCAAAAAGGTGAAGGAAAACATCGTGAGGAAACGCCGGTTTCCTAGAACCTAGAACCAAAAATTCGAAGACATGTGACATCTACCAACCCGCACTGGGCCCGCGTGGTGGATCACGGCCCACTCTCTCTCGAACAGAAGAGACCTGAGTCCCTGCAGTGGGAACATTAGGTATAGGCTGATTATGTATGTTATGTTATGTAGATATACTACTGATAATGTGATGAAGTTGTCATTACAACTTAGTCATGCAGGTCCATCGCGGACATTTGCGGTGAACCACTTTTCGACCTTATTGATAAGGTAATAAGGTTCAAAAGTGGTTCACCGCAAATGTCCGTGATGGTACTATGTGTATCGATATTCTTTTCACTAGACGCAGTAGTAAGCGATCGACTACTTGGATCACAATTCGTAGGTACTTTGCCTTTTCCATTTTAAATTATGTTGAGACTGCTTGTAGAACTGGTTCCGATTCCTTTTATTAGTTTTAACTTTTGATTGATAATTCAGGCCATAGTGTGTCTGTGCTACGTATCCGCATTTTTAGGCCGTTATTACCAAGCTACAACTGTTATCTTTGAGTAAAGTAGGAAGATGGGAATTATAAATAAAATAAAAACTCCATTTTCAACTATATTTTATTATAAAATCACAAAGAATAAATCTAGAATTCAATAGGGTAGTCACTTAGATATTAATATTGTTGTATATATTTATAATTCATATAACTGTTTTACATAATGTAGTTTAGTGAGCGTCCGGCCTCTCAGACGGACCGTACGCGTTTCATAAAATTAATTTTCACAAAACAATCATCAAAATATGTTTTATCTTGCTCGTTAAAGCTTGCCATTATGATTTTAAACGTGTATTTATTAGAGATAAAACATTAGTTAAGTTGAAAGGAAAAATATTATTATATCCCTGTTATTTTTCCCAACGATTGGTCTTTGGCATATTGAATTAAGACTAATTAATATTGACATGTTCGAATTGTTTCAGCAAGTCTTACTACGATAGTGAACAAAACTAGATGTGCTTCTCAAGAAACTGATGAGAGAAACGTTACTCGAACGATTGTTTACATCTATTTAACTATTTTAACTTTACACACAACCCTTTAATTTGCACACCTTTATTTAATTCTTTTAATGAAACAACTAAACATTATTAAATCAAGAGGAAACCAAGGGAGTTAGCAACAGTAACACTTCCTAAGAAGGGTTCTCGATAAGGTAGGTAGGTAGGTATATAATTAACTAGAGCGACTACTGAAATTAAGATAGGATATTTAACTAGTAAATCTTAAAGTAATGATTATGTTAATCTTTACTATAGATCCTATTAATTTAATTTGTAATTATTAACATAGTCGTGTATAATATTTACATCCTCAGATTAATTTAACATGAGTGTAGCTGCCACTTACCCGCACGTAATGCTTTCGAAACAATCAATTTAAATACATTCAATACAATGCCACTGGTTGGTAGTTCTCTCCTGATGATGCTCGGGTCTCGTTTATAAAATGGCAGGCACACAATAATTTCGCTAATAACGTTTCATTACGGAATGGTTCAGTTCTTTTCACACAGTAGGAATAAGGGACGTAGCACGGACACAAAATAACCGCCTCGGGCGATCAAATGCCACGGGCAGCGCTATAATTTTAATTCACATTATACCCTGTGCGAAATACAATATTCCACTTGATAATATTATATAAAACATAATTATCATTGGCAATATTTTAAGTCCCTTACTCCCTTTACAATTCAACTAAGCAACGTGTTTTTATTTCGCCTAAATATTTTTTTTCTCAAGTCAGAAGACTCGGTTGAAAAAAGGTAGAGAATTTTTATTCACAAGTTTTATAAATATATCGAAGCGTAATAGATATACTTTAAAATGTAGTCGAGTGTAGATTTCGCCAGGATAGTAATAATTAAGTTCTATAAGTACGAGTATGTCTAGAATACCAATTGTGTACTAATGTACATCATCTCATTATATTGATCCCCTTTAACATTTATAAGTTTTATTTACAATTAGTTTCTTGAAACTTCTTCAGGTGGTCTGAAATAAAGGGATGAAATTATAACCACAGACATTCATGAACAACAAACTGAAAGAAGGCAGTGAGTGAGTGAACTAAACGTTGTCTTGTCGTTACTCCGCCCCGCTGTCGTTTCGTAGACAATTGGTATGGAAATTGAAATAAAAAAGGGATGTAGGTAGAAAGGGAAAGGATTGAAAATAAAGAACAAAAAGTATCAATGATAATAATAGTTTAATTATGAAATTAAAAATAAAGAGTGAAATTAACCACACAAAAGGCTTAAAATTAAAATAAGAAGACTGCGACGACACGTGAACGTTACATGAACCATCGAGCGGTCGCCGCTGACGTGGAAGGAAGTCAGACAACATCTAAGCAGAATATCGAGGAGCATGACAGAGTATAATATATGCGCCTTAGCCAAAGTTCTATTTATTGATATGTTGGCCTTTATTCATATCATTACGAAATACTAAATACAGCTAATATATGTATGTAGTAGAGATAAATATTATAAAGCGCAATAAAATATAAGCATATTCAGTATGATATGCGGAGATATGTATGGAACGCAATGCAAGAGATACATACGAAGTACACGATAACGCAGAGTATAGCATGTCGTGAAGACCGCGCCGACTCAACAGTCGCATCGGCATGGCGCGGATGGATATCAATTAACACATTCGAAAACAACTTTCACATCATTTTTCAACGCATAACTTTAACTAACAAATTGAAACAATGTTCACTTACAATGAATAAAATTGCATATATTGCGCTTAATAAAACTCTCAAATATAATTTAACTGTAACATTTTCATCAACTTTTCAATAAATGTTAAGATTACTTCAATTACCTTTTACCTAAAATAATCTGTATTGACTTTAAATTTGGCATCTCATCCTAAACACTGATCTATTTATTTATTTTTTAATAATATTACCATTAAAATCTAGATATTTAAAATACTTCTCTAAACACATAAATTCCTATAATTATCTATTAGTCAATACCAATGTTATTGAGAAAATTTTAGGCCTGAAAACGCTACACACACAGTAAATAAGTAGTAATCGACCATGTCTACGAACGTATTGAGCACAAGCGACTGAGTAACTGTTCCACACGCGAGCTGCGCGTGCGCCTGCAGCTGACCATTGCCGGAAGGTAACCGCGGCATGTGTGTAGCGTTCTACGCTGAGTACACTAGATATGTAATCTCCTCTTTGTGATTCTTGTTTCATTTAAATACATAATAATAATATAATTATTATTAAATTACAAATGCGATTACCGCCGCTCTCACGTCACTCGACCACCACTCCTCACCATTTCAAAACACAGGCACAGAATCCTGCGCCGTATAGAAAAACATTTTCAAAAACGTGCAAAATATCACCACACCCTGGTCACCTAACATTATCTAAACCAAATAACTACTGTTACGTTCTTATTATAGGTAGGTACTGATTAATACAATTGTATGATTAAATTTTTCTATTAAACCTTACATCGTAATGACAATCTAATATTTTTTTCAGTTTAATCATCTTACTAAGCTCTATCTTTATTTCTTATGTATGTTACGTGATATATATATTATACATTTCATAATAGTGTAAATATGTGATTTTTATAACTTCACAAATGTTTTCTAAAATAAAAGTTTATTTTTTAAAAAAAATTTTGCGACTATTTTTCGACAATGGGATATGTTCAAATTAATGGGATAGTTAAGACTGCCTGATGTGGTATACGCGCATACACTTCTCGGGCTACTGCCCACGTGACTACTTACTGTAGGTAGGTACTGTAGGGTGTGTCACACTTGTGATTCAATCTATGTACACCTCGTACCGTAACGTTTTATTTATCCTACAATATACATTCCCTTTTTCTATCCTAATTGAATACCGACCGTGGCATCGTCGAGATATGTAATGCATTGATTGATAAGTGACTTACAATATTAATTAACACGCCAGCCGGCTGGCGCCGCTGTCCCGGCGCAGGCGGCAGTTTCCTCTAACTCGTCATATTCAGGTATCTGTTTCACGCATGCTTTGCCTAATCACATAATCTGGACGTGTAACTGAACACTTAAACTGGTCCTAACGGTAGCGGCTCTCGCGGGCTTCCCTCTACCAACAAATTCGTCACCATATACAATCTTTATACAAAAGCTTTCCTACCAGACTTTAAATATTTTGAGACGAATTCATAAGATTTTGATAACGTAATCACTTAATTCACAAACTTAATCTCTTTTGCATTGGACTAGACATATTTTTTTAATTAATTTAAGAAGGCAAAGATGTGTGAAATCCAATCGAGAGCTTAGCGAAGTCCGAAGTGTGAGAAGCTTAATACGTCGAAGTGGGAGTGTGTCTATATACAAAACGAAGCATCGAGAAGGACAGTTCTTTAACTAAAATACTGTTTCATGAAGTTATTGTGACCTAGTGTAAATACTGTTGATTAAATATGTCGTAGAGCAAAATCAGATCTGGCTAATACTTGATAGACCGTCGCCGCAACTCCACTGCAGTGTGGCATCCATAGCAATAGTGAAAATTATTCTAAAATATATGTTCGCGAAGGTTGGCCACACCGCTGCGCCTCCCACCGCTCACAAATAAATAATTATCTAAAATTAACCACTTAGTGAAACGTATGCACGAGCATTTATATATGTTGTAGCTACCATTAACATAAATTAACATCAAAATAAATGCATCATGTCACACTATTATGTGACTGAACATAACGTTTAAATAGTGATATACAACTAGATGCTTAGCGATAAGAGTTGTGATTACACTAACTAATCGTCAATAGCTATGAATGAAGTAAAGAACAGACAATATTCTCCTAACAACGAAACGAGAATGGAAGCAAGTACACCGGCCACCGGTGACGGAACACGGTTACATCTAAAATATATTATTAAAATTATGTCTATAACTAATATTGCACACACATACACATTTCTAAACATAACATTCCAGTAATAAAATAAGAAAAAAATGTGTATGCGTACAAAACTATATTTACTTACAAAGAAATGCAATAATAGTAAATTGTGCATATTAAAATAGACAATAAAATATATTTATAAAATACAATTTAATAGTAGTAACTGCAAATCAATTATGTGACCAAGAGATATTTCAACAATGTGCTAATAGTGTGATGAATATAAAATTGTAAGGTGGTACATAATCTGGCTGCCGTACTGAGGACAAACAAGCGAGCAATGTTTGACATTGCGAGCCATCGGAACAAGCGCGAGTTGCCCAGTGCAGACGTAACTAGCGCAATCTAATTGCAAAACATACCAACCTGATAATTCATTATAACGAAACCATATATTGTAATCACCGGGAAATATTACGAGTCTATAAAAATAAAATAATTGATATACTTATTCAAAATATGGAATGAATATCACACAAAATATAATTCCTCTCTACGTTAATACGTCCGTTTAGAATCGTATCGAAAATACAGTAGTTATAAGAGCAGCGTTTGACTGTGATGATAGTCTTAGATTAGATGTACAGTAACAGTAAACGTACGTATTTATTAAGAAAATAGAATAGCATTTAATATCTAGTGATCCGTGTAAGCGTAATACAGATATATTTTAATTTCAGTCGAGGGAAATTCTCGATTTGTGTGAGAGGTACGATGTTGGTCAGTCGCGTCATGGAGGCTCGCGCCGTCGCGGAGTGTGTGGGGGGCCTAGCGTTGGGAGGATTTAAATGCCGTTTGTTGGGAGTGTTGTGTAGGCCGGTCGCAAACTGTGCGACGGTGACGCGACTGCCCCGCTTGTGTGATATTCCGGTTGCGCGGACTTAGATTGAAGACTTGGAGAAGGACACTCGAAGGTGGTTCGACTCGGACAGCTGGTAGTTATGCATCTTGATGAGTGCCGCCACCGCGTCGTCGATCGATGGGAGCTGCACCAACGCCATTTTGCGGTCCTTCCTGTAAGAGGGAAATTAAAATTTTATGAGAAAATAGGTGGAACACGGAAGGCTCGGTTCTATTGAAAATATATTTAAAAAATGCTTAGTTAAAATCTAAAAACTAATAAAACTTACGGGAAGAACTTGAAAGCCTTAATCGTGAATCCTCGCTTGGTAAAGGCTTCCTTGATATCATCTTCAGACACCGTAGCTCTGTAAATAAACAACAAATTGAAGCTATTTCTGACATTCCTTAAAAAAACCCTCGTATTTTTTTTTTCCTTTCACTAAGAAGAATTAAGTACAAGGAATTATAATCCGAAACTTACGGAATGTTGGACAGATGAAGAGTCGCACTTGGTGGGTAGATATTCTGGTAGTTTTTGCTGCCAGGCTTCTTGAATCTGTGCAGCGGGCTCTGAGAGTAATCCCTGAAATATACATAGAAAAAAAAATTGAATGCACGAAATCGCAACCGGCGAAGTTTGTAGCGCGTTCCGTGCTACGCCGCGTAGCAGTGCGCCTACGCACGTAGCAGCGAAAATGTTTCGCTACGAGATTTGGGCGTAGCGTAAACTCAGGATTGAAATTGCTACAACAAAGCAATTGACGTCTGAACAGGCCAAGTGTGAGGTTGCTAAAAATAGCTTTGATTTATATTTTGTAATAGTTAAAGGATTATGGTTAAATGTATGAAAATATGAATATTCTGTGATCACTAGTTCAATATTTATCTAAAGAAAACCTTTTTAGTGTAAGAAGGTGACGAAATACCCGTAGTAGACCAACGCTATAAGCGTCATAACTTTCTATTCTGAGAGCTTTCAGACTATTTGACAAATATAATAACGTATTGGGAATATCGGTTTCACAAAGTATTAATAATACAACTATCAGACACAAAATGGGATCACAAAGTCAAGCTGTGATTCAGACAGAGTGATGTAGGTTTAAAGGTCATGTCAATCACTTCTATAACGTGCCTACTGAAAACTACGGTAAATAGAAAATGTTTATATTTGGGAACCTAAATTGGTATAAGTCGACAGGTTACAAATAATCAAGGCCCCTGTCGTAATCGTAACCTTTTGTAATGGTTTTATTGATGATGTTGTCATCAAGATTTTAGTATTTAGCAAGTGCTGTGGCTCTTTATTTTTTTAAAAGTCTTTATGTTTCAGAGAAGAAGTGGAAGTCAATCAATCTGCCTAGCCTTTTCCCAACTATGTTGGGGTCGGCTTCCAGTCTAACCGGATGCAGCTGAATACCAGTATTTTACATGGAGCGACTGCCTACCTGACCTCCACAACCCAGTAACTGGGTAATATGATACCCCTTGGTAAGACTGGTTGTCAGACTTTCGGGCTTCTCACGACCCGTAACGATTGTCAAAGATACATGAATGACAGCCGCGACCAACGGCTTAACGTGCTTTCCGAGGCTCGGAGGAGTCTCGGTATGTAAAGAAGGTCACCCATCCACGGACCAACCCGGGCAAGCGTAGCTTAACCTGATGGATCGACCCTTGCGGCTGTTATTACTTAGCCACGAGCTCCTCCGTAGAAGTGGAAGTATGGAATGGAATCCAATTGTTATGAAACCTCTGAAACCACCAACAACTACCAACAAAGAATGTGGTAAGTTTACTGATGGTTACCAATTCTTGAGATTTTTTCTCTGTATGAGAAAGCCTAAGGCCCTTAGTAACACGTTTTTTCTACGGCGCGGTTTACACACCGTATCATAAAGAACCGTACCGTGTACAAAGGGCCTTAGTCAGAGTGAGGCAACACAATCATCCTGTAATGTTTCGACGATTGAAACACAGGCCTCCTCTATCATATACAATATTTTGATTTAAAAGAGTGTCCGTGGAGTTTCTTGCCCGTTCTTCTCCATAGGAGCCTACTACGCTTTAGAATGGACAACTAGCTTCATCTTTCGACCTGACTGACTTCTTGACAATACAAATGTCCCTGTAATTGAAATAAATGCTACTTAATACTAACTGTTTTGATTCTAGGTCCTTTATGGCATGTGATAAAAATATTAGACACGTATTATTTGCTTTATCATATTAATAAAAAAATACTTGGATAACACGCATTCAAGTTAGGGAGTGGGGGCTCGCTACGTCACTTCTACATATATGTTGTGCGTTAAGTTCTTCTACGTGTGTGATCTTCTTCTAGCTAGGCGTGACGTCATGCCATATTTTAACTCAATGTAATCTTTTGATTACGTAAAAAAAGAAAAAAATATGTGTCCAATATTTTTTAATAATATACATGACGGACACAGAAAAAAAATTTAGTCATCATCCCTATTACATGCTGATATGACGTACCTGGTGAGTCCAGCATCAGGCTGTCCCTCCTTGGGCAGCTGCACAGTCTGGTGCTTGCTGAGCATCACGCGCATCGCCTTGCCAAACACGCGCAGCTTGTCCATGTGGGTCATGGCTGTTTGTGAAATTACATGTTGATGATTATTTATTTATTTTGTTAGGGAAAACAAAAAATTGATCATTTTGTAAGTGAGTTTGACAAGTTAAAGATACAGTGAAGACACAATATTCTAAGTTACAGATAAAGTAAGAAAAGATCTTATAGTTCTCCGAAACTGTTGCTAGCACTGATAATTATGTTTCTAGAAACGGGGGATATTACACTATCAAAACATGATAGTGTAATTTCCCTCGTTTCTAGGATAATAGATCCTAATTATAATGTAATTAGGATCATATCTATTATCATATATGAAATATATATCATACTGATGCACACAAATGATTCATATGTTTATATATTGTCATAGATCTATGATCATAGAGACATGATAGTGTAATACATATCGCCCTAATAACTGTTGTATGTTTTGAGGGGACGATACCTCAGTTGCCTCATAACCTAGATTACTTTACAACTATTGGATAATCTGTCATTATACTGCGAACACTAAATCGCTAGACTGGCATGGTGGTCATTTGTTTTTTCCGCATTTTCATTGCATTGGATGGAACGGTTTATGGAAAGCAACATTAATAAAGAGTCAATTTAGAAGCTTTTTATAAAAGACAATATTAGGCTCTGTAGATCTAAAACCTCCTCATTTGTTGATGTCTAGTTATGATTTATAGTTTTCAGTTTTGAATGAAATATTTTTCAGTTCCTAATTACCTTAATAAGAGATTATCTAAGTCAAATCTTTATTGAACTAACTGAAGGGGAAAAAGCAAACTATCTCTTAAGAAAATGTTAATGAATAAGACTATAAGTATCAAGTAAACAACGACACTTCATGTTACAAGAAAAACAAACTACAGCAAAGAGGAGAACCATAAGTACACTCATAATCCTAAATAAATACATCCCTTTTAACGTGAAATCGACCTTGGGTAGGTGTAAGTACGGTTTGTAATGGAATACGTACCTAGATGGGCCTGGTGTGGTTCGGCCATCTGAATGAGGGCTGAATCTTTCTTGTTGTAGAGTATCTTCACCCGTTGCACATCGCCGTACACGCCTATACGCAAACAAAGGTCTTACAAACACGCTTTGAGATTATTTAGATGTACAAACTATGGATAAGTATCCTTATTTGTGTAGAGTGTGTTTTGTTTTATTATGTCATGAATTTTGTTTTTGTTTATACCTGATTTGGGTGAGAGAAACACAGTCTAACAATAGGACCAAAGCACTTTCTATATTGTCTAAAGTATACCTATAGCTAAGTTACTACATTTAACACGTTTCTTTAAAATACACAGCATGTTTTAGTACAACGGCTTGTAATATATAATGTCGTGAAACGGGACAGTCGGAAAATACAAGAAGAAACAACTCCAAGCTCTAAATTGGTCACGTTAAGCTTTCGATTAATGCTTTAGCGGTTAACAGCACCGGCCGTGTACTGGCGCGCTGTGTTAAGCAAATTACTGCAAACAATTATCCACTTCTACTCACTATTTAATTGGCAAAGAGTTCTTAAACTCTCATTTGCTCATAGTTAACGCACCTCTCATTTATAAAAAGCGCTCTCTTAACAGCGATTAGCATGTTTGTGGTGTCGCTGTCCGATTACCGATATTCAGGTAGGTATACTATAGGTACTAATACTAGGTAACTTAATAAAAAAATAAAATAAAGACTATGACATCATCGTCACATAGAGATGCGTATTTCGCTGTACCGTAACTAGTTTGAAACTGACAGCCCATAAAGAAAATAAAATAAAAAACTGAAAAAAAAGACAACACTGGGTAAACAGACGATCTAACTAACTTAGCTACGACTAGGGTGTCTGAAACACAAATTGTCATACGAGTTAATAAAGCGTTTAGAATTTAGGTTCGATAGTGTTATCAAGCAAAGCTTCGACAAGTGGTCGGATGCGGTTATCAGTACAGAAGTCGAGAATGTTAGCTGACAATTTGTCTTTCAGGCGACAGGGCTCAGGAGCAATATTAATGTTTTAATATAAAATACGGAATGTATGTGCACACGTACCGAAAAGGGTAAAGAGAGCGTCAGGCGTGACCATCTAAAACAATAGGAAAGAGAATAGAGACAGTATTATAAATAGTCGTAAAAGATATCTGACATCATATCTATAAATAAATTAGCAACTTATCTTTAAGGAGTTTAAGTAGAATATATAAATAGAACAACCTGTAACGCCCTTCGTGTGGTTAATGCATTAGTTTGTTGGAATCGAAAGTGAACCCACAGTTACAATGGTGTCTGGTAGGGGCGTTACTGGCTGTTGTGTTAGCGTAATGAATAAATTTGCCAATAAACATTAAACTACTAAGTCGAAACAATGTAGGAATTTTGTCTAAACTGTTTTAAGTACAATCGGGAGTAATTTTTGAATTGCAAGTTTTGAATTCTGTATTCTAGAATAGGGCGGTTAAGTGAAAGAGAGGTATAAATCCGCCTGCCAGTATTGAGGGCGTTATGTCGGGTACCAACCTCCTCGTTGAGGTTGGAGACGAGCAGCACGGTGGCCAGCGGCAGAGGCGGCGCGGCTAGCGCGCGCAGTGCGGGCGAGGCCGGCGTCAGCGTCAGCGCGCCGAACGCCGGCAGCCCCACGCCGCCCACACCCACTCCGTACGGCGACGCCAAGCCTGAGCCCAGGCCCAGGAACTGAGGAGCCAGCACACCGCCACCTAGGATGATACGACACGTGTTACGATGCTGTTTTGTTGATGAGTATGAGTAAAAAAATCAAAGGAAAAAAGTAAGAAAAATAAAGAAGTCCTGCCTAAAACTATTCAGGTAATAAACGTACCCTAACCTAAATAAAAAAGGGAACTACTTAAATACTTTTAAATGGAAAATGAAACTGATGTGAACAAAATTCATTTGTTCACAAATAATATATTAATACAATATCGTGTAATTTAGGAAGCTTCTACAATATAAACAAATCAGACAGAGAACATAATAATATAGCAAAAGCAGAATATTCGCAATGCCGGAATGATCCACTCATATTACAACTCTCTACGGTGCAATACGGATTTATGACGAGTTATTAGTCACCGCGGGAATATTTAGCATTGAAATATGAATAATAAACAAGAAAAGAGCTAACGTGGAATAGCAAATGTAATTTGGAAGCTTTATTGAAGATTTATTTCACACTGTAACTTCATACGTATATTGACGCAACAAAAAAACATACGCATTTACAGCCAAGAATACAAAATCACCGTAATTTGCAACATAAAGAAAAAAAGGCAAAGGCGCCTTTATACAAAAACATCAAAAACAGTGAAAATGAATAAAATATGGGGACCTATCAGGCTACACAGGGAACAAAACATATTTCTCAGGCATTCAGGATTAATGCTATTACTAGGGACATAGAAAATGTTCTGAGAGTTCTAACGTAATGAGCATACCTGAGCTTGAAGATTTAAAATGGAAAGACTTTTTGAGATAAGAAAACCAGTAAACTACCTAAGTAAAAAAAGGTGCAAGAGCGATCGAAGTCAAGTCCAATAGCCAAGTGTAAATGGGGCAGACGTAGATTACCGGGAGCGCGCTAAAAAACTTGGCGTTTTAGATGATTAATTGCTTGAACAAAAAAAGGTGGATTGGACCAATCATCTGCCCCATTGGGTGGATGGGTATCGTTGGATGCAGGACACAAGAGTCTACGATACATGTGTGAGAGTTGGAGCGCGGTGAAAAAGCTTCCAGGTGCGCAGAGTAGTGAGGACTAACTCATCCTGGATGCGAGGGCCAGGGCGAGGCGTGCCCGCAGTGGCATCAACTCACTGGTCAACAGCTGGTGGGCGTCGCCATCGCCCGACGGCAGCGTCGGGTTCGTGTAGTCCCGAGACTTGTCGTTGTTATACTTCACATTCAAACACGTCATCTTCGAGTAGTCGATGCGCAGTGTGCAGCAACCGTTGTAAATATTCTGCCCATCTAAAGCCTAAAAATAAATAAAGAAAGTTACGATTATTGAAATAACTTTTCTCGTTTGACACGAAAACAGAACGAATTATAAATCTCATCAAAAACATATTACAAGTCGGAAAAGTTTCACTTCTTTTGAGGGTCGTTTATTTGAGTGATAATAAGAATGTGACGATTTTTATTAGTAATATAAAATGAATCGCCTTCAATTTAACTTTTTAATACGATCAGTTTAAAAGAAAACGCACCTGGTAAACCTGGGTTCTTGTCATTTTATTCATATAAAAATTTTCATCGGAAGTATAAGGCCAACAAAGCAAAATTCCTTTTAGCACGAGATAAAAAAGTGGATCAATACACTACCCCTAACAAAGAAGAAAAACTCGCATTATGGCCGTGTCAAAATTGTTACGTAGCGAGAGCAACAGCTATTTGTTTGGCCGCGACGCCTGCGGGAGGCTGATAACACCACATCGCGATAGAAAAGAGAATTAATTAAAATGCAACAGCACTCAACCCATTCCTGCGAGCATAAAGCTCGTCGGCGCGGCCAGCGTGTACATAATATTTTTATAATGAAACCAGAATGCAACACGTTTTATTTTCACTAATGAAACTAATGCTATAAAAGTACCGTACACTCATATTTATGATAGCGTACTCAGTGCAATCGTCTGGCATAATTTATTGTTACAAATGGTATAGAATTATGCAAAGAGCACTCAACGTTTTCTGTTTATTATTTGTTTTCAAGAACAGAATTGAGTCGAAAAAGTATAATCGCTGGTGTAAGAGGTATTGTAATACTTGGCTCTTGAACGTTACTTTTTCAATTGAAACCGTAGATTTTCCTCTTTCGGGACCAATGTTAAAGGAAATTTAACAATTTGGCAAATTAATAAAACAGTTTCGTAGAATTAACTTTGTGTTCGTAAAGAATCCCGTTTTCAGTGTGGCTTTAAAAGGGTTTGTTAGCATTTCAGTGAATACAAAACACGCTTAGGTAGCTGTGTCGTAAGACAGAGTATTAGAATTAAATTCTAGTGCTAGTTAATAGTTTATTTAATATTCCAAAAATTTTGGCACGCGCCGAAATTGTTATAAGGTAACGTTACTAAAATATCTAAGAACCCTGCCGAGAGAAAGTTTTATCAGAGGATAAAAATTAAAAGCTTGAATTACTTAATTCCTGTGGAGTAAATTGGAGTTCCTTTGTAAACCGTCATCTGTCAAATGAATTATGACATTTTTACGACGGACTCCATTAGCTGAATAAAAATGTTTGGGCTTTTAATGCCTTAGTAACGTAAATGATTGTGCTAGTAGCCATCGTTAATTATTGCCTTCGCCATTGTCTTTCTCTGTTTTTATGTAAGAAGGTTGGGAATAAAAATTATGAAGGGCTGCAGAAGAAATAAATCTAGTAGATAATGTAATAAGTACGGCTCATAACAACAGTTTTACAGTGCAATAAAAATATCAGGAGAGTCGTCGAAGAAGCAAAAGTTCGATGTCGGAACGTGATATTGGCTGTAGATTTAATAAATTTCTGTTCTATATGCAAATGCGACCCCCTGATGTGTAGACGTGAATAGATTGGCTCGTTTAAAGCTCAACTTATATGGAAATGCGAAAGGCACGTAAGAAAGCGTGGAAGAAGATAGCTTCGATACGTAATTAGTTTTGTAGAGCCTCGCGGGCCCGAATTCGATTTTGAATGCCAAATGTACCGCGGCGAGAACGTAAAGAGTAATTAATTTACAATTCTAATATACATCCATTTAATACATAGCCATTGTCGAGTGACATTTTAAAAGTCAAATGAGAACATAATCTCGATTCCAATATTGTTTCATTTCAGCTATTTGCATTCGTTACACCAAAAATTATGGGATAACGCTGCCAAAAACAAACAACTCGTCTTCCAAGTGGGGAAATCTAGAATTCATAGTTTTTTTGTTTGTGAAAAATCCAGAAAGCGATTACTTAAGAGCTTATCTTAATTGATATGAAGCCTTTTCAAGGCTCCTTCGAACAGGCGCGACACGCGACGCGAATCGCACGCGACAAGAAGGCAAAGCTCGTCGCGGGACACGCGGTGCCTTTCTTTGTGTCACGTGCGATTCGCATTGCGTGTCGCGCCTGTTTTAGGACCCTTCAATCGGATAGCAATCCTAGCGACCAGATTATCATTGAAGCGGGGAAAATTCACGGAAACGACAGTATAACTAAATGAGTGGTATTGTTTGGAATAAATGTTTATTGAAAACCGTGTGTAATATTTTAGTTTATTAATATGCACAAGAACATTGCGAACAAACTAATTGGGCTTGAGTGGATTGCAGGGGTGGGAATTTCCAGTACAGTCATCGTCAATAATATCGGGACAAACAGACTGTTCAAAATGATCTAAACAACTATGAAAATGAAATATTAACTCATTGACACAAGGAATGTTTCAGAATGAAGACAGTACACGACAACTGTCATTTTGACAAGAAAAAAAAGTTTAATTTTCTTAGTTGTTGAGATAATTTTGAGCAGTCTGTTCGTCCCGATATTTTTGACGTTGACTCTACAAGAAAAGTGAAATAATACGATTGACGCAACATAATGGGTGACAGTTGTTGAGGAGATAGGTTTTAAAAACTGCTTTTGAGTAAAAGGGAACGTCCATTCCTAAGATTACTGATTGCTGATTCCAGTCTCAATCCGAATCCTAACTAATATTATAAATACGAAAACGAGTTTGTTTATTTTTTATGCTTTCACGCTAAAACGGCTGAACGGATTTGGATGAAATTTGGCACACGCTTTTTATCCCGGTAGTACGTTTCCGTGGGATAATTTCCGACTGCACGCGTGTGAGGCCGCTGGCGAAAGCTAGTAGTGAATATTAGCTGTAATCACTATTGAGACCGAAATCTGCAATCACATATAACCTTTTAATAAAGGTCCTCCCCGGATAAGTAGAAATAAACTGTTATATTCACAATTAGACCTTTAATGAAGGTATCTCAGCTGAACGTTTGTCGTGGATTTGCCAAAGAAAAGAATGAGACGAAAAAGAATAAGAGGGCAAGAAGGATTTTGAATTGCAGATTAATTTCTTACTTTTTATAAGCTTTTTCGGAGGCACTTTTGAATTTAACTCGGTCGTTACTTTATGAAGTCTTATTTTAATCTAAAAATCTCAATGTTACTTAGAAAAGATTGTTTATATTTTATGAAAACATTAAGTCGTTGAATATTGTGTTCTATAAATATTTTCTTTTATTTATATTTCTTGCTTAGCAATAAGGAATTGTAAAAAACGTTTACACATTTCATGGCAATTAATTCCATGATCTTTCTGCTTAGTTGTTCCGTTGTCTTATCTTGACAGACTAGTCTGTAGGCCAACTCCCCTCAGAGACTAATAATTCATTGTAGTTATGACTTTATGAGATCCACCGGCGAACAAAGTTATTCCGTAACATTTAGCACTGCAGTAAAAATCCGGTATTCAAACTATGAAGGAAAATGTGCTGCTCAGTTTATAACACCCGGCCGATCTACTCTCTCTCAGTATCAATATTCTCGAGAATTTCATTTTAATCTTCTGAAATGGTTATTTGCACTCGCGGAGGGAGTCGTAATTGAGGTAAAAAAATATTAGGAAGAGTGACAAGGTGATAAAACGACAAACGTCACGCCCGATTTTATATTGGAATCTTTTACTGCGTAATACGGTGAACGAATTCCCGTTCAGTCGATTTATTGGATTTGACAAACACTGATAATAAATGAGAATTTTTCACTTATATTAGAATTTTTCTCGGGCAGAAAGTTAAGTTTGAGCACTTCGAGCAGACGGATAGGGTTCGCAGCTTCGGTGTCGTCGGCGTCAACGTAAGACGTAACAAGTGTCCTCGGTATCTCTTAATCACGTCCCCGGTAATTGTTTTATCTTTAGCTCGTTAGAACTCGTTTAAGCAAAGCCTTCTTAGTGAAGGATTAAATGCGGTCCGCCTTAATCCACCCCCCCGTTGCTAATTCTGGCGGTTTTTCCACGGAGACCAGATAAACGTTTTTGTTGGGGTCCCGAGCTCGCCGCGTTTAATATTTATAAGAGCCCACATAGCTCAGAGTGCTTCTGTTGCCGGTGCAAGGATTACGCTAGCGCCGGAATGCATTTGGTTTTTGTCCGCAGATGACGTCAGAGAAATTGTAATGAAAACATTTCGGGCGCATCGTTTTTTATCAAGGACATGTTTTGAATTGTGTTCAATTTGTGTTGATAGCGAAATAAATAATGTATTGAGTGTAACGCTTTAATTTAGAGTAGTGGGGTAGGTTCACTAAACAATGTTGTTTTGGACGGGTAGACATCCGCTCGATTAGCCACGGATAAAGGATCACTTATCGGGACGGATCACGGGCGGCCCCGGCCGGTAGTGCACTAAAAACGTACACGAAGAGCAAGCTTTTAACTATTAATAAAAATAAACCAACAAACAAAACGACTGCAAAATTGCGCATTTTAATCATTTCGCTTTTGCTATTGGAAAAGCATTTAAAAATTTAAATCGGCACAAAATGAGATTGCACTGTGACGAATGGCACTTTGAGTAATATCTTTTTGGTTTGTTGGAATAAAAAATTAAAACTGTTTTAATTCCGTGCCGAAAACGCATCCGATATTTATTGTAAACTCTCATGATTTTGATTAATAAAGTAAAAACAAATCAAGTTTAAACAACAGTTTGTACTTGTAGCAATGTAGGTATTCGTAAGTATCAAGAGCAGTGGAGGCCCAGCAGTAACGGCCCCGACTTACGAGTTGTAGGTCGTGAGTTCGAACCTAGGCAGGTGCTTTATTTTGAGTAAATATTTTCATCACCACTGCTCTCAAAACGGTGAAGAACCAAAAAATTCGAAGACGTGTGATATCTACCAATTTACATTAGGAACATTATAGGCTGATTATGTATGTTATGTACTCGTAAGCATATAAGGTCGCTATTTATTGTAAATTGATTTTGATTAATAAAGTAAAAACAAATCAAGTATTTGTAATAAACAACAGTTTGTACTTTTAGTAAAGTACTCGTAAGTATATAAGGTACACCAGATTCATGCGAATACTCCACAAAATTTACGGCGAAAAGCGGACTTCAGTAAAAGGGGAAATAATAAATTAAGTTTTGATAGTGGCTCTAACCTAATTACGGTACGTAGGTACACATTTGGGGACGCGTCACCGAACAAACCGCGTTCGCTCCATTAGACAATGTAATTAATACTCGCGGTTACCCCTAATTGTGGTTGACTGATAGTGACAAACGAAAATCGAGTGACGATAGCTCAACAACCGCGCCCACTTAACACACCGTTCCAGTTTGCTTTGGAAACGAAACTAAATTGGTGCTAAATGTATGTACATTGTGACATCATGAATAATGAACTCTGCCACTTTAGCCGCCGGGGTAAGGCGTGAATCAGTTTTGTCCATGAACAATATATTGTTCATGAAACATAATGGCATTGTTTTACCTATATTCATGTAATATGAGCGTGTAATACAGCCTACGGCCGCGGGCGGTGTATTGTGAAGCAAACAGTGCGTGAACCGAAAGTTTAAAACATGTCGTGTTCGACGGTTGATTGTCAGACGCCTCTTGATTACGGTAAGCAAACCAGCCACAGAACACTAACAAAACAACTGCTAAACAATGTTTGACACGTAACTAGGTGATGCAGAGTGCAGCTCAAGCGGTGTTGACACAGTCTGTAGGAGCCCGAACAGGGGTGGGCGATGGCACGTGCAATTTTAAACGGGACTCGGACCTCGGTGTGCAGGTGAACGACGAACTGTTTGTTAGCCGGCGTGAAATTTCTATGAAGTTTGACCGTCACTAGCACAGAGCAAACAAGACTCTATAGCTAGTTTCAAACTTTGATACAATGTATTTTGTGATGTCAATAGCAATATTTCAAATAAAGCAAAGTTCTGCGAGTCAGCGAATGAAATTTCCTTTGATGGTGCATTGATCTCTTTCAGTAGATAGTTTTACTGCTCTAGATTCGCGAGACGCCAACCGTTCGGCGTAAGTATTACAGACTCGCTCAAGGCGAAGATATAACATTTTTGACGGTTACATTGTTTGAACACGTCCCAATGTTGACACAAAGACACCGGTTAGACGTTGCCGCAGTGCAAAGTGCAATTTTAAAATGTAAACAAAGCCCGCACCTTGAGTCCATAAACGGTATCTCGGATTTCGCCTTATTGAACCTTAGAGACGAAGTCTTGTCAGCTTTGCTTTGTTTACTTATATGAAAAATACGAACGGCTGTTACTGACACGTATTACTTTTTATGGCAATAATTCATGCAAATAGACTTCGCTGTATGAATTTGACAATTATTTATGATATTGGAAACGATTCATATTTTATTTATTCGTGCTACGTTATGGGTCAAGCGATTCAGAAATGGTTATATTCAGGGTGTAATGAAAAAATATGGATGTGACATGATGTAATCAGGGTGTGCATATTTATTTTGGGGTCCGTGATGAAAAATCGTGTGCGATATAAACAATAGATGGGGACGCACCTCAGACTGTTAATATGGATTGTCTGTGACAGCGTCGGCTACGTTATGGATGAGGCAGGAGTAGCTGGCCGGAGGGCCGCATGAATCACATTGTTATCAATCATAACTTACTGATGGAGCGGCCAAGGTTCTGATTAACGGCCCACGATACAACCACTACACTAATGACTGTCTCACTAGCGAGTATTAGCGCTCCTCTAGGATTACTGTGTTTGTGCGTAATAACGAGTTTTGAATTTTTTAAAACGTGTGATGAATATGATAAACGAGTGTTGTTCATGCTTTTAAAATGATTGATACTCTTTCAATGCTAAAAAATGGTTGACATTTTTATTAAAAACTATCCTGCAGTTAGTGACATCCTCAGAGCACTTCCACAAACTCAACAGTACATTTGGTCGGTTGGCCAAAGCGCGGCACGGGTATTTATATACATTTACATGTAAGTACGTGTAGTCGAGCGCATTAAGAGCGTACATTTCGTGTCTGGGCGCATAAGCCGCCTTCTGAAAAGATTTGATGGCGAGGTTAGAGATTTATGTCAAGGATCATAGAGTCGGGATCGGGGGATTTCAGAGCTCCTAACATCCGACTGTACCCTTTGTGGCTGGAGCACTATCCGGCTTCACTTCACTTTGTACCTCTTACTTGTGCTGCCACTTACCTCGCGGGACGTTTTAATTCCATTTCGAGAAAAAACCGAGTCCGAAACGAGTGCCTACATGGGACTGCTCCCGGATAACGTTCGGTTTGTAAAGGTGCTGTGTAACAAATTCTGTGTGTAGTGTGTTTGAGGATGAGGTCGGTCCGTGTAGCTGTCTTTAGGATAAAAGGCACCGCAGTCTTAAAATATTTGTGAAGTGCCTTTTGTTTTTTTATCGTTGCCGATACGAATACTCAAGTGTGTTTAGTTAATTATTTAAAAAGTAATTGTCTGCTTACACGAAATAAACAAAACAAAACTTTCACTAGCCAGAAAACGAAAAATAATTATACCGCAAGAAAATAAAGAATGATTAACAAGAACATGCCGATTGCATGTAGCATTGCAATAAACAGGAGGAGCAATAAAAATAGATGTAGTAGCCGACATTGTATGCTCGTTAGGTCGCATCGGAGTTACGGAGTCGCGAGTTACGACCTTAGATCCGTTAACGAGAGCAGACTTATTGCCGTCTCGACCACTGCCGGAACTAGAGTACCAACTAAACCAATGTTATTGCGCTGACACTGGGATTAAAGTATGCTATACTCATTTCAATTACGTGTTAAGATGCGATTCGATTTTGATGGATTGGTCTTTAGGTTTTGATCGATAATCAAACTCAAACTCAAACTCAAAGCATTTATTTCAATTAAACCAATTACAGGCACTTTTGAATTGTCAAGGGGTCGGTCAGTCAGAAAGATGAAGCTAGGCGCCCATTCCAAAGCATAGTAGGTACCTATGGAGAAGAACGGGCAAGAAACTCCACGGACACTCTTTTAAATCAAGATATGGTTACAAAATAATGGTTACATCATTCATGTTGAAATTTCATATGTGAGAACGATGCAGAACGTTAACAGCGTCCTTAAAAAAAAACAATTCAAATATTTAAATTAAATTAAAATAAGCCCTGACCGCTAAGGTATGCCCAGCCTTCACTGACAGCGCTTATTATCTCTTCCTTTTTTTTCATAACTTATTATTTTACAATGACGCGGCATAACATACTCAGTCGGAACAGTACTACATACAATACAGTTACAGACAAAACATTAAATTTGTAACATAAAAGCACAATGTAACTCGCGAAAGAGTAAAATCAATTTTATTCATACTATGCTACTAAATGGTATAGTACGAGTAAATCCGCGTTTAATACAGCTAAAAATAAAGCCACATTTGATCCGGCTGCACTAGTCGCGCCAACACGGTCCTATGCTCGACTCCAATCACGACGCAGTTGATGGGACTTAGCGTTGCTAAGTTTTCACAACTCTGCTCTGCCGGTGATATCTCAATTTCATGAGGGGTTTCCCGGCTACCCAACATTCATTGCCAACGTTAAGTCATAAGCTGAACGCGGTGCACACTCTTAGGTATATACCTGTATCTTTCAATTGCAACGCGCTACCAGTTTGCAGCTTATACCAATAGTATTAAGCTCCACAGGAATTGGGCGTAAAGAGCGACTAATTAGGACGGATAGTCGACTCGCTATTGTAGAATTCATTAGCGAATTGTACCTACGTCGCGAGGTATTACAGACAAATTCGGCAAATGAATGGAATAACAAGCACGTTAAAATTATCTTTTGTGCTCTTATTATCACTGTTACGAATTGTTTCGTTCGTATATATGAAACTTTTGAATATAACAAAAGAAAAATTCGCACGAATCGTTGCGTTCGAATGATAAAAATCAAAAAGCGAAACTCTCAGTTAGCATCAGCCGGAAACAAAGTTACGTTCAGCGATTCATAACCGTATGGCAACGAAAAAAAAAACAAAAACTCGATAATTATACTCGTAAAGCGAGTTTGCGGAAGCCGCAAAACGAAATTTAATTTGCCCTGAACGCTGCATCAGAAATAAAGTTAAAACAGTCGCTGCAGTAGGCGGCAGTACGCCCAACTTCTAACGCAAATGAATAGCGAATGGGAAAAGTTGAGCCGAGAAAAATGATGTCCCACTCGCCGAGTCGGGCGCCGACTATTGTCGTGGACTCGCGGCTGCCATGTTGTTTCTCGATATTATTGTTATTAAATGCACATAAACGTTCTGCTGTTGTTAAAGCTTTGTTGTAGGTAAGCTGCGAACGAACGTACACGGAAGTTAAATGTTTTGAGGGCGTCCACACTCCAAATGAACTGAATAGATTTCCCACAACTTTTTTCGTTTGTTCAAAGTTGTTTTTTTATTTAGATTAAATGTTACACGAACAATTTTGGTTACTGCCATGTTTTTATGTTTTGTCATTTGTTTGTGTATTTTCGAAACGTAAGTGATATGTTATAGTTCCGCGGCGACGTAGTTCTGTGAAAACCGAGAAGTCACTTCATTTCGAGATAGTTCGAGAGTCATTAAAGTGAATGAAACGTGCGGCAATAGGAACTTTGTTTTATGGCTTTACTTTACAAACAGTTAAATAAAAACAAAGAAGTGTTTTACTTACTGTTTTTGCCGTTTGCGCCGATACCGTGTCTGGATACTGAATGAGGGCTTGGAATGAATCTGTAAACAAAATGGACTTCGGATTAGGACTAATGAGAACAGCAGTGTTGAAAAAGAAACTGCAAAGCTTGTTGATCTTTATTTGAAGAAAACGAAATAAAGGTTTACTCGATGTTTTTAGATTCTTAATTAAAATGTACAGTGGTATTTTATTAAGTGAGTATTGGTGAGTATTTCATAAAATGGAATATTTTTTTATGATGTTGAATAAATATAGTAGATCTTACTAAAATACTACGTAGTTTTATAAATGTCATTATATTCATAGTTGGGAAAGCGTATAAAAATCCATTTTAGTTTATACAACACATAACTTTTCAGAACTCTCTTACACACCAATAGTTATCACGTGGGTTTTATAAAATAACAATTTTCGTAGTCGTAAAACAATTTTCTCTAGAGTACTCGAGTGTTGGATGTCTCACGGAATTCCTGACAGGCAATATCTTGTTCACAAGAACGTTCAAACAAGGTGAAATTGGCGGCCGACGTGGGCCACCCGCGATCCACGAACTCGCTCCGAGTTTGTCGCAGGTGCTCCTCAGCTATTTCTTCATCAACACTTTACCGAATATTCAACTAAACAAGTTTCATGACTATTTACTTTCGTCATAAACCCCGAAAGTAGGAATTTATTGCGTCTGTCGCGTTGTTTTACTCGCTCACCTTGTGAAACTTTGATGCGGTAGCGTGTAAAACAGCCTAATTTCGAGACTATTGTAAATAACACATATACGCTTGTACTGCACGGTATTCTCTGAGGTAATCAATGATCAAAAAACTCGTTAATCACAAAAACAAGTGCGTAAACAACGGAGAAACTGGGAGCACATTCAACTGGAATGGTCCCACAAGTAATATAGTTGGTGGAGTATATTTAGTGTGAGGATAAGCGTTAAACCCCCTAATTTAAGGCATGAGCCGGGCGATCATTGCCGTCCGCTGGGCGAGACCATAAATTCACATTTTTAGGAAACATCGTTCGGGAGGGTAGCACCTGCGTTGGCCACATTACCTACCATTAGACGGTGTGACACAGACTCCCACTCGGTTAAGGCACTGTTATGTCGTTATTTTGAGGTTGCTTAGCTGTTATGAAAAACCGCAAAGCTGACTTATTTTTTAGTAAATATTTTTGAACTAGAGAAAAATCCACGATTTAAGTATTAGATTTATTTTTATAAAGGGCAGTGGTGGACCAGTGGTAATGGCCACGACTTACGATTTTTAAGTCATAGGGTCGAACCGCCGGGTAAAGCGCCTGCCTGAGGCGCTTTACTTTGTGTAAATTGTTTCATAACCATTGCTCTCAAAACGATGAAGGAAAACATCGTGTGGAAGCCGGCATGTCCTAGAACCAACAATTTGAAGACATGTGGCATCTACCAACCCGCACTGGGCCCGCGTGGTAGATTACGGCCCACTCTCTCTTACCGAGAGGAGACCTATGTCCCAGCAGTGGGAACATTATAGGCTGATTATGTTATTTATAAACTTGATAGAGTAATAGGCACTACTAAGTAACTTTAGATACTTATGGATAACTTTAGCTTTTATTTATTTATTTATTTATTTATTGGACAACCAACAAAGCATACACTAAAAAAAAAAATACATGTTAAAATAGCGATGTAGCTTTTCTATATCTACTAATTCTTTGATAGGATTTCCGAAAAATCAGCCCAATTTAAACACTACATAAAACTTCATAGCTCTGTCTAATAAACAAGAAAACCCCAAACCTTCCCCTGGGTTTCAGAAGCGCGCCTGAAGGGTAACAGGACAACAGGGTGGCAGTTTGCACCAAGGCTTACTTTTTGTAAACCCAAAACTTCCAAGTAGGATTTTCCACCTTTTAGACAAGGAAGAGATTAGATTGTATAAAATATGAAGCTTATAATAACATACAAAACTTCTGGCAATAAAATTCGTTATTAGACCTCTCTGTACCTTAACAATTTGCCTGCACCTATAAAATATAGAACGTAGAACCACTCAAGGTAGGAAACGTCGGCGTAAATTAAAAGTAACGCGGTGTCTCCTTCATACATATTTAAATACTCTTTAAGGCCCCATATTTTCATTGGCCCATTTGGGAACGTTAAAATGGAATGCATAAAAGGCTTACCGCAAATTGGAGTTTTTATGTAATTACATAGTGAATAAGCAAGAACTTTTTATAGGGACAATGGAGACGGCCACTTGAATGTAATAGTTACGAGTACTTCGTATGCACCGAGTTCATAAAAACAAAGGAAAAATGTAACTCAGGTTTATTTGGTATTCTGAAAAATGTTTTCTCTTTATATTACTACGGAATTTTTATAATAAGCATTGAGTCGGAAAGCCGATCTTGGCGGAGATTAGGTATGCTGTTTGAGGAAGAAAATGTTTGTCGTGTAGGTATAAAAGTTGCAAGGAATTTTACATTCTGCTCTCATATCAATCAATCTTCCTAGCCTTTTCCCAACTATGTTGGGATCGGCTTCCAGTCTAACCGGATGCAGCTGAATACCAGTATTTTATCTGACCTCCACAACCCAATAACTGGGTAATAAGATACCCGTTGGTAAGACTAGGTTGTCAGACTTTCGGGCTTCTGACGACCCGTAACGACTGTCAAAGATCCACGAATGACAGCCGGGACCAACGGCTTAACGTGCTTTCCGAGGCATGGAGGAGTCTCGGTATGTAAAGACGGTCACCCATCAACGGCCAACCCGGCAAGCGTAGCTTAACCAGATGGATCGACCCGTGCGGCTGTTACTACTTAGCCACGAGCTCCTCCTAATTTTACAGGCTGCTCTATATTTATGTTTAAAAACAATATTGACAGACGCTTTCTTGAGGGTAATGATGATCTTTATCTATACATATAATAAATTAGAGTCGCTTTTCGTGTCTGTCTCTATGACCGCGTTGTGCTTCTAATCTAGGCAATGGATTTTGATGCAGTTTTCACCATCATTTGAAGAATTTATTCCGGAAGTTTTAAAAACTAACATTATGTATAGTAAAGAAATCAAAAATATAAAAATTGGAAAAACCGTGCGAAGCATACATAAATAAAAATCAACTGCCTTGAGTTAGGCTCGCAAAAATTCGAAAATGACTCGACCGATTGTGATGAAACTTTGGTAAGTTGTTGTGTGCGCGCCAGAGAAGGCATTGCAACCGGGGCATTAGCTAGTTTTAAATAAAATTACAGATTTTATTTAAAAAGGGGTTTTAATGGATTCGGCGGTGAATTCATTAAACTTAACATACAGCCTGATAGAATAAGATTAAAGGCGTATTACATACCTCGTAACTTGTAAGGATAACTTCTGGGGATTCCAAAAAACAACTCCACGTAAACAAAGGAAGGAGTACGATGTAAGAGATTTTGCTTATTCCAAATATGTTATGATATTTTTTATTTATTCGTTATCTTCGGCACGATACGCAGGCATGTTACAATTTAGCCCGGGGCTGTTACGTCGTGTTATCGAGATACCTATTTTGCTACTTATTACGTTCGTTTGATGTTATACTTTTATTAAGAAATTAATTAGCTGAGTAGGGTTGATTTTCTTACAAAAATTGTCTGTAACAGGAAATGAATCTTTGTAGACAGTAGGTACCTGCATCATTATGTTTTTTTTTTTGTAGTAGTCTTACCGTCACATGACTTAAATAGGAAAATATAGATAAAAAAGCCGGCCAAGCGCGTGTCGGACCACGCACAATGAAGGGTTCCGTAGTTGAAAAGAATTTATCCCAAAAGAAAACCTAACATTGTAGTTGCAAAACATATTCTCCCATACATTGCCACCTGCAAATTTAATTTTTTAATCTCAAAAACTTTTTCCTTTTTTTTTTTCCTTTGTGCTCTGAGATTTTTCTTGCCAAATTTGATGATTCTAGATCAACGGTAAGTACCCAGTTACTTGCGAGTATCAAAATATGTCGCATAAATGGCCGTACTTTTTTATTGCGTTAACTTAGAAGCTTGATTTTTTTAGAGCTCCAAGGGAGCATAGACATACATATTTGATATTCAGCTTGTTACCTCCACGCGTTCCTGAGAAAAAGGGTCTTGACAGACTGACAGACAGACAGATGGAAAACGAAGTGTTCCATTTTTTTTCTTTTGAGGTACGGAACCCTAACTACTAGATGCAGAACAGAGCGCAATAAAGCTGAACTTTGCGTAGCAGTTATGAGAAAACAGTAAATTTTCCATTAGCCGTACAAACGTGAAATATTAATTTAAATTAAACCCTTTCACAAGCTGCTGTTGACACAAAAAGTTTTATGCACTTTAGGCAATAATCAAAATGGAAGTTTGGCAAAATAATTGTCCCCTTTGCTCTGTTTTATTTATCCACGCTGAAATATTCAAGCGCTAATTCAATAACGTTGCTTGCGGCTCCGATTGCGCGCAAGAAATTCAAATCTCAATCAATCCGTAGCGTACGCGCCGCTTCATTATGTTTCATTAAAAATTCAACTCGAATGCGCAATTACTTTATGGAATATTTAAACGTCAATGTCTGCGCAAAAACAAGATGGGACTTGTGGTAAAATTAAAATTTCGTAATCCACGTTTCGCTATGCAGCAAAGAGGTTGCTTCCGCTATGTTAATATTAAGCGGTGGGGCAGGGCGGTGCGCCGGCCGACCGATTACAGCATAATTTGATATCTTAAATCTCGACGTCTCCCCTGAAATGAGCGAGCTCTGTCAAGCCTGAATGCGTCCTCGTTCGCAATTTACGCGCCTTTTCAACTAACCTTCGCCTCCGACACTCGGATACTACTTGCAAATTGCTAAATACTTGCACAGCAACGTCATAGCATTGGTGCACTTAAACTACGAGAACACATTTAGGTTGTTCCTTAATATTGCTCAGCAGAATTAGTTGCGACGCGAAGCGTCGGTAGGTATTCATCGGCGTATGTAAATAAGCTCACTCTCGGCGTTTCTGCGAAAACTAAGACGCCGCAAAGATGATATCTGTAGACGAATCAAATCCTTAATTAAGGGAATCTAACGACGACATAGACACGACACCTACCGCAAACAGGGGACGCATAATAATTGTAGCGGTCTGCTACACCTTAATAAAGCCAATCGGGGCAGGTAGCGGGGCAAGGGGTCGGGACCGGGGGCGGTGTAGGATTACAGCGACTCCGCGCTCTTCATTGAGATTTGTTTCGGGATTAGGAACGCGTTTGATGGTAACCTCCCGTCAGCCTGTGGCCGACGCGCCAACAGAGCGGAACCGCTATTATAAACGTTTTCTCTACGCCGCATTCAATATTAACGCGATATAAACTTATCGGAATATTCAACAGGCAAACTTCGCAACTCATGAAAGTAACACGCATGAAACAACATGAATCAAAATTCGGCAACAACTTCTATGCGATTAATGTTATAAGAAAATTGCGGCTTTACCAAACGTAGACGGCGAATGTGTAAATATACTCGTAAATAAATGCGGAATATTAAATTTCCGATGTCGGGAAACTCAAACTCCCGTGTGCTCACGTTGATAAGGATAGCTGACAACCCCTTCAATTTTTAATCTGTTCAAGCGATGACTTATACGAATAATTCAGGATATGAGATTGAAAATCTTAATAAGGAATAAAATTATGTCACACATTATAACTTCGCAGCGTCGGAGGAATTTCAAAACGATTATGTAAGCGATTTAGAAAAAAGCACGAATATCATCGGCATAAATAAGAAGAAAACGCTTTATGTAAATTGGGTAACAGGTAAAATATATACTTGTAGGAAAGTTTAGGCAGGTGCGTGACACACAGAGGGTATTGAAAGCGAAAATGAGAGCGGTATAGCTATGTGGTTTATTTGCGAGACACGAGACAGGATAATTGAAATAAGGATTTATACGTTTCGGATATGCAACCTACTCCAGTCTGTGTCTAGGTATTTGAAATGGTTTTAATAGATTCTAGGGCTAACACACGTGTAGTTTAATTAATGTACAGCTTACCAAGGGTAAAACAACTTTATATACTGCAAAATTATTATTTTCCCTGACTACTTAATTTCATCAGAGGAGGAGCTCGTGGCTAAGTAATAACAGCCGTACGGATCGCTCCATCAGGTTAAGCTACGCTTGCCTGGGTTGTTCCGTAGATGGGTGACCATCTATACATACCGAGACTGCTCCGTGCTTCGGAAAGCACGTTAAGCCGTTGGTCCCGGCTGTCATTCTTGGATCTTTGACAGTAGCTACAGGTCGTCAGAAGCCTGAAAGTCTGACAACCAGTCTTACCAAGGGGTATCGTAATATTCAGTTAATGGGTTGTGGAGGTCAGATAGGCAGTCGCTCCATATAAAATACTGGTATTCAGCTGCATCCGGTTAGACTGGAAGCCGACGCTAACATAGTTGGGAAAAGGCTAGGCAGATTGACTTAATTTAATGATAGCTAGTTAAACTTAATTATAACCTGATTATGGAAAAAATGCTAAGCTTTTACAACCTTGCAAATCAATTTCTTTGAACGTAACAGGACCTAAGAATTCTGATGCTATTTACAATATCCCTGCAGTACATATAAGAGTCAAACGCCCCAGTCAGGTGCCGTTATGAATATTCAGAAGCAGAATAGGTGCTGGGAAATTGTCCGGAGACAAAAGCTTTTGCAATTGGACAATGATGAATGTGGTAAAAAAGCAAACAGCCGCTTGGAAAGGTGGACGTTCGGAAATTGGAAACGCTGCATTAGGAGAACTGATGTCATGATACCGACAAGTTATGAGTCTGAACTGCTTATACTCGCTGCGATCCTGGTACGTGTATTGAGATTTTGCGGAACAAAACCGATTAACTGTAACGGCAGATTGCTGTGATTTGAGTTTGATAGCTTTTTTATGGGAATGTTGTTTACCTTACACGTATTGAATAGGGGTTGTGTTCATGTTTGAATGTTTAGGTACAGATGTGCCTGATTATTTTGATGTTTCAGAGAAGTTTCAAGGCATTCCGTTCAGTTTAAGTAGTAAAATAAACTTTTTAATTTTATGCCCCGAACTAAATGTAAGTAGATAAAATAAAACTTAGTAGACGTTGCATAAAACAAGGCGGATCGGATTTAAAATTGCAACCGTTTCTTCATAAAAGTTGACAAGTCGCTATCCCGGCAACATGGCATTATTAACTTTCTCTTGTTTTTTTTGCTCAGTGACGCTACGATGAAGGAACATGCTGTATAAATCTTTCGAGGACATATATCTACCTAACATCATCATCGTCTGCCTAGCCTTTTCCCAACTATGTTGGGGTCGATTTCCAGTCTAACCGGAAGTAGCTGAATATCAGTATTTTATATGGAGCGACTTCCTATCTGACCTCCACAACCCAGTTAGATACTGGGTAATACGATACTCCTTGGTATGACTGGTTGTCAAACTTTTGGGCTTCTTCCCGTAACCACTGTCAAAGACTCACGAATGACAGCCGGGACCAACGGCTTAACGTGCTTTCCGAGGCACGGAGGGTCTTGGTAAGTAAAGATGGTCACCCATTCACAGACCGCGGCAAGCATAGCTTAATCTGATCGACCCGTGCAGCTGTTATTATTTAGCCACGAGCTCCTGAACACGATCAGCACATAAACTACGTTTAAGGTCTGTCAGTGTCATTGTTTTCTGTGGAATATTGACACTAACAGGTCTTGAACGTGGTTTAGATGTGCTGATCGCGTTTAGTTTCATTGGTGAAATTCGCACTTAGAAAGATGTATTGATGATTTTTGTGGATACGGTACATACAAGCTTCCCCATCGCGACGCATTGTTCGCGCACAATACTGATAACACGACGTAGCTGGGCCTGTACGATGCGCCAGCGCTACCCAGCTCTCACCATACACTGGTGAGTGCGGGAGGGACGCGGTAGCTTGTGTGCCGCTGGTGGTCACGCACGATCACCTGAGCTACCGATTACACCGGTCGCACTGACGCTAAGCGCGTAGTTAAGTATTTGCTGCTACCCTCTCATTTTTATAAATGAAATTATAACAATAATTTCATACGTTTATGTTATAGGTTTAATTAATAAACGCCTCATGTTGTAATAATTTTGTCTCACTAGCCTGTAAAAGTGTTGTTATTAATATTAGTGTAACTATAACCTTATTTTAAGTTCTATGTATATTTTTATGATAATAAAGATTTTTTCTAAACGAAACTTAGCCACAAGCCTCCCTGTATCTACCTAACAGTATTGTAATAAGAAGGTGTAAGATAAATCCGGTTATGACAATATTTGCGTGGTAGTTCCAGACCAACAATTGGCTACTGCTATCCATTCGTGTCAAGAGGTTATAGGCAGCAATATCCTTTTATCTGCTAATAACATTACAATCACTAAACTGCCGACCGTAGTGATAATAACAATATCTCCTCTGACAGTTCAAGGTCAAAACAATTCCTCAATATAAAGAAAACGAACTGAATACGTAAAGATTATTTTATGATGAAAACAAAATGGTTTCAATATTATAAATTAAATGTTAATCATTGACGCTAAAACGGCGTCCGAATCGACTTAATTAATGAAGGGACCGATAAAAATTAATTACTCAAATTCTTTTTTACGATTTCACTGCTCTACGAGTATTCATCTATCATTAATTTCAGTAATCGGATCTCTAGAGGTATTTCATAATTGAAGATCAAAATTTATAGCTTTCATCAAAGAGATTATTTAAGCTTATGTGTATACAATTGCTTTAATTAAAAATTTACGTGAACTAATTTGGCAAATTAATATAATTTCAGAACTTCGTACTCACAGACACTTGTATGTAACTTGAGATATAATAAACAAATGTTTGCAAAATTGTGGAGATATTGTACGCGTTACCTTGTGTTGGCTTATGTTGGTAGGCCACTGTGTACAGGCAGCGTAGCACTATGGACATTGTGTACAGGCAGAGCGTAGCACTTGCTTTGCGTAGCACACGTAGGCCTACGTTACCCGCTACGCTAGTCAACTTCTACGCTACTCTAGAGAATTGCATCTATCGGTCGATTAGTATACATAAGGTTCATCGGAGATATTAGTAACGGTGCAGTGTACGAAACTTGAAACACGCTAAAGTCAACCAACTCGTAGCTACCTTGCTACGGAAACTCGTAGCAACTTATAAATTATCTTTGTTAATTTTGCTGCATTACAGTCTTGTAATGTTTGAAGTCTCTCACCTCATCAATGTTTTAATTAAATAGAATTCAATTAGGTTAATTAAGTGAAAATGTCGTCAAGAAACGTTATAGCTTGCAATATTCGCGCTCGGCTAAATAATTCCGCGGGCGTTGCCCAGCGGGGTTTTTAAATAAAGTTGATTTGAGGTTTCTCGACTACGTACTGTGTAATTAGCCAAGAGTGAACTGTAATGTCGGCAGTCGGTACCGCCACGCCGCACGCTGCCCGCGGCTCAGGGGAGCTTATCAAATATGTACCTACCTACCAGCCTCCTGTGTGCCGGATTTATTTAGGATATGCATGAGGGTACGATTTAAATTTTAAACGGATTGCGCCCTTGGATTTCTGCCCTGTGTTATGTTTGGTAAATCTATCACTATAACACGTCCGACCGAAATTAATTTTAAAGCTCGCCTCGTTTCGATTCAATAATAGTTGTTTTAGCCGCTGTAATCCTGGGTTACCATAGACACAAAGCGATTGTGACAAAAGGCTTATTAAACAATATATTTGAAGCAAATTACAGAGCGGTTGCATAATTAATTAGGTAGATTTTGTGCAAAATTTTGTTAAAACAAACGGAAGGCTCCTGAGGTGTGGTGTGTGAGGCTGGGAGGTATTGTTGGAGGGTGCGTGAGGCGTGCGGTAATGTTCCCTCGTCCTTCCGCTTCCTCCTTTTTGGTGCCTACTCCTCACTCGCGGTTGCCGATGTACCTGGGGCTCATCCATCAAAATTGCGTTCGTCGCTGAAGATGTAACTGTCTTCCGCAAACATTACGAATATCCATATGCATAATTATATTCCGTAAATTCAACCCTGCGTACGTGTGCCATTTATATCAAAGAGCGTGATGTAAATAAAGGGATCTATGTACTTACTATTTTTAGTGAATGTGACAATCTTGAGCACCTTGCCGTACCGTTGGAAAATGGAGTAGAGTACGTCGAGCACGATCGGGTATAACATGTGTTCTATAATCACGCGCAGGACTGTGTTGGGCCCACCCTGTGAACAAAACTAGTACATTAAAATATGCTGTGTTTAAATACAAATAGTAATATTGGTGCAATTCGTTTCAAACTGTTCCAAGAGATAGAAAAAATATAAATTCTGTCAGATCCAGGCTTCGAACCAACGACTTCACGCTCAAAACCAGGGGTTGAACCAATATGAACCTTTAATAAGGAAAATTCAAAATTATGACGGAACGTGTATAATCCAAGAAATAAGTACAAAAGAACCTTTTCCAAGTAGGTACCTGCTTGTTTACATAAAATGTTTGGTTTAATTAATTAAAACACAAAAGGAAGTTCAGCTATCAATTACACGGTAATTACGAACAAAGTGTATAATAATCTACTTCCGTCTAAAGCATTAATTAGTGCTTATGAGAAAAGCTTATCAATAATTAAAGTCCCCACAGACACTTTGTGACTGAAGCTAAGATACATGAAGCTAAAGGTAGGGACACATTAAGGAGCGATGCGATATTGTCCAATATGTATTTGTTGTAAACCCGTTGGGTATTTCTTGAGATGTCAGTTCGATATTGCATTAAACATTAAGATATGGTACACGAGGGAACTTTTGACTTATATTTGGCTTTTGTTTTTTATACGTGATCATTTGTAAAGACTGCTTATTTATTTTGTTGCAGATTTGGAGTAAGAGCACCAAAGAACCATTTAAATTACAATGCCTTAACATGCAACTAAGTTCTAAGAACTTATCTATTGATAATATCTCCAAAATTCTAGACTTCGATCGCAATAAAGAATAAGAAATTGAAAGAAGAAAAAATCTCTGGCCAGCTTAAAAAAGCAAATTTGCAACGCTCTGTTATCAGAATTCTTGGTAGAAACTGCTGACGACAGACCCCCCAGTAAAATCGCCATCTAGCCCACTACGACCCTACCTTGCCAAAGTATATTGACCGATGCAACTGCATGATCCCTACCCTCCGGGCGACAATCTGTCGAACGTCTTAGACCAGTCTATCTGCATGCCACCCGCAGTCTACATCTTAGTCTGGGACCCCAGGAGAATACCCAAACCTAATTTGTAGAGCAAGTTTAATATTTAAAGATCTTGTAATCGGCTCTATTTCTACGGCTCATATTTGTATTGGAATTTCAGTATATTACTTAAGATATATGTTATTTACTTACGTGTATTGGGAAAAGTAAGATGATTAATGGATACAGGTGAAATTAATTATGTATAGTTATAAATACTATTATTTTAGGGTAGGATAGTTATTTTAGGTACGCTAGGGTATTCGTTTATGAATAATATGAATTTAGGGTTTACTTGAATACCTAGTGATATATTGCGAATTTGCGATACGCGTTTGCTACCAAATACAGTTGAACACATTTCCCTGCCAAGGTTTGAGAAACAGAAAATGCGGCATTCAATTTTCTATCTAAATTAAATTTTATTCAGCAGTTCCTAGGGAATTAAAGGTTTTACCATCATCAAAACGATCATTGACTAGGGCCAACATCTGAGAGTAGGTAAAAATACCAGATTGAAAAATATGTTTTTTGGTATCTGTAACACTATTAAAAGAAGGTATAATAAATTTAATTCTTACCTGTATTTCCGTGCCCCCATTCGCGGGCTGTAGAGCTGCGCCCGCGCCGGCCACGAGCGCGGCGCCGGCGCTGTTGGAGATGGCCTGCGCTGCTTGTAGCGCCGCCTGCGCCGATGCCGACTGCAAAAATATTACCTATAAATAATAGGTAAGTGTACGCCGAAGGTATATGTCGTGTGTTAGCTTATTAATTAACTATGCTAGATCTTAACTAAGTAAAGTAGCAAACTAAGGGTATGGGTGAGGATAGACGGGATAACTGGATCAAGATTTTGTCATGCAAAATTTTGAAAACTTTTAGCGAGGTTTTCTAAACTTTAGTTTACTTCAGCATATAATGCAATTTTTTCTTTCTAATCCAGATAAAGCAAAGGACATTGAATCTAGATCTCGACTGTCAAGTGCGCATCACACATCAACACAAAACGTGTTAATTCCCACATTTCTGGACGTTCTTCAGTAAGTAAAAACATACCTACATTGTCACGTAGAAAAAAGTACGTACAAACAACAGCCCTTCGCTCTCATAATTTCGCGAACAATGAAACGTAATAGGGGAATGGAGAGGAGAGTTATCTGACACACGCGTGAGCCACCTTGAGTGTCCAAGACCAACAGATAACATTGACCACATCAAACAAAGGGGGGTCATAAACTTATTTTGTATCGTCCGGGAACAATTCGGTACTTTGTTGCGTCGTTATATAGGGGCGGACGGCATTGTGGACGCGACACTTTGAGCGCTTAGCAAGTTTGATAACATTCATAAATTCGTCATATAAATAAAGCGATTTTTTTTCCGTATTTCAGTCTGCAAATATGTGTCGCGGGTTAATTTGATTGTACCCGTTTTTACTAAATCTTTATTTATTTCACTAATAAAAATCTCTACAAGTTTTTCCAACAAGCTCAAACAATGTCAGTTGCAGCCTACTGCTAAAAAAACCCAATATCCACGTGAAAAGCCTTCAACACGATCCACGGTAGGTTCAAATAAAAAACGTAATGACACGCGAGTGAAATACAGCGTGTTGTTTACACGTTACGATCGCATGCAAGGGCGCGGCACACTTTGATCCTATATTTTCACATGGCTTTGTGCGACGACGGGCTGACAAGCGGGCAGGCCAGACACAAAAATAAGGCTTTAACCGTGTCATGGTAAGCCTGCCGCCGACGGCAAAGGCTCTGGTACAAATTCACGTTGACTTGTTCCCCCACACTCCTCTTTTTCTCTGCTACGAATTCTTTGATATGTCTATGTTGGAACTATTAGACAAAATTTATGTATTCATATTAACTGGCCAGTAGGCGTTTAACAGTTGTTATAGTAATAGTAATAATCCATTTAATAATATTGTTACAGAGGAGCTCGTGGCTAAGTAATAACAGCCGCACGGGTCGATCCATCAGGTTAAGCTACGCTTGCCGGGGTCGGTCCGTGGATGGGTGACCATTCTTTACATACCGAGACTCCTCCGTGCCTCGGAAAGCACGTTAAGCCGTTGGTCCCGGCTGTCATTCGTGGATCTTTGACAGTCGTTACGGGTCGTCAGAAGCCCGAAAGTCTGACAACCAGTCTTACCAAGGGGTATCGTATTACCCAGTAACTGGGTTGTGGAGGTCAGATAGGCAGTCGCTCCATGTAAAATACTGGTATTCAGCTGCATCCGGTTAGACTGGAAGCCGACCCCAACATATTTGGGAAAAGGCTAAGCAGATGATGATGAATATTGTTACAGAGTTGTTCCTTTATTTCTGTCAAAATTAATTGGAGCTTTTCGACCATTACTTTTTTTTTTGTAATTTCCTTGATTTATTTGCTATTTTTCTTCCTTTTGCTTGTTTCATCCAGAACCATTTTTTCTTTGCTTTTAAACTCGTAAAAAAAAAACTCGCATATTCATGAACACGCAACAAAAGGATTTTAGGAATGCGATTCCATCAAAAATATTTTCCGTGTCACCGGCGCCCGCTATGTCGAACTTTGAAGATATTTAAAAGGTCTTATTCGAGGACGCGCAATCTTTCAGAGGCGACCACTGGCAGACAGGTCGAGGAGACGCGACAAAATAACTCCATCCGCACTACGAGAGTTCTATTCAACCACCACAAAAACCTTTTGCATCGCATGATTGATCAAAGCTTTGCGTTCAATGCACGTTCTTTAAAATGCAGCTGGTCGACGTCATTCTCTCAAGTCGGGAGCGTTCAGAAGACAATCCCATTAATACGATTAAATTCAGATGCTTAGTGATGTAATAATGTATGTATAAAACGTGTCTTTTCATGTGAATCACAATAACAAAGGCTAGTCAGTCTATTCGTAACAGCCTCGTTATAACTTTTAATAGTGTACTACAAAGAGATCCCGAAATGTGACGAGATAGCGATAAATCTTAATAGTCACTTTATCTTGTGTCTTTACTTATGCGTTCAGCGTTAAAACTAAAACTGATATTTTGTTGGAAATGAGTAGTGGATTATATAAAAGTGAACTGTGCACTTATATTCTAGTTTTATGAACGATAACTTTGATTCTTTGTCGTTCAATATAGTTTGGGTCATATCTGTTCACTGTGTTCCTACATTGTTATCTTTTATTAACTTTATGAGGTTGTCTTATTGTAGATTAAATAACGCAATATTATCGAAGCTTTCAGGAGTGCTGAGGTTTCAATTAAAACATTCGAGCGGGTTATTTCGTGAGTGTTATTAATATGGATGAGAATTTCAGTAAGATCTAGTCAAATACGGGGTTAAAATCTATTTTGAGCAATAGGAATATCAGTAAAATTATTTTAAAAAGCTATCAGTTGCACCTGTACAAAGAAATGTAAAGGTTTAAAAGGTACATGAAAAATGTGCAGGGAATAAAATCGTCGGTAATGGTAACGAGTTCTCGACGGAGTCACATCATTATGAGGTATCGAACAGATGACGCTACGTCAAATAATATTCTTGTTTCCTAGACACCGAAATAAGGACTTCTTTTTGAAGAGGAGTTTTAAGTACATTCTTTTGGGAGGTCGATCGTTTTTTTTCGGTATTTTTTTTTGTGGACTGGAATTGTGATGATTTATTTTCAGGTCTTTTCGATCTATTCAGATTGTAATGTGTAAATATTTTCTACTCTTTAGAAATAAAAACATTTTACAAAGTGTATGTTCGTGGTTTTTATCCGACCAATTTTAGAGAATTCCTGTTACAACTACCCACTTTATCAACCAACACACCTTTGTAAATAAACACCTATTTTCAACCCCTCAATTTCGTCTGATTACCCCCCTACGTCAAACTATCAATGACCAAATAACCACACCTACTTTAACCAGAATCTGTAAGTAGGTATTTACACCCAGTGTCTACCATAATTCGCTTAAGATGTTACAAATCAATATTTGCTCTCCACTACAGAGAAACAGGGATTAACGCAAACAGATAATAGACACCTAGTTGTATCCGTTTTGAGTTTAATCATCACATTAATTAGCCACGTATTGACACAAACGCCTGTTTGCGATGCCGACAATTTGATCAAACAACCTGCAACTATTTATTAAACAATGTATCGCGAATATTATTTAATGTTACAATAATAATGTACAGTGTACATATTTGTGAAGAGCAAACTTGTGAATAAATGACTAGTTGCAGACGTGCTAATATTATCTAAATGCGCTAACTGAATAGTTAACAGTATTTTCAATACATTTTACGCGATTTTATCTACCTGTCTTGTTCAAACTCTTGTCTGGTTAATAAATTACGACGTCAAAGAAGCTTTTACTGCAAAAAGGGTACATTATATTATTAGTGGTAAATAATGATTGTGTTGTTAGACAATCCGGTGAGTAAATATTCCCCGTGGTCCGGCGCTAACCCTTGCGCATGTAATCGAGTGCCATCCCCTCAATTACGGCAACACAAATTTAGGCAAGAACAATTTCTCAATATTATCAGTCATCAAAATGGTTGAGGGTTTGTTTTTGATAGGTTTCGTGGATAAACGAAACTAATTAAGCGTTTTAATTAATCCTCCCATTGGGTGTTTTGTTACCGAAAATATTGATTTCCTTTCTCATTGCCGAAGAGCCTCCGGTAAGAAAGGTGAACCTTTCACAAATGTTCGGCGTTTATCTCCTTTTTACCTAAAGTTATCCCGAAAGCCTTATTATAGAGGGTGGTAAGATTCGGCAAGCGTTGCCAGTTGATTCTTATAGTGACGAATTGCGACATAGGTGCTCGGGATCCCAGCTTTATTTTTCCCAACAAGTATTACGAAAGTCCCAAACTTGTGTAGCGCTTAGTAACAAACTCGAGGATGAAACTAGCTAACTAACGTTTTGATGCGGTTAACTGAGCAGATTCAGCGACATAACCTGTCTGTATACTCAAATAAGTTCCTAAAGGGTTAGTTACCCGTTTAACCAGGGTAACTTTAGTTTAACTTAGGCGATCTATTTCACGTCTATTTGTTTACAACAGCTTATTGAGAGACATAAAGGATGTTATAGTTGTGAATTGCTGTGTACGTAATTATAAGTCAACGGGTGAAGTAGTAAAAATAAAGTAAAGGGAACTAAAGCAATCAACAAGACACGGCGACATTAAAGAGTTGAGCATATTTTTTAGTGCTCTAAGATGTTAAAGGGAACGTTAATTATAGAGAGCCGATGGAGTGACATCCTATTAAAGATGGAGAACAATTTTATCTTGAATATGAATTTTATCTTAAAGCTGAGAAAGTTTCGTTGGAAGAAAAAGCTGTTCTGTTTACTACTACATCTTTTTGATATATTAGTTTATAATCTACAAATATGTATACATTGATAGAGTAAGCGCGATCGTAAAAATCTAACATCATGAATCAAAGTCATCGAGTGAGTCATTACTTATTCCCATACGAACAATATAATCGCGACACACACTGATTCGTCCATTTACGACCGTTTACCCCATAAACGAGGCAACTTTTCGTGAAATTATTCAGTAGTCACGACACGCACGACCGGTATCACGGCAAATGTATAGACAGTAATAGTTTAGTAACTCAATCAAATCGGAACAGCGTCGGCGTCGGCGACTATGTCCCGTCGCGGCATGCGGGTTTATTGAATACCGTTATCTAAATTGTGGGGTCTTGATGCCCCCAACAAAGATTAAATTAACAGGTCGAGTGCAGGCCACAGCCTGGGGGTCGGTTCCGTAAATGTAACATGGGCTTTAATGCCCGATCACATACCGCACGATAATCCCGCTGTTGTGTAATAGGCCTAATTGAACTGTCGTTACATTATTACGTATTGAGTGGTCGCGTTTTGTATCTATCCAGCCCGTGAACGTAATCCTAATTAGTTACTATTATATTAGATGTTTAACATGTTCTATGTATACTGATTTGGCAGCCTTTCAGCTGGTTGATTAAAATAACTAGCAACCGTATGATTTGTGTGTAGAATTACCTAACAATCAATCAATCTGCCTAGCCTTTTCCCAACTATGTTGGGGTTGGCTTCCAGTCTAACCGGATGCAGCTGAATACCAGTATTTTACATGGAGCGACTGCCAATCTGACCTCCACAACCCAGTTACTGGGTAATACGATACCCCTTGGTAAGACTGGTTGTCACACTTTCGGGCTTCTGACGACCCGTAACGACTGTCAAAGATCCACGAATGACAGTCGGGCCGGCTTAAGGTGCTTTATGAGGCACGGAGGAATCTCGGTAAGTAAAGATGGTCACCCATCCATGGACCAACTACCTGTGTACAGCCCCTTCATTTCAGTATCGCTTATGCCTGACACCAGCCTATCGTATTTAAGTTACCCCGTCATCTGTTGGTCTTAAACACTCATGGGTCAACCTTAAGGTAAAATCTTTACAAAATAAAGGTACTTACTGCATTGCTATGTGTTTGATCGGTCTTGAGCTCCTTGTGGTTAGAGAACTGGACGTAGACGGCTCTGCCGCGAAGCTGCGCCACGCAGCCGCCGAAATACGCCACCATCGCCACTGCCGATATCTCCTCCGCCATTTCGAGGAATGCCTGCACAAATAAAGCTAATTTTAGTAAAGTTTAACTTAAAGGGAAGGCCTGAAAATACACTGCAAATTAAAATACCTAACATAAAAACTTTTTTACAAAAAAATACAACCGACTTCCAAAAACAACACTACAAAGTAAAAAATAACTTAAATTTCGGAAGTCGGTGTCTGGTTAAATGTATTTTCGTTTTTTGCCACCGACTTCCGAAATTAAAGTTATTTTTTACTTTGTAGTGTTGTTTTTGGAAGTCGGTTGTATTTTTAGTAAAAAAGTATTTATTTTTCACTTTTTAGTTGTGGTGCCTACCCCACACGAATTCTAATACCACTACCTACAAAACAAACTAGAACATCATCCATATAAAAGTGGGGAAAAAATACGTATTATTGAAGCTAACTCAAAAACTACCCAAGCAAAGTTAATCAATTTTATATGGGACCAACTTTGATGTACTCGTATACCCTCTCGAATAAAACAAAAAAATTTTCAAATCGGACGACTCTGTAAAAAGTTATGCGTGGTCATACATAAAAAAAAAAAAAATTGAGAACCTCCTCCTTTTTTTTCATCGGTTAAAATTGAGAAGTCTATTAGATTTAACGTTTACCGCATCTTTCGACCTCTTCCATACATATTTTCACGATAAAGTTTATAGTCATTTCCATCTGACCATAATCCTATTTTGCATCAATCCCAAACTTTCTTAACACCATCTTTCAACGTTGAGTATCGGACTAGACAGAATAATAGCTCTCCAACTCTTTTGTTGGGTCGTTAAAACGTACAAATTCCTCGCTTGTAGAGATAAATCAATTGTTTAACAACAGCGGTAGTGTAATGCGGCGTACCCCAACCAGGTTTGTGTTTGCCGGGCCTATGGAGTCCAATTAATCGGATTCAAGCCCCCAACCATACATAAACCTACTCTACACGCGCCGACTGAACGGTTATGTAGTATTCTGTAGTCTGCATCATTCTCTAAAAGCGTTATGATTTCAATGGCCGTTTCGTCCATAAATTCATCTATTCCACGTCGTTTTCAAACCGCAGTATCCGGCTTTTGGCATCGGACAATACGAAACATACGACTCTTTGTGAATGTTGGGCCGCAAATTAAATAGAATACTTGCCCGGGGCTAATTAAAAATATTCCTATATACGGCGATGAAAAGCGGGGTCAGCGGAAAATTCTGACATAGGTAGGTATAATGTAAACTAAACGTTTACGTGCCGTATTTTTGGAGTCCTATTTGCTTTACTGTCTATCAAATAAACAATCGATTACTAATTGCTGAGCAAAACATATTTGCAAAACAAAAATAGTCATGGACTAGGAAAAACATTAAATATTTGAATTGCATTTCCAAAGTAAATAAACATTTGCAATTGAAAACGAACTCTTTACACTCGCGGTCACAACTTGCATAAAAAAATTAGTGTTATTGTGTCTATTTTTATGTATTTTAGTCTGTAAGGTATTTATTTAGTTTAGTTGTTGACCGTACTCGCCGGTGACTGAGCAACCAATGACAAAGAGCAATTATGTGTGTCTATACACTTCTTTGCATGTGAGCGCAACCGCTGTTCATATTTAAAATAGTTTATCTCTACAGGCTTATACTAACTTTATATTACAGATAATTTTAATATCGTATGAAATATAACCTTAAAAATTATCTACGAGGTAATTAAAAAAAGTAGAAAGTTTAAAAACTTCGAATTTGAAAATAAATTCGATTCGCGGTTTTTTACTTTTTGTTTTCAATCTGTCAAATCAAAATGATAATAGGCGGTCATTGTCGTCTTTCACCATCATTATTGAATTACTGTCATGTCGCTAACAGCAGAAGAATGTAGGTACACGTATCGTCATTAAGTTAGAAGAAGACAGAAGTCAGCGAAGTACATCAAGAACAATAGGCGTGTCACGCTTCCGAGAAAATAGGCAGTACATAAGAAGACCAGGAACCGGCAGACCGAGATGTACTACGGCTCGAGAGGATCGATTTATTGTTAGGACCGTGCTTCGAAATCGGCACCTCACGGCAGTTGAAGTGTCAAATCAACTTCGGGAGACCCGTAAAGACGACATAAACAAGCGGACTATAAGGCGCAGCTCCTTGAAGCTAATTTGGCCCCACATAGACCCGCAAATGCTCCAAAACTTGAAGGAAACATCGAGTAGCAAGATTAGGTTACGCACGCGAACACGCAAAATAGGGAGACCAAGAATGGGACAAGAGTAATGTTTTCTGTCGAATCCAGATTTATGCTGTATGCACATGATGGGCGGCGCAGAGTCTACCGACAGCCAGGGGTACATCTTATGACAGCTTGTTTTGAGGAAAAAGTCTCGTTCAGCAGTGGATCTGTTATGGTTTGGGCTGGAATCTCTTCAAGGTCGCACGGAGTTAGTGCTGATAGAAAAATGGTACGCTAACTAGTGCAAGTTAAGTGGAAGAAATTCTAAATGAGCATGTCGGCCCATATTTAATTAATATGGGTGAAAATTCTATATTCATGCATGACAACGCCAGGCCACACACAGAATTGTAAATGAGTATTTTCAGGACGTTGGCATCAATCGCATGGACTGGCCTGTGAGAAGCCCGGACCTGAATCCAATTGAACACGCTTGGGACGAGCTTGGGAGGTGCGTAAGAAATCGAAACCCCGCCCCAGCTACACTTCGAGACCTGAAAGACGCGTTAGTGGAAGAATGGACCAATATCCCGCAACATTGCATAAAAAACTTCATAAACCGCATGCCCAATCGCCTGGCAACTGTGAAAAGAGCCCGTGGAGGCAATACAAAGTATTATTATTTCTTCAACGTAAAAATTATTGATATTTGTTTTTTTTTCATATAATTTTGACAATGAAACTAATAATGTTTACTGGTAAATTATCTACAACATAGAGTTTCATTCATGCCGCTAGCTCTATTATTCTCAGAGTACTTACATTTAGTTTTTCGTACCGACCCGTAATCTTTGTCCGCGAGTGTATTTACCTACTCATTGACTATTTGACTTAATAATAATGATAATTTAACGAAAAGTGTTCGATCACAGGGCTCTATTCCGAGAAATCCAAAACTCAATCATAAGAGTTAGTTACCAAAATTTCATCCCATCGAAAACAGTTACGGGATCAAAATCGATGCAGCACAAATTAATAGAACCGTAGCTGTCACACGAGCGACGATCGTAAAATAGTGTCAACGCCTCTTTCGCTTTAATCACCGAGAGTGGGGGCGATTGTCCGCACCCACTCACATCCATGTTTGCCCACCTCTCCACAGATGGCGCCTTTGTAACCGGACTCTCACAGGTTCGGTATCCATCGACTACCAACGATACTTTTCATCATCCACTTTGAGTGCGTCAAAGGACTAGCGTCGACCACGTTCGGTACTTTATATTGATTAGTTTCAAATAATCTAGCGATATGTTACCTACCTTTAAGTAAATCCAAACGTTTTATTACTTATTTCTTAAAAGTCCGTAATGTTGCACTAAGTATTTTAAAGCTGAAATATTTAAATCGCTCATAGAAAGAATTAAAACTTATGAAAATTTTCTAGTACTTTGCATCTCGGGTATGGCTAGAAAATGACACAGAATTGTAAGAAAAAGAAGTAAAGAGCCTGTAAACGTTCATAAAATGGGATTCGACTTGTTTCTCGTGCTAGAAGAGAGATTGTTTTCCTTCACGCCATGCTATATATAGGGTTAGATGTCATACGAGCTATTTATTAGACGGGATAACATTGTCGCGGCTGCCTCCTGCGTTCGCGTAATAGGATTTTCTTTTTATTATTTTATTTCTCGGTTGTAAACTAACTCATTTTTAATTTGTCAGCGGGAAATCGTAAATTTCTCATTGCACGTGCCCGATGGGTGTTCCGACGTAAAATACGCAGTAAAACCGGCTGGATGTCGCCTTATAACCTGGTTGCACTTCACGCTCGCGTGATGGTGTGAACATACTTTTTGATGGATTACTAACTGTAAGTACCTCGCCAACTTGTTCCTGGAGTTTATACTTCGCGTAAGATATTGCACATTAAGACTTCAGCTATCAAACGCCATTTGTTTAAAAAAAAAAGCTTCAGCATAACGACCAGAAACGGATACAGAAATTGAATAAAATATGATCATAAAATATAATTTGAGGAGGTCAATCAGGGCAAACGTATCTCGATCTACACTCATTCATGAGCCCTTCTTGACCCAAATTGAAATTTATATTAGATGTCATCGCCTTTAATTTCCGCAATGTACAATTTTAGATGCAATCTCTCCCTTGGGTTTCAATTCACGAAGTGTACCTACTTTTAAAAATAATCTGGTAAAAATGGAAAAGGGGCCTAAAATGTAAGAGTGAATATTTGTTCCAAATTCACCGTTCATTTTGACCCCGCAATAGATAAACGTCTCTCGTTTGACGGGGGTTAGTAGGGATGTCGATCATACTAAAATTGCTTTCCATCGTCGGCGTAACATTTTGTTTTAAAATATACAAAGCGTCATTTATCGTGTGTCTTCAATATTTGTGTTTGTTTTTATTGTTTGGTAGACAAATGATCAGGAAATGAGTCTGAACACTTTTTAATTATAACTTCTAATTGACATCTACTGAAGTTTTGATCGAAAAGCTTGAACCTAGTATTTACAAGAACCATAACATGATTGTAGGTCACTGGGATACACACAGAAAGAATCAAGAAACTTCACAGCAATACTCATTAGTGTTGCACCCGACAAATCCTCCTCAGTCATCCCCTAATACTGCAGTTACAATAAAACGCGAGTAGGGGAAGGCTGTGACAATGGTTAGCGGCCTATTTGCGGACAAGCCGTGCCTGCCACTTGTTGTGCTTCCTGTGGAGGCGAGCGCCATTGTAACTAGAGTAGCTACATGGCCGACTTCATTTGTTAAATGAGGCCTGATCGGTTACGTGGCCTAAGTTTGGCTAATCTGCCTTAGTGGTTGACGAGAGGCTTGGCAAAGTTGGGCTTCATTTTGTAACTATTCAGTTTTAATACCCCGCTTTGAGGTAATGGTAAATGTAGCTACGATTGATTGAAATAAGTTTATGTCTCCTATCTAAGAATGTTCACTTAAAAGTAACATCAAATTAATGATTAGTCACTTTTTACTGTAGCTTTTTAATATGTTTTATGAAGTACTTAATTACGGTAGGTAAACAACAGTTACCCCTCGTAATACAAAATCTCATACCTCCTCTAATTCAAATTCAGTAAGTACCCTAATTAAAAGGATTACATTTACAAACTAATTGACCAAAAACAGATGTAGTATCTTACCTGGTTTTTGCCTTTAAGCACGAGTACATTAGTGACCCTCCCGAAGGGCAGGCCGAGTTGTATGATCTCGGCTTCTGTCGTCTCGTTAGGTATGTTCCGTATGTGGATGACCCGCGATGGTTTGCCAACATTCTGTTCGAGTTTCACCTGTTAAAAAAAAGAAATGTTAATTAAAACATATACACGAAGTTATAAACTAATAACTGGCTTCTAATCTTCCAAGATGAAGACAAGAAAGATCTATAAAATTATTACTCAAAACGCTAAATTAAAAGAAACGTCTAGTAAAGAAAATCAACTATAAAGATGCTTGTCTATAGTGTTCGCTGGACGCGATGATCCGTAATCAAATGGCGTTTGAATCTGGCTGAGAAAACGCGAATGTAAAAGGCACACAGCGTATAAAATGACCGTTCTAATATACATAAATAAAGCTAGCATTGTTCGCGAGGAAGAGCCGGTTGGATAATTGAAAAGTCGATGTAGTATAATTGTCGAGGCTTATCGGGCCCAACCTCGATGTGGGCGCCATTGTTCCCCAGAGAGCCTTTTGATTACGGCGGCGGCGGGCTCGAACCGAGTCCCGAATATATTGTAGCTTTGTATGACACTTCACTTTTCATTGAAGTGAAAAGAGCAACCTTTACAGCGCAATTTATGATTGTAAAAAAATCATAAACAAATTAAATAAAAATTCTAAATCTCACGAAGTGTAACAAACCAGTGTTATCCAATATTTTCACGATTATAATTATGTTTTCGAGGAAATCTTAGCAGACATTTCAGTTGGAACAGCGAATAAGATTTGGGTGTTGCGGGGTATCTAAGCGTCTCCCTTTTTACGTTCTTTGGCGGGCGGCGAAGCGTGGAGGTGTAACAAATGAGTCTAATGCCTATTAGTTCGACCTTGTTAAGTTCAGACAAAGTGAGCAGCTGGTCTGACAAAAGTGCAGGGAAAACTCGAAACACTTGGAGAACGGTTCCATTGTGGCTTTTTGTGGCTAGACTCCGTATACTGTTGATTCAATGCGATTGACTTTTTAATTACCTGCACTCAATTAAGAAGTAAGAGCGCGATTGGAACTTTAAACTTCAGTGCGTACTTGTTAGAGCAAAAGAGTTCATAATTAAATGAAACTTATCAGTATCTATTACATAGATCCGGACAATCGGATCTGTGTTAAGGTACTGAGTAGGAAAAATACTGATTATACAATCTGTTTTACGAAATAAATATTGTTACGTCCAACCGACCCCAAGCAACCAAGAAAAAAAAAACAATCGAACACTCAGATCTTTATAAAAACAAACCGCCAAAAGAAAAGAGTACACAGATATGATATTTTGGAACAGCCCGAATTTCGTTAGAATCGACATCAAAAGAGCCAAATCTCCGTAAATAAACAAATAAAAAATATTTTTCCAAAGTGACTTGCAAAGGGAGGAATAAATCGTCGCACACGCTCGCCCACCTCGAAGGTACATTTCGGTATTTTCTCTTCTCACGAAAGAAAACAACTGGTACGTAAAACGTAAAGAAGGACATTACTTTCGCTGGGTCAGAAAATCTGCGAGGAACGATTTCCACATCAGGCACTTTAAATCATCCGCTCCGTCTCACATTTCATCCATAAATATTAAATCTTGGCTTGGTTCTTTGGATAGAAAAAAAGCTATCGTATGACATTTTCCCTGTGAGGATTTCCCGGAATCGGTCAATTTTCCCGGTGATCGCGCCGGCCGTGTTTATTGAAACACTATTTCTCACATGGCCGCGTCTACGGCACCATATCATTAAATATAACTACGGCCACACTAGTGACATCTACTTTGACCTATCAACGCCAATTTTGTCGTTCGGATATTTTAATTAATTAATTAATATTTTGCTCACTTTTATCATTTTCGTGTATATTTCGTAGCAGTTTGTATGTGTATGAACTCAGGTGCAATATATATTATGATATTAAACCGGGTATCCAATAACATAACCGCGCTGAAGTACTGTCGTAAATTGATAAAATATGAGGAAATTTGACATTGGCAGCGATTAGAACTGTTTTGAAACTTGTTTGCGGTAATATTATGAAGCTATAAAGTCACTGCTACAACTTAACATTGTTATGTATTCTGAAAAAGAATTATGGCACTTGTCTGTGCTGTATTTAAGAATTCTCAGTGGTTGTTTAATTATTGAAAGCATTTTTCCTCAAAGGAAAACTCCGTGAACAGTTTAATTTAACCCATCTTTTTTCCATCTAAATGCTCTTTGTTTTCTATGTTTTTCAATGGAAACCATTTATGCTAATAGCGATAATTGTTTTAGTGGTTATTTTCGTTCGTTTAGTGAGTTTTTTAGCCGAGTTTGATAAGGGAAAACTGTTTGTATTAACCCATTTTACCACTAGCACTGAAATTCTATATTATTGCCCTACCAGCAATGATAATAACAACCTTAAAATCCGCTTATAACATAACTAACCAACTTCAAACACATCTGAAGCATCGGAATGTGTAATTATGTAACGCCTCTGTAACCGAACACTAATATTGGCACGTTCAAGTAAACGTATCACGAGTCAAATGTACCTGAACACACTAAGTATTCTGCTTACGGCCCGTTGACAAACCCCGTCGTCGGTAGCACAGTGACTAAGGAAACGACATTCTGTAATCCGCTTGTGGCGCACGGGTCAGGCTCGACCCATCAGAAACGGGTGGCATTACCCCGTTTAAAGCCACGTCTTACTTTTTAACATCTGTTAGGGATCAGGTTTTTATGTATTAAGGCGAGTAGCGCTGCTTCTCGGCAGCGCCACAATTGAAAAATTAATAAGTCTGGAGATATGGAACATTTTGGAATTTCCTATGCAGCTATATTTTTTAGTCAGATGAGGTAGAATTTTTTGTATCAAAAAAATCAACACTAAACCACCTAGGTTCGAAGTTATAGCAGTTAACACCAGAAACGGCAGTTTTGAAAATGTTCCATAATATATTCAGACTTATTATTTTTTTTCTCACTGGTGGCGCTGTTAGCAGCTATACTCGCCTTAAGAAACGTTTTTGCTGTACAAATAGGTACTGAGTAATACTCGTTGCAAACTAACGATATTATATTTTTAATATTCGTCGCTTACCTGTCTTGGACGGCTACTTTGCATCGGGTAGTGGTACAGTAATTGACAAAGGAGATGAATTTTTAATATAAATATGGTAGCCAACTAATATGGCAGTAGCTAGTCTTGTTTTACCTATGGTAGGTAATGGGGCTCTGAAAGCTGAATAGATTTCAGTTTTTTTTTTAATACTAACGAAAATGTATTCTGTGTTCGCTCATAAAATGTTCACTATTTATATACGAAGTGAGAGTAATGTAAAAAGAACTATAACTTATTAAATTGAATAGGTTTTTCAATTATTTACCTAGCATACAAGAAGATTCGGCATCGGCAGTAGGCAGACAATGACTGAGCGATTATCAGAGCGGCCCTCGAGCCGACGGCGTAATCGATTTCGTGATGCAGGAAAAATTCCCACAAATATTTATTTTATCTACGTAAACAAAATGTATATACCATACATAACATACATATAAGTATGGTGAAGTTTCTATACATTTAAGGTTTAAGAAAGAGGTTTCGTTAAACTTTTAGCTGTACTGTTTACTATTTAATAAATTAATATTGTGCTAAGTTTCGTTAAATTTAGTAGTCTAGTCAATTGTTATAAAAAACAGATAAAATCAACTTGTAACATTTCTCGTCGCTTCTAAACGTTTAACATTTTTAAGATAACTGTAGAATGTCCGGACATTTTCAAGGTAATTTTCTTCATTTCCAAGAGGGATAAATTCCAATCTTAGCATGTAAGATGTTCTTGCATCTAATCTGGGTAATATTTTAAATGTTTGAATTAAAGTTACAAAGGAGGTTTTTTTTTTTTTTGAAGCGTAACTTGTTCTTAACGTTACATATATTCCCGATTTTCTTATAATTACATCTGTAACACAAAATCATACTACATTAGGAGATAAAGTGCATTTGTTGACAGCGCTTAACCAAACCATGTCTGTCATTTGAGAAATAATGTAGTATGGTAGATAAACCTCTCAAAGTCTGTATCGGAACCCTTGAACTAATAACAATTGCGATTTAGTGGGGCGTTCGGTAGCAACTCGATGAAAGTTTGAGTACCACAGGTACGAGGCACAAGTTCTCATGTGGCAGCGATATTTATCGTAACTAGCTGCGCCGGCGAATCGGCTTGCGATAAATGTTGAATTTCTTTTAACGCTGATCACATCCGTGCAGCCTCTGCAAGTTTTGTATTTTGTATTTGGTGGTTTTTTTGTTGCTGATTCAACTTCCTGACAATAGAGGCCTTTAAAATTATACTCATCATTGTGAACAACTTTTATTAGGGGATCAAACCTGAATTAGTCAAAAAAAAAAACAGCTGTTCCCTACATTCTAACGAGTTATGCGAACATAAATGTGGAGAACAGCCGATTTTTTTTTCACGATTTAAGGTTTGGTCCCATAGTAAAAGTTGTTCATAATGATTAGTACAACACTATCGTGGCAGTTCCGTAGCCTATAAAAAAAGCACTCATATTAGGGTCTAGTCTACCTGCAGCAAATATCTATGCAAGGAGATACTTGCCAAAGGAAATACTGTCGAATTGCATTCCTCTATTGGTAATCCTCAATCCGCTTCCAAACTTTATAAATTCCAGCACCAAACAAAATCCTCTCAAACAAACAAATATTTAATATAAACAAAAAGAATATCCAAGAGAATATTGTTTTCTAACTCCTCCATAATAGAAGTTTACTAAAATAATCCGCCATAATTGATTCTTATGGCTTGCACCGCACTTGCAGTTGCATCCGCCGTTAAAATTTCAAGAGCATTATTACACCAGAAATCGTTGGAGTCGATTCCTTGAAACTTTTAATTGGCAGTCCAGTGGAATATTGTATTTCATTGCCGACCATCAATGATATTATTTGATACAGATTGAGAGCTACTTCCGAGCCAGTTATTACAGTTGGACTATCAAATAAATAGAAGCACAGCGATTATAGTATTGGTCGTTATTAAGGCTTTATTAATTGGTATTGTGTAGAAATTATTCGCAAAATGTGAATACCATAATTAGTATGAAATTATATTGTAGGCGTTATTGGTGAATTCGACGAAAATATCTGGCTGGTCTGTATTATTTACTGATTTCAGTATATTTGGGAAATAGAATCATTGAACTTAACTGTTGTGATATTTGACAGTCGTTACGGGTCGTTAGAAGCCCGAAAGTCTGACAACCAGTCTTACCAAGGGGTATCGTATTACCCAATTACTGGGTTGTGGAGGTCAGATAGGCAGTCGCTCCATGTAAAATACTGGTAGTCAGCTGCATCCGCTTAGACTGGAAGCCGACCCCAACATAGTTGTGAAAAGGCTAGGCAGATTGATTGAACCTAACTGTTGCATTATATTATAGTATTTCAAACAGATCGTATATTGTGGGCAAGGCTTTAGCCTGTGGGTAGATTACTCTCAAAAATCGTACTGCGCCCTTCGCATTCAATATAATAATGCGTTCCGGGTATTGATGGGGCTGTTCCGCTTCTGTAAAGCATCAGAGATGTTTGCCGAAGCTTCTGTCGAATGCTTTTACGCTACGATGCAAAGAAGATGCACCTCCCTGGTGGTATCTCAAGCAGACTGGACTGCTAGTGTGTGAATCACTGCTGCTTGCTATCCACATCGGTGTTCAGCTTTTAGCAGGGATTCTCATAACTATTGTTAGCGTAAGTGTGTAAGTTAAGTTTACTAAAGTAGTATATTATTGGGCATTCTGAGCCACACCAGTAGCGTTCGCTACTGGACAGTGCCTCAGAATGCCCAATAATACACAATCGACTTGACT